>CM039718.1:43233997-43731497 GCA_022539455.1 Dendrobium nobile | reverse complement strand
TTCATCATTCTCCTTGTGATGGGATTAGCTTTCTTCTTTCTCTCAATCTTTGTAGTTAGTCCAAAAGCTATTGTGGGCTCTAAAAATTCACCCTCATTTTGTGAGACTTTATGATCTAAGTTCTAATTTTCTATAGGCACAAGCTCCTATAGTTAATTACCCCTCCCAGTAATGAGAGAGAACTTTTTATTAAGGCTAGTTGTTGATCATATATGAAAAAAATATGTGGTCACTGGTATATAGTAGCAGCATAGGTTTAGGGTTTGGGAATTGGATATTTAAAATTTAAAAATTTCACCATAATACACTTAAAGCGGATGGTGGGGTAATGGATTATGGACTTGACAAAGATCCCATAGTTCTGTCATCCCCTGGGTCATTATGGTCCATGGTCTACTTAGTAAGAGAATATAGTCAACCCAACTTAATAGAAGGATCTGTGTTGGCTATAATGGGTTGCGTCATCCAAGAGGACCTTGTAGACTTTGGTAGATATTTGTCTGATGGGACAAATTTTAATCCATTATAGCTAATAAATGAATTTATTCCCTATAAATTATATCTTATTGATTCATACATCAAGGATTTGATGCCGTTGAGGAGCATATGAGCTATGGAAATAATCGTAAATTAGTGGTGCCATTTGCCCTCGAACCACTGGGTTTAGAGGGACCCGTCATAACCAATTACCTATAGTGCCATTTGGTGGAAAAACCATTTATTATAGGACACGTTCCACATCCTTACTAGTAAGAGACTGGTTCAGAATGAATCCTAATGATATGCTCGACCAATCATTAGCTCTTTATGAGCTAAAGTAATTTTTAAATTTATCTACCATTGATAATCGATTATGGAGGGTGGATAGATTTTACTTTAAGTAGTTGATGATTAATTTCAATTTAAAATATTTAGATTTTGAAATTTTTTGTGGTTTTGGATTTTGATGTGCATTGGGCGGTATTTGCTAAAATGTTTGAAATTAATCGCTCTAGTTGATATCAAAATTTAGTATAGTCATCATCAAGATAACTTATGGGAATTTAGATTTTGTTGATTGAACCTTATTGATTACTTCTACCTATATATAAGGATTAATCTTAAACTTTGGTTTATTGTTTGACCTTTATATCATCTCTTGACATCACGTGTGTGCTTATAGCATACTCAATAGAGCCAATTTAGGTGTGTAGTTTTACATTCATTTCTTTAGTCTATGTGTATACAAATTTTAGTACATGTGTGGGGGAATTTTTTGGAATATTTTATGGGTCTTCTATGATTGCTCGTACGATCTTACAATTGTTGTGGCCCTCTTGTATTTTAATTATGGACTACACATTGGATACATGGTATAATTTCTGACAGGAGCTCATAGAAGTTTATATTTATTATAATCATACAGTATTTGCCCATATGGGACGTGTCTGGAAAGTCTTCTAAAGAAACTCAAATGTTCTTGCATTTGCTGCATATCATTTGGTGTTTTCTTATAGATAGCATGTAGTGTGCACGACGGGGCTCCTAAGGTAGTTCGCAAGAGCTTTTATTTGTTGTATTACTTTTGCCTCTTACACATGGTCTTCGATCCTTGTTGGTGATTGACATGTTGCACAGTCATGATTATCCTTATCAATTTTGTTTCATGCAAGCTCGAGTACATTTTCTTGTATTTCTATGTTAATTATAGGGCATCGCTGCATTCATCACAGACTTCTCATGCACACGGTTAGCAGGTTGTACATATGGCAAGTCTCCTATAGCGGCTTGTAAATATCTGCATTTATTACAAATCGATCGTGTTTATCTACAGGATCTTGATATACTTGCTTGACATTGAATCATGGTTGATTGTAGGAATGTTATAACATTCACTAGATGTTGATTACCACCTATATGTATAATGTTTTGTATACGAAAGATCTTTCATCATTGCTTGCGAATGACACCTCACATGAGTATCCATATGCACTGGAGACTCTTCATATCTGGAATATATCTCCTTCATGCATAATAGATAGCAAATCATCACTTTCATTAGTAGCTTACTTTACTAATTATATTTCGATTTCAGATGTTTATAGATAACTACTATATTCATCTATAAGCAGGTTGCCATTGATTGGAGGGAAGCCTTGGTATTCATTTTAGGTTCTCCATATGTTCTTCATGAATATCCCATCCATGATTAAGATGAATTATATGCAGTTATGTTATATACTCCCTTTAGAATGATCGTAGCTTGTTACATGAAGTGTTTTTATTTGCAATCAAGTTAACACGCTTGCTTGGAGTTGAATAACATAGATTGTACATAGACCTCATCCACTCCAAGCTCATCAAATGCATCAATTTTCCATGTTCATTGGATATCAAAATTCACTGTTTGTAGAGGGTAAATGTATATGTTTGTATAACTAATGTGATTTTTTCAAGATTAAAAAATATAGAAAAATAAAAATGTAGTAAAAATAGAAAAAACAAAAAAATACAAAAATTTATAGTGGTTCAATCCAAATAGACCTACATCAACTCTTTGAAGACTCCCTCGCCAGGTATTTCATTATACAAAAGTGACTTCCATTTTTCTCCCACAATAAGGTGGAGAAGTCCTTAAAATTAACCTCTCTTCCACAAATCCCAAATATATCAGAGAACCATCATCCTTTAACACCATCCTAGTGTTGGTAGAGAACTGACATCCTTTCACACCCTCCTAATGTCGTTAGAGAACCGTCATCCTTTAACACCCTCCTAGTGTCGGTAGAGAATTGTCATCCTTTTACACCCTCCTAGTGTTAAGAGAGAACTATCATCCTTTCACACCCCTCCTAATGTTGGTAGAGAACCGAATATTCTCCAAAGATCTTCTCTCGAGCATTTTCAAAGAAGTAAGGAAGAGATTTGACAAACTTATGAATAGATCCTCACCTTTGGGAAACCTTGTGAACCCTTCACAAATTCCACTTGAAAGATCTATCTATCCACACTCTCAAACACTCTCCCAAAGCAGTCTCACTCTTGTTCTCAAAGAAAATACGATGAAGTCTTTTTAACTGTCAGTTTTTTAGGACCTTATATATGAAAGACACGAAAAACTATCCA
This sequence comes from Dendrobium nobile, assembly GCA_022539455.1. Classification (NCBI taxonomy): domain Eukaryota; kingdom Viridiplantae; phylum Streptophyta; class Magnoliopsida; order Asparagales; family Orchidaceae; genus Dendrobium; species Dendrobium nobile. Next base: position 43,728,392 of record CM039718.1, on the reverse strand, counting down.
GAAAATTAAAAATTCCATTTTAAATGTCCATCATCGTACAATATAATTGAACATCTTACATACGATCAATTCAAAAATTTCTCATATAATCTTGAATAACCTGGTTTCATACTCTATCAATTGTATGTATGAACTACCATCGTACACTACGATCAGTTCAAAATTGAACCAGATTGTCCAGTATAATTATTTATGAACTGGTTTCATGCTCTATATAACATACTATACAAACCCCATATCATACAATATGATATGTTTAAACCAAATCAAGCTTCATTTGATTCAAAAATGGATGAGTTCATTTTGTATCTTAAAGACGTCTACAGGAACCAAATATCATATAGTACGATCAGATCAAAAAATTTACCAATTTGTATGGACAAAATGGAACTCACCCATTTCGTACTCTAGATGTCATCTGTTCAAACATATGATTAGAAAATATAATCATTTTAAAAAAATTTTGAGTTCATTTGGGACGAACTCGTATGTGTCCATTTTGTACTTTAGAAGTTGTCTGTATGAATATAACTTTATATAATATGAACGGGACTTTAAAAACTTTTCAGGCATGATTTGATTAACTTTGTTCTAGAGAAACACTTAGGACAAATCATCCCATATGAACCTAAGATTGTACAGTATGATTAGTTAAAAAAAATTATAACCCAATGTGTGTATGCACGGTTATCCAATTATAATCACACTCTCTCAAACTCAAGAAAGATATAAAAAGTACAGACTCCAATTACAATAAACCCTAATCTAATCTATCTTAAAGTCTTCAGCAATGTGGAGTATATTTTTCTTGAAATGTTAATAAACACAAAAATAAAATCAATATTTTCAATATATGTTAGGAGGAATAGTAATCAATACAATGAGAATTTGGAATCATAAAAAACAAACATGATATAAAAACATAGTTATGAAAACTAAGTTGGAATAATTTCCCCCTTTTTTTATGATGGCAAAATAATTATTAATTGAGTTAACATTTAAAAATAATTTTCTTCTTAGCTTCCCCTAAATGATTAACCAATTAAAAAAAAGGGATTAAATATCAAAAAATGAAAACCTAAAAAATCAAAAAGAAATAACACACAATAACTACTAAAATAAAAACCAACTCGAACAAAACTATAAACGCAAATATTCAAACATTTATACACATCACACATCACATACATACATCATACATACATACTTCACACATCAATCAATCAACAACATCAGACAATATTATGAGTTTCATGCTTTACATATCAATAATATTTTGAGTTTCAAACATCTCATATCAAACAATCAACAACATTAAATAATATTATAGGTTAAAGAACAAAAAAAAAACTAAAAAATTAAAAATAAACAACACAAAACAACTATTAAAATAAAAAACAACTTGAACAAAAACACGAACCTAAACATTCAAATATTTACACACATCACACATCACATACATACATCATGCATGCATAGTTCACACATTAATAAATCAAAAACATCAAAAATTATTATGAGTTTCAAACTTTATGTATCAACAATATTATGAGTTTCATACTTCACATATAAATCAATCAACAACAAACAATATTATGACTCCCTCTTTTGACAACAATAAAAAGGAAAGTACATCTTGAAATGATAAGTTGCAATGAATAAATCAGAAAAGTTGAAGAACAAGATTTTAAACTAATTGCATATACAATATTAACTTCCTAATATTAAAAAGAAAAAAATCAAACTCTGAATTAAAGAACAACTAATATAAGAAAGTCAATTAGGTTCATAACTGTTCATTCTAGACAAATTAAATATAAAATGATCAATGCAAAAATGGCGAAATAGAGATTAATTAATATCAAAGTCAATTGTGAATATGATTGTTAATTAGATGGATTTGAATTAGAGATTGAATGATAAAGGAAATAACAATATAACTATTTTCAATTGGAGATATTGCACATTTTTTTCAAATATTTGTGGAACACTTTGTGCATCTTTTCTTTTTGGGCTAATTTTGTGCCTCTTTCACTATGCGAACAATGCACATCTTTTTTATTTTGCACACTTTGTGCATATTTATTTTTACTTTTTGGATCATTCTAATATCAATTATCTTAATTCAAATTCCACTAATAACAAAAATAAACAAATTGAAATGAAATAATAAAAAATTAAACATCAATCTTGCAAAAATTTATAATTTAGATATATTTGTTTATAAGAATATGAAATTGATCTCCTTATCTACTCCCAGTCATAATTTAAATTTAAATTTTGAAAGATCAAATTTTACAAGGAATTTGATTTATAGAAAAAAATAATTCAAAAAATTTTTTAAGAGATCAATCACAATTGATTTGTCTCTAAGAAAACATAAACATTTAAAGGAATGAAAATCAATACATGTCAATAATACATTTCACATTTTATTGATTATCTAAACACATATAAACACCTTTTTATTTAAGATCATTTCATATCACAAAATCAGGATCAACACAAGAATACACTAACATATGAAAACACTAAATCAAAGGAAATACATCTCAACAATAGACACAAATACTCATAAGCAACAACAGCACAAAGTACATCTAGTAATTAGAAGGGCCTTGATTTGGAGGAGGTGATGGATTGAACATTTAAAAATATCTATTGATTATAGCTAAATTTATGTTCATTGAGTCAAACTACCCTAGGATCCATCCCATGTCTTCATTGTATCTAGCATCCTAAGGATTAAGGTGATTCTCAATTTGATCAAAGTGTTGATCAAAATGAGTTTCTAATCTATCAAAATACTAGACCATTCTTGATAGTAATTTTGATCAGGTCCAAGAGCAAGTGAAGGTGCTGGAGTAGGAGCTCCCCGTTCCTCCTCTGAATCATCACTCTTAGAACTTTGATCCCACTCAAAAAGTGTCCGAAAAGAGACACCAGTAAAGTAAAAAGGGAGTTCAATTGGAGGTTTATGATGAATAAGATTACACTTCTTGTCTAGGATATAAGCAACTAGATTCCCAAAGCCACATATTTCTTTCTCTAATGATGAGGAAGTCAAATTTTAGAAATATTGTAAATATAATCCATGATTAGTTGGGCTTCATCAAAAGGTTTTAAACTACTATCAAATAGGTAACTGTAGACAAAAGAGGAGTCATATTTATATGATTACTAGCATTTCGAATGATAGAAGTTCTCAAAATAAGCAGGATAATCTGGACATTTTAATTTAGAGTGTAAACATGAGCCAAATGACTCACTTGGGAGACACCTCTAAGAGTTTGAATAATTTCAAACCACTCAAAGTCATCTTTAGAGGTTAATGTATGCGCTCTAATCCCTTGAGTTCTTAGATGGAGAAAGTTTCCTAGATCTTCCTTTATTATTTTTACATGCTACTTAAAGAGATAGGAAGTAATTCTAGTGTGATCCTAATTGACTTTCATGTTGGCCAAAAAAGTTTGGAAGGTTTCTTTATGGAAGGCATAGATGAGAGTCAGGATAAATGACAAATGAGTTGAAGCAAATAAGGGCATGATAAAGAAATGGATTTCACCCTGAATGAGAGGTCAGGAAGGGGTAATTTTAGCATCAGAATAACTAAATAAAACATCCACATATTCTTTAGACATAAATTATCATCCCAACCAAATCTAAAAGAAGATTGCTTAGTGAGGTAGGGTCATTTGCAGCTGCTAGCCATTCCTAAGATGTGAGCACTAAGAGGTTTGGAAGGGATAAGAAAGTGATGAAAAATGAATCCAAAGACTCTTCTATTTAAAGAAAAATGACCTATCATATAATATGAAATTTAGATCATAAGTATACTTTTTAAAATAATACGGGACGAAGATAATTTCATGCATATGAATAGATATTGCCAAAAATGAAAAAACTTTTTGTTAAATGCAATTTTGAGGAATCCTTTTATACAAGCTTTTTCACCATATGATCATACAAATAAACATGTGTTTGTCTGAAATGATCAAAATATTAAAGATCATTATAGTGATAGTTAGGTTCATACCCCGTAGAAACTGACAATAGGATGATAAAAATGAAATATGATTCTGTACATATGATCTGCAATCAATAACTGACACGAACTAAAAAATTGTCCTCATTGGTACATACAAAACAACTTATATTGTACAGTATGATGACATCATCATAGAGTAAGAACCCTATGAAAAAAATACTAATTTTCATGTGTTCAACTCGGAAACCTATCATATACAAGCTATAGAATTTATGCAGGATGAAAAAATATCATACAGTATGAAAAGAACACTTACAAAATAAGACATGATAGTAAAAAAATCTACTTAAAACCAATCACCTTATATAAAATGACATGCTTCTAGTAAAATCAAAAATAAAATTGAAATACAAATAACTAAACAAAATAAATAAATAAATAAATAGAGATAAACTAAACAAACAAAAATTTACAATAAATCAAGTTTGCAGAATTTTCAATTGAAGCATTAAGGTCAATCACACCTAATCTAGTTCTTAAGGTGCTAAATGTGTCAAATGCAAGTGTTTTTGTGAAACTTTCTACAAGAGTATTTTTCATAAAAACATGATGCAATTTAATTTCTTTCTTAGTTACATGATCTCTAATGAAGTGATGCCTTATGTCTAAATGCTTGGTTCTAAAATTTTTATTATGATTCTTTGAAATGAAAATGGTACTAGAATTATCACAGAAAATTAGAATTATGCCAATAAAAAATCTTAAGTCAATCAAATATTGTTTTAACCAATGTTCTTCTACCATATAACTATCTAAGGCAATGTTTTCTACTTCAGCAGTAGATATGGCTACTAAATTTTGTTTCCTACTAGACAAAGAAACTAAAGAGTTTTCTATAAATTGATAAGTTCCAAATCTACTTTGCTGATCAACCCTACACCCTACAAAATCTTAATCAGAATATCTAATTATTTTAAACAAATAACTATTCTTAGGATACCAAATCCCTAAGTTTTAAGTTCCCAAAAGATATCTTAGTATTCTTTTAATTGCTGGTAAATATGATTCATCTGGATCAAATTAAAATCTAGCACACAAATAAATACTAAACATTATATATGATCTGCTAGTAGCCTAGTAAAGCAATGATCTAATTCTTACTCTAAATTTCTTTTGATCAAAAGATTTTTCCTTAGGGTCATTATCTAATTGAACTGAGAAACTCATTAGTGTAGTCACTGGTTTAACATTATTCATTTTATATTTATTGAGGATGTCCTTAATATACTTTGACTGATTATGAAAAGTTCCTTTCTCATTTTGTTTTATGTTAAAGCTAAGAAAATAACTCAAATATCCCATTAAATCATCACAAATTCACTAATTATTTTTGAAGAAATCTTCACAAATTTTTTTATTTATAGACCCAAATAAGATATCATCAACATATATTTGAACAATGAGTATGTCATTTCTTATACTTTTAAAAAAGAGAGTGGTGCCACACTTTCTTTAACAAATGAACTCTCTAAAAGAAAAGTGCTGAACCTCTCATAGTAAGCCCTAGGTGCCTGTTTTAGTCCATACAATACCTTTTTTAATTTAAACACATGATTAAGGAATTTAGAATTTTTAAACTAGAAGGTTGCTCAATATAAAAATCCTCTTGTATCACGCCATTTAGAAAGGAACTCTTAATATCTATCTGGTACAATTTAAAACCTTTAAAACATACAATGGCTAACGAAACCCAAATTGCTTCAAGTCTGGCTACATGAGAAAATGTTTCTTCAAAATCAATCCCATCTATTTGATTATCCCACTTGGACACCATTCTTGCCTTACTTTTAATCATAACTCGTAAATAATTCATTTTATTTTTGAACATCCTACATGGCAAAAACTTAAAATTTGTCCAAAAGTTCTTGATTTATATTACCAGGTTCAATCATTGAAATAAAGGTAGAATGATTTACCTCTTTACTAAGTCGATACCTAGTCTTAACACTCTCACTAGGTTTACCTAAAATCAATTCCTTAGGGTGATTCTTAGAAAATCTCCATTCTCTAATCAATGGGTTTTCTAATCCAACCTTCTCTTCCAAATTTATCTTTTCGATTCATTGGGAGATATTTTCAATATGATCATATTCCAACTTTTGCTCTTCTAAAATATCAGATTCGCCAAACATAATATATGTGATATCCTCATCTACCAAAGTTCTCTTGTTCAAAACTCTATAAGATTTTCCAACATTAGAATATCTAAGAAAAATTCCTTCATCAGATTTTGGATCAAATTTTTCAAAAAGAGTTTTGCCATTATAATGAATGAACACCTTACATCCAAAAATAAGCAAATGTGACAAATTTGGTATTCTCCCTCTAAGAAGTTCATATGATGACTTATTCAATTTTGAACTTATATTCATCCTATTCAAAACATAACAAGTTATACTGGCCACTTCATCCCAAAAATATTATGGAATTGAGTATCCTATGAATATGGCTCTAGTGGCATCAATTAATCTTCTATTCTTTCTTTCTACTACCTCATTTTGCTGAGGGGTCCTAGACGCTGAAAAATCATAATAAATTCCTTTCACTCTACAAAAATTTTCAAATTTTTCATTTTAAAATTCACCTCCATGATTATATTGAACTGATAAATTCATAGGATCCAAACACTTTACCTCCTAAACTTATAGTGTTAATTGGTCCAAATTGATCCATGTGATTGATTTCCAATGGTTTGGTAGTTCTAAGATCCTTAATGGAATGAAATGATGACTTCACCTATATTCTTAATTGACATGCATCACACATGTGAGCCTTAATAAAGTTTAGTTTCAGTATACCTTTAATTAGTTCTTTTTAGGTAATTTTCTTAAGATTTTTCAAGCTATCGAGACAAAGTCTACTATAACCATGAATCATTAGTCATTATTTTAAGACCAAAGGCATTAAAAGATTTAATAGAATTCAAATCCAGCATGTTCACATTATTTACCCTAAGTCCATATAAAACATCAATTCCATTTTGGCTTATTATGTAGCTAGTGTAAAAAAATTTTATACTATAACCCTTATCACATAGCTGACTAATTCTAAATAAGTTATGATTTAAGCCTTCTACTGATAAAACATTCTCAATGAAAAAATTATTTAGATTTCTAATCATACATGTGACTACCACTTTTATAGTGGTATTATCTACTAGTATAACCTTGCCTCCATTCCTGGCTTCCAGCGATATGAATTATATCATATCTCCAATCATATGTTCTGAACATCTTCTATCCAGGTACCAAATGCTCTCACAAGGTCTTATATGAGAGAATTTCTACAAGATAATCAAATATTCATCATGGGAATCCAAATAAGTTTGGGTTCTCCTCTTGGCAAATCTTGAAGCATGTTTGATATAATTTGTTCTATGCATCTTAGGTCTCCACACTAAATGAATATTATTATGATTAGTAAAAGTGTGTGAGACATGCCCAATTAATCTAAAAGAAAAATTTTCACTACAGGAAAAGGATCTATCATTTTATATGCATTAAATTATCTTTTTCCTAGATTTTAAAATTTTAATCTTCAAGTCAGGATTAAAAAACTTCTCAAGTGTTGGGGGTATCCTATTTTCCTCAAGAGCTTTAATTTTCTCTCTAAAAAATGAGTTAGAACTTTCTAAAACTATATTATCAACTTTTAAATAGTGCTCTCTACTATCAAATTCATCCATAAATATTTTAAATTCATTTTAAAGTTCAATGTATGATAGTTTGAAAAATTCATGCTGCTTGTTCAATCCATTAAACTCATCTAATAGTTTCATGTGATTGCTATCAATCAGTCCATGATCTTTCCTAAGGATTTCATTCTCTTTTTATTAAAATTCTAAGAATTCTATGTTCAAACTAGCATGCATCTTTTTGAGTTTCCTATAGGTAGTATGAATTTTTTCATAAACATCAAATAACTCTGCATAGGTTATGTCACATGCCACTTCTTGATCTGACTGATCAAGCTTATTATCCATTTAGAACAAATTGGTGACTTCATCCTCAAGTTATGTTTCTATGAAATCTTAAGTTGAATCCACCCAAATAGCTATTTATAATATTTTCTTACACTTTCTTATAATATTTTTCTCATCAACCTTCTCCTTTTTAGGATTAGCTTTAATGTTAGGGCATTCAGATTTGATGTTTCAAGGCTTCCTACATTTAAAGAAAATTACATCATTAGAAACCTTAATATTTATGTGGAACTTACCTTTATTGCACTTTTGGCATCTCCTTTTCTTCCTCTTAAAACAATTTCTAAATTGCCATGTCATCAAGGCAATGTCATCTTCATCCTCAGGCTGAGAATGATCACTCTCCGAGTCATTCACTTTCAATGCTATATTTTCTCTTCTACTTCTCACCTGTATCACTCTGTCTTTGAGTTACTCCTTACTCGTAAGGAATTAGTTATCCAAGAAGATTGTCAATAAAATAAATATTTAAGTCTTTTGACTCACTTATAACAGTTATTTTGCATCATATGTGGTAGGTAAAAAATGAAGAATCTTATTTATTTTCTCAGTATTCATTAGTTTCCCACTTAATGTTTGTAATGATGTGACTATTTATGTGAAATGAGTATACATATCGGTGATTTATTCATTTGGTTTCATGTGAAATAATTCTTAATCATGTAGAAAAATATTTAATCTAAATTGTTTCACATTGTTATTCCCTTCATATGTCATACAAAGTCTATCCAAAAATTTTTTTCCAGTTCTACAGGAAGAGTCACACATATAGTCTTCTAATTTAAGTGCATAGAAAAAACTATTCAAATACATAACATTTAACTGAGCTATGCATCAGTCTTTTATAGTCCAGTCAATAAACAAAGTTTTAATTCTAATGCCATCTATAAGTCTAGTTGGCCTAGTGTATCCTTATGTATTAAAATCTACATACGATAGTCAAGCGATTGAAGAAATATAGACATACATATTTTCCAAAATTTGAAATGGATATTATCAATTAAAGTATTTTGTAAAAATAGAAATGGATATTATTAAATAAAGGCGGTCTAGTGATCGAATAACCTTCAGGTGTATTAAGATTTATAGAAGTAGCAAAGATCATTTAAAAAAAATTATAAAAACCTTCATTTTTGAAAGTAGGATCTGATACCACATAAAAGTTCATATAGGTTGCTAGACCTATTACAATTGTCCCAATACTAACTAAGAGGCGGGTGAATTGGAAATTTAAAAAATCTCTTGGTAAAATATAGAAAATTGATTTATAATTTTAACACAATTTGACTGTTTTGAAATAAACTTTTCAACCACAAAATAAAAAGTGTAGAAAAATAAAAATATGGAAAAAAATAAAAAATAAAATAATTTGCCGTAGTTCTGTCCAACTAGACCTACATCCACTCCTTGAATACTCCCTCTTCAAGAATTGCACTATACCTAAGTGACTCTCCTTTTTCTTCGACAGCAAAGTGGAGAATCCCTTACAATTATCCTCTCTTCCACCAATCCCTAGTGCGATAGAGAACCACCGTTCTTTCACACACTCCTGGTGTCAGCAGAGAATCGTCATCCTTTCACACACTCCTGGTGTCAGCAGAGAACTGTCATACTTTCACACCCTCCTATTTTCTGTAGAGAACCGTCATCCTTTCACTCCCTCCTGGTGTCCATAGAGAACCATCATCCTTTCACACCTCTCCCTCTCCAAAGATCTTCTCTCAAGCGTCTTCAAAGAAGAAAGGAAGAGATTTTACAAACTTATAAAAATATCCTCACCTTTGGATAACCTTGTGAACCCTTCACAAATTTCACTTGTAAGATCTCTCTATCCACACTCTCAAATACTCTCCCAAAGCACTCTAACTCTTGCTCTCAAAGAAAAAATGAAAAATTGTTTCTTCGTATTTTTGAAAGTAAGTTTTTAGGACTTTATGTTAAAGACACAAAAAACCATCTAAAAAATTTAAAATTTTAATTTGACCATCCAAGATTATACAATACAATCACACATCGTACATATAATAAGTTCAAAAATTGCTTATACGATCCTGTATGAAATGGTTTCATACTCTGTCAGTTATATGTATGAATTGTCATCATATAGTACGATCAGTTAAAAATTTAACCAAATCATAATGTATGATTCTATGTGAACTCATTTCATACTCTGGCAGTCTTATATAAGAACTGCCATCGTACAGTACGATCAATTCAAAATTGAAGCAGATATTATGGTATGATTATGTATGAACTAGTTTCTTACTGTAGATAATATACTATATGAAAATGGAAGAGTCCATTTCATACTATAGAAGTCATCTGTACGAACCTATGATCGTACAATATGTTTAGTTCAAAAAATTTATCTTTTCGTATGGACAAACTGGAAGACACCTATTTCATACTATAAACGTTGTGTGTACGAACATATGATCGTGTAGTACAATTAGTTCAAAAAAATTTTAAGTTCATTTGGGACGAACTGGTATGTGTCCATTTCATACTTTGGAAGTCATATGTATGAATGTAACTTCATATATTACAAACATGCCTTAGAAACTTTTCCATGGATGATTTGATTAACTTCGTTCTAGGGAAACACTTAGGACAAATTATCACCTACGAACCTAAGATCGTATAGTATGATTAGTTTAAAAAAAATTACACTACCCCAATGTGTGTGTTCGCAGTTACCCAATTATAATCACACTCTCTCAAACTCATAAAAAATATAAAAAGTCCATACTCAAATTACAATAAACCTTAATCTAATCTATCTTGAAGTCTTCAGAAGTCTCGAGTATGATTTCCCTAAAACTTTTGTACACATAAATAACAAAAGTAATATTTTTAATATAAGTTAGGATTAATAGTAATCAAGACAATAAGATTTTAGAAACATCAAAAATACACATGATATAAAACCATAGTTATGAAAACTAAGTTGTAACAACTCCTACAACAAATCCAAATTAATATGCAAATGAATATGCTATTCTCCTACGAACATATGACCAATATGAAATGAACACATTAGCATATCTACAAGTAGTATATTTCCTGCAAATATATATACAAGCAGTGCACATTGAATGTCATGAATTCCTTTTAATCAATCTAGACAAAAATGGTAAGTCACTTGTAAGAAACATTGTTAGATATGTTGTAGACATGATGGCTCCTTTACAAACACAGCATACATTAAGCACATTATCTACTAGAAAGTACAAGAAGACTATAACAAGATCCATGTTCCTACTTGTCATTATAAAAGACTTGTTATACACTCAACAAGCTATTTGTGAGCTAGTATAAGAGAGTTATAGTAAATGTAGTTATCTACTAAAAATTAGCAGAAGATTTGTTAGTGTACTAAAGCTACCTGCAAAATGCAATAAGTAGTGCACGATAGTCTACCTCTATGAAACAGGCAAATGAACGTGGTGAGATGCTACAACACCAGATCTGCAACACTTATACAAGCAGACATAAAGTGTCTACAAGCTTCCAAATAGAGCATCACTCACATTCAACTGATAGTAACCTGCACAACTAATCCACATCAAACATCCAAAAAATGCCCCCATACATGGACTATAATATGGATACTCTAAACATAGAAATGCACCTACACACATATTAGCCTGTATACATATAAAACCATACCTACATTGGCCCTGATAAGAGCGTTACCAGTACATATGTGATGTCTAGGGATTCTACGCTGGTCAAATAAGGAATCCAAGTTAGAGCCCAATTCTTTAATGCGAGTAGTTAGAAGTTGACATGACTTAAACCATGAAAAAATATATGGTCATGATATTGACTTTGATCTTTATTTAAAAATTAATGTTAAGACTTCAAGGTCAATAATGAAAGAAATTCATTAATAAAAGAACATAACTAGATGAAGCCTGATCCTCAGTCTACAACAAATAGAGTCGATAGAGTTAAATCAATAAATCATAATTCCCCTACACCCTGATGACAGATATATTAATTATAAATATCAACTGGATGATATGAAATATTTTCAAATTCCTTCAAACTCTCACATAATATAAGTATTTTGATATGAAGACATACATTTTGATGATGGCCTTGTTGATTAAAAAATTTAACCCGATGGGACCCTAACAATTATAAATACTTCTCAAATGCCTATTAAATCTAAAATTAAAAATTATTAAAATAACTCAAAATCCAAAATATTTAAAATTGAAATCAATCATCAATAACTTCAAGCAAGATCCATCCATCCTCCATAATAGTTTGTAGAGGTGGATAATTTTGAAAATATATTTCAGCTCATAAGGAGCTATTATCTAGTCGTGAGAATCACTAGGATTTATTATCAAATTATCTCTTTCTATTAAGGATATGACAACATGTCCTCAAATAGGCAATTTTTTTGCTAAATGGTACCACATGTAATGGTTATGACTAGGGCCCTCTGAACCGGAAGGTTTGCTATAAAATAGCACCACTAAATTATGGCCATAGAAAGAGCCTTTCCTCCCTAATGGTACTAAATTTTTAAGATGTGTATTAATATGATATAATTAATAGAGCATAAATCTCTATTTTAGCTAAGATGGATTCAAATATGTCCCCTTAGATAAACATCAACTCCACGTGTATAAGGTACCCTTTAACAAAGCAACCCATAATTGTCGATGAGGATCTTTCTTTTAGGTTCCGTCAACTACCTCTACTAACTAAGTAAGCCATGGAATATGATGTCTCAGGATAATGGAACCATGGGATCTTGATCAGGTCTATCATCACTTACCCCACCATCTACTTTAAGTGCAAGATGGTTAAAATTTTAATTTTAAATATTATAATTTCAAATTCTCAAACCCATATTACTACTATATGCCAGATTATACATATTTCTACATATCTAATTGATGACTAGCATTAATCAAAAGTTAACCCTCTTTGTCGGGAGAGGTAATTGACTATTTGGGATTGTGCCTAGAGGAAAATATAACTCAAATCTAAAGTCCTCACAAAATGAGGCAGAAAGGGTAGTGTCTTATCTACAAACCCAACATGCCTTTTAAAAAGTTACCCTGGAACTAAATGCATCAAAACTCTCCCGAGAACATGGGAGGATGGGGTGCAAATTTTTGGAGCCCATAAATTTCTAGCGACTCTAGTGGGGTTTGGTTTCTCATTCCATCTTTGGCTTGTTGTCTAAGCACTATAGTATAATCTAAATAACTAGGGCCTTAAAAATCTAGATTTCTTGAAATATCATTTAACGAATAAAAATTTGAATATTTTAAAATTCATCGCTCGACAAATTCATTAAGATAATTCATTATGAAGGATTTTAAATTCACTTTAATTTCTTTCTTATATTATATATTTTTATCATTTTCTTCTATGCAACTCTCTGCATTTTAAAAATGTGTAGTGATTTATCAGACACTGATCACTAACCTGTGCCATTTATCTATACATATAGATTTACAGAATTCTACCTTCATAATCCAGCTGGGATGTGGTGTAAGTTTCCAGCTAGAAAATGTTGTGATCAATACTAGCGATACTGGAGCCACCATTCAATTTGGTGGGCTATAATACACTGCATCTACTATGATGGATGCCACCATTCTTATGAATGGTTAGGAATATGAAAGGCATACAAGAAAGCCCAACTTTTTTAAAACTTTTTCACGTCACATGAATTTGCCAGCATCGTGAACCACTAATGCTGTTGAAAATACTCAGAAGAGGATTTCTATATTCAAAAGTTTGTCATAGCCAAAATTCACAACTAGCAAGAGGGTTGTAGCTGGTGGAAGAATTCTTGTGGTGATTGTCAACACCTCTACCTTAAGAAGATGGAGGAGAAAGATTAATACTGAGATTCGAGCTCAGCAGTAAATGTTAAGAGAGTTGGAATTTGTATGTTTTACATTCTTGCAACTTATATAGTTTTGATGATTCCAAATATTATTGTTTTATGTGTAGTTATCTCCTAACACTTTTTGGAAGATTTGTTTTTGCTCTAGTGTGTACTAATATTTATGGAAAATTGAACTCCAAACTATGAAGACTTCAAATCAAATTCAGCATACAATCCTTTATAAATTAAAGCTTTAAATTGTTCTTTAAATTGAGAGGGAGTAATTGTAATGAGTGAATAAAAACACACACACACACACACACACACACACACACACACACACACACACTTAAGGAGATCTTACAAAATTTATATTGATCGTACGGGACGAACCTAGTTCGTACGGAATGATCAGGTCAGTTATCTCCTAGTAAGAGCAATGCGAACAGGAGTTAGAGGAATTTTTTCTAAGTCCTGATCGTCTAGGATGAAATTATTTTCGTCCCAGGATGAGTTAGGCTCTGTAAAAATTTCATCCAGATGAATTCCAAAACGTCCCAAGACGAAGACTTCTCTGTAAAAATTTAGTTCAGACAAAATCTATAATCGTATTAGGACGACTTGGGCTCTGTAATAATTTCATCCAAATGAAATCCAAACCGTCCCCGGATGAAGTCTTCTCTGTAAAAATTTTATTCAGACAAAATTTATAATCGTGCCAGGATGAGTAGCCCTCTGTAAAATTTTGTCAGGATGAAGTCCTGTTCATCCCAGGATGATGGGAACCAACTTAAGTAAGTTGGTTACATCCTGTGGTAATTTGGGAACCGACTTATGATCTAACTGTTCGTCCGGATGAACCTAGTTCGTACGGGATGATGATCGTGTACGAACATAATTCGTATCAATATTGATTAGGATCATTTTTGACACTTTAAGTAAAATCGTCCAGGATGATCCACGATCATACGGGACGATCCATTTCGTGTTGAATTGAATATTTATAGTTTTTGGATGGTTTTTCTTTTCTCTCCTATATAAGGTCTAATTTTTATTGCCACCCAATCTTTTTGCTCATTGATCTTCATGCCTATTGAAAGAATAGTCAAGAAGAGAGTGTGAGAGAGTGTTTTGAAGAAGGATTCTTGCTACTGAAGCATGAAGGCATCACTTGGAGTTTAAAGGTAAGAAGTCCTTGCTTTTGAATTATGATTACTTCCCTCTTTTCTTCCTTCCTTCTAGAATTCTTGTGAGAAGATCTGTCAAGGAGATCCGGTTCTCTACTGACACTTGGAGAGTGTGAACAGCTGCGGGTTCTCTACCCACATTAAGAGAGTGTGAAAGGACGAAGGGTTCTTTGCCCACACTAGGAGAGTGTGAAAGGACGAAGGGTTCTCTGCCCATACTAGAAGAGTGTGAAAGGACGAATGATTCTCTGCAGACATCGGAGGAGTGTGAAAGGATGGACGGTTCTCTGCCAACACTGGGGATAGTGTAAAAGGATGACGGTTCTCTGCCGCACTGGGTAGTGGTTAAAAGAGTTTTGTAAAGGCTTCTCCGCCTTTCTGTTGGTGAAAAAGGAGAGTCACTAGTAGTATTAGTGCAATACTCGGAGGGTGCCTCCGGGGAGTGGATGTAGGTCTGGTTTTGACCTAACCACTATAAATCTGGTGTCATTATTTTTTGCTACCTTCTTATTTTTGTGATTTACTGTTTTAAAATTGTGGTTGAAAAATTATTTCTATAAAAATTTATTAAAGTTTAATTTCAGTTGAAAGTACTCAAAAGAGGGATTAATTTTTAAAATACCTGTTAACCCCCTCTCTTGGTTAGCCATGGGACATAAACTTAGGCTTAACAATCTAATTCATAGTGAATGAGTTTCAACAAGTGGTATCAGAGCGTTGTTTCAAAATCATAAGTTTAGACTACTTTTTGATTAATGTAGATGACTATATTTGGAAATCGAAATACACCTGAGGGTTACTCTATAACTAGACCTCCACTGTTTGACAATATACCTTTTAATTTTTGGAAAACTCACCTGTCTACTTTCTTGCAGTCACTTGACTATCGTATGTGGATCTTAGTCTAGGAAGGATATATAAACCAACTAGATTAGTTGACGGAGTTAGATTTGAAATACCTTTTGCAGACTGGGCAGTAGAAGAATGTGACTTAGCACAACTTAACGCCAAATGCTTGAATAGTTTCTTTTGTGCTATAAAATCAGAAGACTACATACAGGTTTCCACTTGCAAAAGTGGAAAGGACATATGGGATAGACTTTGTATAACATATGAGGGGACAAATGAGGTTAAGCAATCTAGACTTAATATCTTGTTGCATGATTATGAACGGTTTCGCATGAAACCAAATGAATCTATTTCTGATATGTACACAAGATTCACATAAATAGTCACCTCTTTACATGCATTGGGTAGGGAGTTAACAAATATTGAAATGGTTAATAAGATTCTTCGTTGATTATCTACTGCATATCATGTTAAAATTACTGCAATGACAAAGTCTAAGGATTTAAACATTTACTCTATTGACAATCTTCTTGGTTCTCTTATTGCTTACGAGCAAGGAGTTAGCCAAAGAAAGGTTGATGCAGGTGAACCACGAAGGGAGAAAAACATAGCACTGAATGTGGAAGAGTCTGAGAGTGAACACTCACCACCTAAGGATGAAGATGACATAGCATTGATGACTAGACAATTCATAAGCTTTCTAAAGAGGAAGCATAAGAGATGCTAGCAGTGGAATAGAGGTAAATTCAATAGAAATGCCAAGGTTTCAAATGAAATTATTTGCTATGAGTGCAGGAAACCTGGACATATAAAGACGGATTGCCCAAAACTCAAAGCCAATCCTATCAAGGAGAAGGTAGAGGAAAAACCATTTGTGAAGAAGGGTAAGAAGAAGTTTTAACGAGCTTTTTGGGCGGACTAAGCTTCGGACTCGTCAAAAACTGAAAAGGAAGATGAAGTCACTAATGTATACTTAATGACCAACAATCTTGATCAGGCAGATCAAGAAGAGATATATGACTTAACTTATGATGAACTTTTTGAAGTTTCTGAACATCTGCATGAATCATATAGGAAAAAAAGAAAATACATGCTAGCCTTAGTTTAGAATTGGAAGAGCTTAAAAAGGAACATGAAATCCTTAGGAAAGATCATGCTTTAATTGATAACAACCACATGAAATTACTTGATGAGTTTGATGACTTGAATAAAAATCATGAGAATTTAAAATCTTCCTATGCAGAACTCGAGAAAGATTTTAAGAACTTTAAGGATGAATCAGAGAGCAAATTATATAAAATCAATTATTTAAATCAAATTTTGGAAGATATGAATTCATTTTATAAATTAATGTTAAAAGCTCTCGATGATAATAGGATACCTCCTAAACTTGAAGATTTTACTAATCCTATTATGTATCCTAAATTTATGCAATCCCTGAAAAGATAGATGAATGTTAGAAAACTTATAAAATCATTTCCAAAAGTAAAATGTAATAATTGTGGATTGTTTGGACATATAGCTCACACCTGTACTTTGAAGATGAAAACAAATTTGGTGTAGAGACTTAAGATGCATAAACCTAGACATATCATACATGCATCTGATTATAAATTGCTAAAAGGTGAACCCAAACTTGTTTGGGTTCCCAGGTCTAACGTTTGATAATTTTGCAGGGTCGCTCTCATATAAGACCACGTGAGAGCATATGGTACCTAGACAACGGATGTTTAAAGCATATGACTAGAGATACTACTCAATTCATAATGCTGCAAGCCAGGAGTGGAGGCAAAGTAACACTTGGAGATAACACCACAAAGAAGGTGGTTGGATCAGGTATGATTGGAAACTTGAAAAACTCTTTTATTGACAATGTGCTGTTGGTTGAAGGATTAAAGCATAATTTGCTAAGTATAAGTCAGCTATGTGATAAGGGTTATAGTGTAAAATTTTTTCCTACTAGCTGCATATTAAGCATAAATGGTAAAGCTGTGTTGAATGGAAAAAGGGTAAACAATGTTTATATGCTAGATTTAAATTGCATTCATACTCCTACTGCCTTTTATTTAAAAATTGTTTCTGTTGAGTCATGGCTTTGGCATAGGAGACTTTATCATTCTAGCATGAAAAACCTTAGATAGATTACCCAAAAGAATTTGGTGAGAGGTATACCTAAACTAGACTTTAATAAGGACCACCTTTGTGAAGCATGTCAATTAGGTAAGCAAGTGAAGTCCTCTTTTCAGTCCAATAAGGATCTTAGGACTAGTAAACCTTTAGAAATCTTACACATGGATCTTTTTGGACCAGTTGGAACTATAAGTCTTGGAGGGAAGGTATACGGATTTGTTATACTGGATGATTACTCAAGATTCACTTGGGTTAGATTTCTATTTTATAAGAGTGAATCATTTGAGGAATTTAGAAATATTTCAACTTGGATTCAAAGGAAATTAGGGTGTAAAATTATTTCTATACAAAGTGATCATGGAGGAGAATTTGAAAATGAGAGATTTGAAAACTTTTGTAAGGAAAAAGACATTGATCACAATTTTTCTGCACCTAGAACCCCTCAGCAAAATAATTTGAGAAATTTTTTAACTTGGATACAAAGTGATCATGGAAGATAATTTGAGAATGATAAATTTGAAGAATTTTGTAAGGAGAAAGGAATTGATCACAACTTTTCTGCACCTAGAACCCCTCAGCAGAATGGGGTAGTCGAAAGGAAAAACAGAACATTAATAGAAGCCGCCCGAGCAATATTGGCAGAATACTCACTTACAAAATATTTCTGGGCTGAGGCGGTTAGCACTGCTTGTTATGTTCTGAACAGTGTGAATGTGAGATCAAAATTAAATAAAATACCCTATGAGTTACTAAAAGGAATAACACCTAATTTAT
Organism: Dendrobium nobile; assembly: GCA_022539455.1. Classification (NCBI taxonomy): domain Eukaryota; kingdom Viridiplantae; phylum Streptophyta; class Magnoliopsida; order Asparagales; family Orchidaceae; genus Dendrobium; species Dendrobium nobile. Next base: position 43,709,559 of record CM039718.1, on the reverse strand, counting down.
CTCATTTGTATATTTTTGGTTACAAAGTGTTCATTCATAACAATGGAAAATCTGCCTTAAGAAAATTTGATCCAAAATCATATGAAGGAATTTTTGTTGGATACTCAAATGTTGGAAAATCTTATAGGGTATTCAATAAAAGAACTTTGGTAATTGAGGAGACCACAAATATTATATTTGATGAATCTAGAAATATGAAAGAGCCAAATGTTGAAGAAGATGAAATTGAGATTAACTCCCAAAAGATTGATAACATGAATTTGGAAGAAAATATGAAAGAAAATTTGGAGATAGGAAATCCTTTGCCTAGAGATTTGAGATTTTCTAAAAACCATCCAAGGGAATTGATTATAGGTGAACCTAGTGAGGGTGTAAGGACTAGGCGTGGATTAAATAAGGAAGTCAATCATTCAGCCTTCATTTCAACTATAGAACCCATAAATTATTATCAAGCACTATCGGCTGAATTTTGAATTTTGGCTATGCAAGAAGAGTTGAATCAATTTGTAAGAAATAAAGTTTGGGAATTAACTACAAGGCCAAATGATCAAAGTGTAGTTGGAACTAAGTGAGTATTAAATAAAATGAATGACTCGAGGAGTGGTCATTAGGAATAAGGCTAGATTAGTAGCTAAGGGGTATAATCAGATTGAAGAGATTGATTTTGAGGAGACTTTTGCCCCTGTAGCTAGACTTGAAGCAATTAGGGTTTTACTAGCCTTTGCCTGTTTTAGAGGATTTAAATTGTATCAAATGGATGTCAAAAGTGCCTTTTTAAATGGGATAATTCAAGAGGATATTTTTGTAGAACAACCTCAAGGTTTTGAAAATTTTAAATACCCAAATCAAATTTTTAAGTTAAAAAAGATATTATATGAATTGAAATAGGCACCTAGGGCTTGGTATGAGAGGTTGAGCACCTTCCTACTTGAAAGATCTTTTGAAAAAAGAAGTGTGGATATAACTCTCCTTTTATAGAAATGTGGAAAGGATATACTCATTGTTTAAATTTATATGGATGATATGATTTTTGGATCTTCAAATAAAAATCTTTGTGATGATTTTTCTAAAAAATGAGTAGTGAATTTGAGATGAGTCTAATGGGAGATTTGAGTTACTTTCTAGGATTTAGCATTAAGCAAATTGAGGAAGGCACATTTCTTTGTCAATCAAAGTATGTTAAGGACATCCTCAAAAAGTATGAAATAGAAAATGCTAAACCTATTAGTATACCAATGAGTTCCTCAGTTCAGTTGGATAAGGACCCTAAGGGAAAATCCGTTGATCAAAAGAAATTTAAAGGGATAATTGGATCATTGCTTTACTTGACAGCTAGCCGCCCCGATATCATGTTTAGTGTTTGCTTGTGTGCTAGATTTCAATCAGATCCAAAAGAATCATATTTGATAGCAGTGAAAAGGATTTTAAGATATCTGTTAGGAACTCAGAACTTAGGAATTTGGTATCCTAAGTTTAGCTTTTTATTTGAAATAATTGATTATTCAAATTCTGACTTTGCAGGCTGTAGGGTGGATAGGAAAAGCACTTCTGCAACATGTCAATTCATTGGAAATTCTTTAGTCTCTTGGTCTAGTAGAAAATAAAATTCAGTAGCCCTATCTACTGCTGAAGCTGAATACATTGCATTAGGAAGTTGTGTGGCACAAGTACTTTGGATGAAATAATAGTTGATTGATTTAGGATTGACTATAGGCACTATTCCAATTTATTGTGATAACACTAGTGCTATTTGCATTTCTAAAAATCCTATTCAACATTCAAGAACCAAACACATAAACATAAGACAGCATTTCATAAGGGATCATGTATCCAAGGAAGAAATTGAACTCATTCATGTTACAACTGAAAATCAACTTGCAGACATTTTTACAAAACCTTTAGCCTTTGATACATTCAGTGCATTAAGAACAAGGCTTGGTGTGATTGATTTAAATGCTTAAATAAAAATGTTTCATGCAACATTGATGTTTGTTTTCTAGTTAATGTTTTTGTGTTCGTTATGATTTTTTGATCTTATTTTTATGTGATTTTTTTAAGTCTATGTTTTATTGTTGTACATGGTGTTTTTGATGTGCTTTTTGAATTTTAGTTTTGTTTGTGTGCAAAATTAAATTTTTTTTTAAAGTGACAATCATCTGAGACGAAAAATTTTCGTACAGGATGATTTGTGTAATTTGTCATAGTGTCATATTTTAAACCGTTTGCATGCAGTTTTTCAGTGTTTAATGGTCACTTCGTCTGGATGATCGTTATGATCATGCGAGACGATTTGTTTTTCAATCGATGGGATGAATAAATGAAGCGGTTGAATGAATAAGATAGTTTTTAATACGAACATCATACTTACAAACCTTTGGTTCGTCTGGACGAACACATGTCGGTTCGATGTAGGGGACGGTTTCAAGTGCCATTAAAGTGATATAACTTCTGATCGTCCTGGGACGAACACGTGTTCATCTGTAAGATTAGACTGGTCAAAAGTCTGTACGAAAGAACACTAAGTAAGTCGCATTGATTATGAAAAGTTATTTCATTCTGGTTGTATTGAATCATCTGTACGAAATATTTTTGTATGGAACAAATGAAGATTTCGTACGGAACGAATTATTTTCATCTGGTACAAACGAATCATTTTTTAATAAATAGGCAGTCTTTTCAACTCAATTGTCACTCTCTAAACATCACTTTCAAATCCTTTCTTACTCTAGATCATTTTCAAATGGCCAGTTCAAGCAAGCATCAAAAGGTCTTAGCTAAGAAACCACATAGGAATTCATCCGAAATTTTTTTGTCCAAAGCAATTGAGGATTCTTTTCCTAGGTTTTCTTCAACCAAAATCACCCCTTCCCAGATCCTAATCCAAGAAGATATTACCTTTCAAGTAATGCATTTATTTGCTTCAACTCAGTTTCACTTTATCCTTACCCTCGTCCATCTCTATAATAAAGAAACCTTTCACTACTTTCTAGCCAATATGTCCTTCAACTCTAACCACTCTGTGATTCGCTCCTATGTCTTCAAACAAAAAGCGTAAATCACCAAGATTGACTTAGGAGCATTTCTAAATTTAAGGACTGGGGGAGATAGAGCCCATACCTTAATCACCAATGATCAATATAAATGATATGAAACCAATAGGGTGATTAGAGGAAATGGTTTAGATGAGAATGTGGCTAAGGTATCCGGTCTTTTCCGGAATGCACGCATCATCCATCACGTTCTTAGAACTTCAATCATTCTAAATCTGGTGATAGAGTCAATATTACCCTCCTTCTCTCTATGGTGACCATTTTAATCATGTCAAATAAGCCTATAGATGAAGCCCAACTTATCCTTGACTATCTTTATGGGCTTTCTAAAATTGGCCATGCATAAAGAAAAGAAAAAGAAATATTTCCTTAGGACACTTAGTTACCTATGTTATGGAGAAGAAATACAACTTGGTTCATCAAGATCAAGAATATGAAGAATCGCTCTACTACAATGACGGATCATTTAGAGCGATCTTCAAGGAGGAATCAGGAAAAGCACATGTCATAAGTGATACAGAGGAAGAGCTAGAAGGTGCACCTGCTCCCACTAATGAACCAAAGTATCAGGATTTGGTTCAAAGATTTGATCAGTTAGAGACTCATTTTGATCAACGCCTAGATCAAATTGAGACTCATTTACAGCAGCAAGCTGCTCAATATCAACATGACATGGGTTATATGAGGAGCAAATGAATGATATCAGTACCAATGTACTTATGATGAGTACATACTTTAACCTCTTTGGTGGTGCTCCTCCTCCTCCTCCTCCAGATCAGGGACCATCTAAGTGATAGATACACTTGATGTTATGTGTTTGTGTTGTTATTGTTTTTACTTTATGTGTTAGTTATTGTTTGTTTTTAGTAGCTTGATGTATTTCTCTTTTATTTCAGATGTTTTTATTTTGTATTAATATCCTAATGTATCATTGTAATATCTTCAAAGTGATATCAATATTAGTTCTTGTGTTTTGATTTGAACTTATTTTTGAAATGTTTGTTAGTGTTTATGAAAATCATCAGATTTTTTTTAATCTTAATTGTGCTATAACCTGAATTGTAAGTTAAAATTAAATTCATTAGAAAATCTAATTATCTAAGTTTAAGTTTTGGTTATAACTTGATATTATTAGAATTTTTAATTTCATGTCTCTCATTTACACAGCCTTATTGTTAATATTATTATTGCATTTGCGATGATTTCTTATTTTATATTTCACTTATCAATCATTATTTATTCACTTAGAAAGATTTGAAATTTTAGATTATTTTTTTGGAAAAAAATAAAAATTACTCTTGCAAATTGTATAAAAGTACAAAAAAAAAAGGAATGCGCAAAGGTTCGCAATGTGAAAAAAAGGGCACAAAATAAGACAAAGTAAAAATGATGCACAAAAATGTGCCACAAATGTGAAAAAGATGCGCAAAACGTCACATGTGGTAGTTATTTCTTTCCAAACTTTTTTAATCTCTTAATTCAAATTGATCTTATGTTCATTTATAATTGATATTGAAATTTGAAATATACAATTTTTTATTCATCCTTAGTGCAATGATTTTCTCTATCTTAGTGTCTAAATTGACTCATGTCATTGATAAATTCTTTTTATTATCTATGTTATATCACTTCTTAAATTGTATCAATTTCTCTGATTTGTCTAATATTTTAATTTTATTTGCATACATTATTTCAATCACTTTCAAGGTTAAATTGTCAAATGATTTTCATATTTCTACTTACATTTCAAGTATTTTTCTTCTTCACTTTTTGATGTTGTCAAAAAGGGGGAGAAATTATTTGTTGTGTCTTGTGTATTTGTGTCAAGTGTATTTTGTATATTTTATTTGTTTTATCGTATGTTGTCGTTTGTGTGTTTTTTTTGTTTTTGTTTTGAGTGATATTATTTTAATTTTGTATAAAATCTTTGAAAAAATAAAAATTTTGAAGCAATGCCTCCTTATTTTCATGTATTCATCAATTCAAGGGGAGTTAGGAGATTCTTAAAATTTAAAATCCTACAAATAATACTTGTTTTGTCATCATCAAAAAAGGAGAGATTGTCAAGAGAGTTCAAATTTGCATGTTTTACATTCTTGCAACTTGTATAGTTTTGATGATTCCAAATATTATTATTTTATGTGTAGTTATCTCCTAACACTTTTTGGAAGATTTGTTTTGCTATTATGTGTACTAACATCTCAGGTAAATCGAACTCTAAACTACGAAGACTTCAAATCAAATTCAGCATACAATCCTTTGTAAATTAAAGCATTAAATTGTTCTTTAAATTGAGAGAGGAGAGTAATTATAATTGAGTGAATAAAAACACACACACACACACATACTTAAGGAGATCTTACAAATTTATACTGATCGTACGGGACGAACCTAGTTCGTACGGAATGATCAGGTCAGTTATCTCCTAGTAAGAGCAAGGCGAACAGGAGTTGGAGGAAATTTTTCTAAGTCCTGATCCTCCAGGACAAAATTATTTTCGTCCCAGGACAAGTTAGGTCTGTAAAAATTTTGTCCAGATGAAATCCAAATCATCCTCGGATGAAGTATTCTCTGTATAAATCTCGTTCAAATGAAATCTATAATCGTGCCAGGACAACTTGGGCTCTGTAAAAATTTTCATCCAGACAAAATCCAAATCATCCCCGGACGAAGTCTTCTCTGTAAAAATTTTGTTTAACTAGACTTTAATAAGGACCACCTTTGTGAAGCATGTCAATTAGGTAAGCAAGTGAAGTCCTCTTTTAGTCCAATAAGGATCTTAGGACTAGTAACCTTTAGAAATCTTACACATGGATCTTTTTGGACCAGTTGGAACTATAAGTCTTGGAGGGAAGGTATACGGATTTTTATACTGGATGATTACTCAAGATCATTTGGTTAGATTTCTATTTTATAGAGTGAATCATTTGAGGAATTTAGAAATATTTCAACTTGGATTCAAAGGAAATTGGGGTGTAAAATTATTTCTATACAAAGTGATCATGGAGGAGAATTTGAAAATGAGAGATTTGAAAACTTTTGTAAGGAAAAAAGACATGATCACAATTTTTCTCACCTAGAACCCCTCAGCAAATAATTTGAGAAATTTTTTAACTTGGATACAAAGTGATCATGGAAGATAATTTGAGAATGATAAATTTGAAGAATTTTGTAAGGAGAAAGGAATTGATCACAACTTTTCTGCACCTAGAACCCTCAGCAGAATGGGGTAGTCGAAAGAAAAAACGAACATTAATAGAAGCCGCCCGAGCAATTTGGCAGAATACTCACTTACAAAATTTTTCTGGGCTGAGGCGGTTAGCACTGTGTTATGTTCTGAACAGTGTGAATGTGAGATCAAAATTAAATAAAAAAACCCTATGAGTTACTAAAAGGAATAACACCTAATTTATCTCATTTGTATTTTTGGTTACAAAGTGTTCATTCATAACAATGGAAAATCTGCCTTAAGAAAATTTGATCCAAAATCATATGAAGGAATTTTGTTGGATACTCAAAGTTGGAAAATCTTATAGGGTATTCAATAAAAGAACTTTGGTAATTGAGGGAGACCACAATATTTATTTGATGAATCTGAAATATGAAGAGCCAAATGTTGAAGAAGATGAAATTGAGATTAACTCCCAAAGATTGATAACTGAATTTGGAAGAAATATGAAAGAAAATTTGGAGATAGGAAATCCTTTGCCTAGAGTTTGAGATTTTCTAAAAACCATCCAAGGGAATTGATTATAGGTGAACCTGTGAGGGTGTAAGGACTAGGCGTGGATTAAATAAGGAAGTCAATCATTCAGCCTTCATTTAAATATAGAACCCATAAATTATTATCAAGCACTATCGCTGAATTTTGATTTTGGCCATGCAAGAAGAGTTGAATCAATTTGTAAGAAATAAAGTTTGGGAATTAACTACAAGGCCAAATGATCAAGTGTAGTTGGAACTAAGTGAGTATTCAAAAATAAAATGAATGACTCAGGAGTGGTCATTAGAATAAGGCTAGATTAGTAGCTAAGGGGTATAATCAGATTGAAGGATTGATTTTGAGGAGACTTTTGCCCCTGTAGCTAGACTTGAAGCAATTAGGGTTTTACTAGCCTTTGCCTGTTTTAGAGGATTAAATTGTATCAAGGATGTCAAAAGTGCCTTTTTAATGGGATAATTCAAGAGGATATTTTTGTAGAACAACCTCAGGTTTTGAAAATTTTAAATACCCAAATCAAATTTTAAGTTAAAAAAGATATTATATGAATTGAATAGGCACCTAGGGTTGGTATGAGAGGTTGAGCACCTTCCTACTTGAAAGATCTTTGAAAAAGAAGTGTGGATATAACTCTCCTTTATAGAAATGTGGAAAGGATATACTCATTGTTTAAATTTATTTGGATGATTATTTTTGGATCTTCAAATAAAATCTTTGTGATGATTTTTCAAAAAATGAGTAGTGAATTTGAGATGAGTCTAATGGGAGATTGAGTTACTTTCTAGGATTTAGCATTAAGCAAATTGAGGAAGGCACATTTCTTTGTCAATCAAAGTATTTAAGGACATCCTCAAAAAGTATGAAATAGAAAATGCTAAACCTATTAGTATACCAATGAGTCTCAGTTCGGGATAAGGACCCTAAGGGAAAATCCGTTGATCAAAAAATTTAAGGGATAATTGGATCATTGCTTTACTTGACAGCTAGCCGCCCGATATCATGTTTAGTGTTTGCTTGTGTGCTAGATTTCAATCAGATCCAAAAGATCATATTTGATAGCAGTGAAAAGGATTTTAAGATATCTGTTAGGAACCTAACTTAGGAATTTGGTATCCTAAGTTTGCTTTTATTTTGAAATATTTATTATTCAAATTCTGACTTTGCAGGCTGTAGGGTGGATAGGAAAAGCACTTCTGCAACATGTCAATTCATTGGAAATTCTTTAGTCTCTTGGTCTAGTAGAAAATAAAATTCAGTAGCCCTATCTACTGCTGAAGCTGAATACATTGCATTAGGAAGTTGTGTGGCACAAGTACTTTGGTGAAATAATAGTTGATTGATTTAGGATTGACTATGGCACTATTCCATTTATTGTGATAAACACTAGTGCTATTTGCATTTCTAAAAATCCTATTCAACATTCAAGAACCAAACACATAAACATAAGACAGCATTTCATAAGGGATCATGTTCCAAGGAAGAAATTGAACTCATTCATGTTACAACTGAAAATCAACTTGCAGACATTTTTACAAAACCTTTAGCCTTTGATTCTTCAGCATTAAGAACAAGGCTTGGTGTGATGATTTAAATGCTAAATAAAATGTTTCATGCAACTTGATGTTTGTTTTCTAGTTAATGTTTTTGTGTTCGTTATGATTTTTGATCTTATTTTTATGTGATTTTTTAAGTCTATGTTTATTGTTGTACATGGTGTTTTTGATGTGCTTTTTGAATTTTAGTTTTGTTTGTGTGCAAAATTAAATTTTTTTTTAAAGTGACATCATCTGAGACGAAAAATTTTCGTACAGGATGATTTGTGTAATTTGTCATAGTGTCATATTTTAAACCGTTTGCATGCAGTTTTTCAGTGTTTAATGGTCACTTCGTCTGGATGATCGTTATGATCATGCGAGACGATTGTTTTTCAATCGATGGGATGAAATAATGAAGCGGTTGAATGAATAAGATAGTTTTTAATACGAACAATACTTACAAACCTTTGGTTCGTCTGGACGAACACATGTCGGTTCGATGTGGGGACGGTTTCAATGCCATTAAAGTGATATAACTTCTGATCGTTGGCGAACACGTGTTCATCTGTAGATTAGACTGGTCAAAAGTTGTACAAAGAACACTAGTAAGTCGCATTGATTATGAAAAGTTTTTCATTCTGGTTGTATATTGAATCATCTGTACGAAATATTTTTGTATGGAAACAACGAAGATTTCGTACGGAACGAATTATTTCATCTGGTACAAACGAATCATTTTTTAATAAATAGGCAGTCTTTTCAACTCATTGTCACCTCTAAACATCACTTTCAAATCCTTTCTTACTCTAGATCATTTTCAAATGGCCAGTTCAAGCAAGCATCAAAAGGTCTTAGCAAGAAACCACATAGGAATTCATCCGAAATTTTTTTGTCCAAAGCAATTGGGATTCTTTCCTGGTTTTCTTCAACCAAATCACCCCTTCCCGATCCTAATCCAAGAAGATATTACCTTTCAGATAATGCTTTATTTGCTTCAACTCAGTTTCACTTTATCTCTTCCCTCGTCCATCTCTATATAAAGAACCTTTCACTACTTTCTAGCCAATATGTCCTTCAACTCTAACCACTCGTGATCGCTCCTATGTCTTCAAACAAAAAGCGTAAATCACCAAGATGACTTAGGAGCATTTCTAAATTTAAGGATGGGGGAGATAGAGCCCATACCTTAATCACATGATCAATATAAATGATATGAAACAATAGGGTGATTAGAGGAATGGTTTAGATGAGAATGTGGCTAAGGTATCCGGTCTTTTCCGGAATGCACGCATCATCCATCAGTTCTTACTGTTTTAAAATTGTGGTTGAAAAATTATTTCTATAAAAATTTATTAAAGTTTAATTTCAGTTGAAAGTACTCAAAAGAGGGATTAATTTTTAAAATATCTGTTAACCCCCTCTCTTGGTTAGCCATGGGACATAAACTTAGGCTTAACAATCTAATTCATAGTGAATGAGTTTCAACAAGTGGTATCATAGCGTTGTTTCAAAATCATAAGTTTAGACTACTTTTTGATTAACGTAGATGACTATATTTGGAAATCGAAATACACCTGAGGGTTACTCTATAACTAGACCTCCACTGTTTGACAATATACCTTTTAATTTTTGGAAAACTCGCTTGTCTACTTTCTTACAGTCACTTGACTATCGTATGTGGATCTTAGTCTAGGAAGGATATATAAACCAACTAGATTAGTTGACGGAGTTAGATTTGAAATACCATTTGCAGACTGGGCAGTAGAAGAATGTGACTTAGCACAACTTAACGCCAAATGCTTGAATAGTTTCTTTTGTGCTATAAAATCAGAAGACTACATACAGGTTTCCACTTGCAAAAGTGGAAAGGACATATGGGATAGACTTTAACATATGAGGGGACAAATGAGGTTAAGCAATCTAGACTTAATATCTTGTTGCATGATTATGAACTGTTTCGCATGAAACCAAATGAATCTATTTCTGATATGTACACAAGATTCACATAAATAGTCACCTCTTTACATGCATTGGGTAGGGAGTTAACAAATATTGAAATGGTTAATAAGATTCTTCGTTGATTATCTACTGCATATCATGCTAAAATTACTGCAATGACAAAGTCTAAGGATTTAAACATTTACTCTATTGACAATCTTCTTGGTTCTCTTATTGCTTACGAGCAATGAGTTAGCCAAAGAAAGGTTGATGCAGGTGAACCACGAAGGGAGAAAAACATAGCACTGAATGTGGAAGAGTCTGAGAGTGAACACTCACCACCTAAGGATGAAGATGACATAGCATTGATGACTAGACAATTCATAAGCTTTCTAAAGAGGAAGCATAAGAGATGCTAGCAGTGGAATAAAGGTAAATTCAATAGAAATGTCAAGGTTTCAAATGAAATTATTTGCTATGAGTGCAGGAAACCTGGACATATAAAGACGAATTGCCCAAAACTCAAAGCCAATCCTATCAAGGAGAAGGTAGAGGAAAAACCATTTGTGAAGAAGGGTAAGAAGAAGTTTTAACGAGTTTTTTGGGCGGACTCAGCTTCGGACTCGTCAAAAACAGATAAGGAAGATGAAGTCACTAATGTATACTTAATGACCAACAATCTTGATCAGGCAGATCAAGAAGAGATATATGACTTAACTTATGACGAACTTTTTGAAGTTTCTGAACATCTGCATGAATCATATAGGAAAAAAAGAAAATACATGCTAGCCTTAGTTTAGAATTGGAAGAGCTTAAAAAGGAACATGAAATCCTTAGGAAAGATCATGCTTTAATTTATAACAACCACATGAAATTACTTGATGAGTTTGATGACTTGAATAAAAATCATGAGAATTTAAAATCTTCCTATGCAGAACTCGAGAAAGATTATAAGAACTTTAAGGATGAATCAGAGAGCAAATTATATAAAATCAATTATTTAAATCAAATTTTGGAAGATATGAATTCATTTTATAAATTAATGTTAAAAGCTCTCGATGATAATATGATACCTCCTAAACTTGAAGATTTTACTAATCCTATTATGTATCCTAAATTTATGCAATCCCTGAAAAGATAGATGAATGTTAGAAAACTTATAAAATCATTTCCAAAAGTAAAATGTAATAATTGTGGATTGTTTGGACATATAGCTCACACTTGTACTTTGAAGATGAAAACAAATTTGGTGTGGAGACTTAAGATGCATAAACCTAGACATATCATACATGCATCTGATTATAAATTGCTAAAAGGTGAACCCAAACTTGTTTGGGTTCCCAGGTCTAACGTTTGATAATTTTGCATGGTCGCTCTCACATAAGACCACGTGAGAGCATATGGTACCTAGACAACAGATGTTTAAAGCATATGACTAGAGATACTACTCAATTTATAATGCTGCAAGCCAGGAGTGGAGGCAAAGTAACACTTGGAGATAACACCACAAAGAAGGTGGTTGGATCAGGTATGATTGGAAACTTGAAAAACTCTTTTATTGACAATGTGCTGTTGGTTGAAGGATTAAAGCATAATTTGCTAAGTATAAGTCAGCTATGTGATAAGGGTTATAGTGTAAAATTTTTTCCTACTAGCTGCATATTAAGCATAAATGGTAAAGCTGTGTTGAATGGAAAAAGGGTAAACAATGTTTATATGCTAGATTTAAATTGCAATCATACTCCTACTGCCTTTTATTTAAAAATTGTTTTTGTTGAGTCATGGCTTTGGCATAGGAGACTTTATCATTCTAGCATGAAAAACCTTAGATAGATTACCCAAAAGAATTTGGTGAGAGGTATACCTAAACTAGACTTTAATAAGGACCACCTTTGTGAAGCATGTCAATTAGGTAAGCAAGTGAAGTCCTCTTTTAAGTCCAATAAGGATCTTAGGACTAGTAAACCTTTAGAAATCTTACACATGGATCTTTTTGGACCAGTTGGAACTGTAAGTCTTGGAGGGAAGGTATACGGATTTGTTATACTGGATGATTACTCAAGATTCACTTGGGTTAGATTTCTATTTTATAAGAGTGAATCATTTGAGGAATTTAGAAATATTTCAACTTGGATTCAAAGGAAATTAGGGTGTGAAATTATTTCTATACAAAGTGATCATGGAGGAGAATTTGAAAATGAGAGATTTGAAAACTTTTGTAAAGAGAAAGACATTGATCACAATTTTTCTACACCTAGAACCCCTCAGCAAAATAATTTGAGAAATTTTTTAACTTGGATACAAAGTGATCATGGAAGATAATTTGAGAATGATAAATTTGAAGAATTTTGTAAGGAGAAAGGAATTGATCACAACTTTTCTGCACCTAGAACCCCTCAGCAGAATGGGGTAGTCGAAAGAAAAAACAGAACATTAATAGAAGCCGCCCGAGCAATGTTGGCAGAATACTCACTTACAAAATATTTCTGGGCTGAGGCGGTTAGCACTGCATGTTATGTTCTGAACAGTGTGAATGTGAGATCAAAATTAAATAAAACACCCTATGAGTTACTAAAAGGAATAACACCTAATTTATCTCATTTGTATATTTTTGGTTACAAAGTGTTCATTCATAACAATGGAAAATCTGCCTTAAGAAAATTTGATCCAAAATCATATGAAGGAATTTTTGTTGGATACTCAAATGTTGGAAAATCTTATAGGGTATTCAATAAAAGAACTTTGGTAATTGAGGAGACCACACATATTGTATTTGATGAATCTGGAAATATGAAAGAGCCAAATGTTGAAGAAGATGAAATTGAGATTAACTCCCAAAAGATTGATAACATGAATTTGGAAGAAAATATGAAAGAAAATTTGGAGATAGAAAATCCTTTGCCTAGAGATTTGAGATTTTCTAAAAACCATCCAAGGGAATTGATTATAGGTGAACCTAGTGAGGGTGTAAGGACTAGGCGTGGATTAAATAAGGAAGTCAATCATTCAGCCTTCATTTCAACTATAGAACCCATAAATATTTATCAAGCACTATCGGATGAATTTTGAATTTTGGCTATGCAAGAAGAGTTGAATCAATTTGTAAGAAATAAAGTTTGGGAATTAACTACAAGGCCAAATGATCAAAGTGTAGTTGGAACCAAGTGAGTATTCAAAAATAAAATGAATGACTCAGGAGTGGTCATTAAGAATAAGGCTAGATTAGTAGCTAAGGGGTATAATCAGATTGAAGAGATTGATTTTGAGGAGACTTTTGCCCCTGTAGCTAGACTTGAAGCAATTAGGGTTTTACTAGCCTTTGCCTGTTTTAGAGGATTTAAATTGTATCAAATGGATGTCAAAAGTGCCTTTTTAAATGGGATAATTCAAGAGGATGTTTTTGTAGAACAACCTCAAGGTTTTGAAAATTTTAAATACCCAAATCATATTTTCAAGTTAAAAAAGATATTATATGAATTGAAATAGGCACCTAGGGCTTGGTATGAGAGGTTGAGCACCTTCCTACTTGAAAGATCTTTTGAAAAAAGAAGTGTGGATATAACTCTCCTTTTATAGAAATGTGGAAAGGATATACTCATTGTTTAAATTTATATGGATGATATCATTTTTGGATCTTCAAATAAAAATCTTTGTGATGATTTTTCTAAAAAATGAGTAGTGAATTTGAGATGAGTCTAATGGGAGATTTGAGTTACTTTCTAGGATTTAGCATTAAGCAAATTGAGGAAGGCACATTTCTTTGTCAATCAAAGTATGTTAAGGACATCCTCGAAAAGTATGAAATAGAAAATGCTAAACCTTTTAGTATACCAATGAGTTCCTCAGTTCAGTTGGATAAGGACCCTAAGGGAAAATCCGTTGATCAAAAGAAATTTAGAGGGATAATTGGATCATTGCTTTACTTGACAGCTAGCCACCCCGATATCATGTTTAGTGTTTGCTTGTGTGCTAGATTTCAATCAGATCCAAAAGAATCATATTTGATAGCAGTGAAAAGGATTTTAAGATATCTGTTAGGAACTCATAACTTAGGAATTTGGTATCCTAAGTTTAGCTTTTTATTTGAAATAATTGGTTATTCAAATTCTGACTTTGCAGGCTGTAGGGTGGATAGGAAAAGCACTTCTGCAACATGTCAATTCATTGGAAATTCTTTAGTCTCTTGGTCTAGTAGAAAATAAAATTCAGTAGCCCTATCTACTGCTGAAGCTGAATACATTGCATTAGGAAGTTGTGTGGCACAAGTACTTTGGTTGAAATAATAGTTGATTGATTTAGGATTGACTATAGGAACTATTCCAATTTATTGTGATAACACTAGTGCTATTTGCATTTCTAAAAATCCTATTCAACATTCAAGAACCAAACACATAAACATAAGACATCATTTCATAAGGGATCATGTATCCAAGGAAGAAATTGAACTCATTCATGTTACAACTTAAAATCAACTTGCAGACATTTTTACAAAACCTTTAGCCTTTGATACATTCAGTGCATTAAGAACAAGGCTTGGTGTGATTGATTTAAATGCTTAAATAAAAATGTTTCATGCAACATTGATGTTTGTTTTCTAGTTAATGTTTTTGTGTTCGTTATGAGTTTTTGATCTTATTTTTATGTGATTTTTTTAAGTCTATGTTTTATTGTTGTACATGGTGTTTTTGATGTGCTTTTTGAATTTTAGTTTTGTTTGTGTGCAAAATTAAAATTTTTTTTAAAGTGACAATCATCTGAGACGAAAAATTTTCGTACAGGACGATTTGTGTAATGTGTCATAGTGTCATATTTTAAACCGTTTGCATGCAGTTTTTCAGTGTTTAATGGTCACTTCGTCTGGATGATCGTTATGATCGTGCGAGACGATTTGTTTTTCAATCGATGGGATGAATAAATGAAGCGGTTGAATGAATAAGATAGTTTTTAATACGAACATCATACTTACAAACCTTTGGTTCGTCTGGACGAACACATGTCGGTTCGATGTAGGGGACGGTTTCAACTGCCATTAAAGTGATATAACTTCTGATCGTCCTGGGACGAACACGTGTTCATCTGTAAGATTAGACTGGTCAAAAGTCTGTACAAAAGAACACTTAGTAAGTCGCATTGATTATGAAAAGTTGTTTCATTCTGGTTGTATTGAATCATCTGTACGAAATATTTTTGTATGGAACAAACGAAGATTTCGTACGGAACGAATTATTTTCATCTGGTACGAACGAATCATTTTTTAATAAATAGGCAGTCTTTTCAACTCAATTGTCACTCTCTAAACATCACTTTCAAATCCTTTCTTACTCTAGATCATTTTCAAATGGCCAGTTCAAGCAAGCATCAAAAGGTCTTAGCCAAGAAACCACATAGGAATTCATCCGAAAATTTTTTGTCCAAAGCAATTGAGGATTCTTTTCCTCGGTTTTCTTCAACCAAAATCACCCCTTCCCAGATCCTAATCCAAGAAGATATTACCTTTCAAGTAATGCATTTATTTGCTTCAACTCAGTTTCACTTTATCCTTACCCTCGTCCACCTCTATAATAAAGAAACCTTTCACTACTTTCTAGCCAATATGTCCTTCAACTCTAACCACTCTGTGATTCGCTCCTATGTCTTCAAACAAAAAGCGTAAATCACCAAGATTGACTTAGGAGCATTTCTAAATTTAAGGATTGGGGGAGATAGAGCCCATACCTTAATCACCAATGATCAATATAAATGATATGAAATCAATAGGGTGATTAGAGGAAATGGTTTAGATGAGAATGTGGCTAAGGTATCCGGTCTTTTCCGGAATGCACGCATCATCCATCACGTTCTTAGAACTTCAATCATTCTAAAGCTGGTGATAGAGTCAATATTACCCTCCTTCTCTCTATGGTGACCATTTTAATCATGTCAAATAAGCCTATAGATGAAGCCCAACTTATCCTTAACTATCTTTATGGGCTTTCTAAAATTGGCCATGCATAAAAAAAAGAAAAAGAAATATTTCCTTAGGACACTTAGTTACCTATGTTATGGAGAAGAAATACAACTTGGTTCATCAAGATCAAGAATATGAAGAATTGCTCTACTACAATGACGGATCATTTAGAGCGATCTTCAAGGAGGAATCAGGAAAAGCACATGTCATAAGTGATACAGAGGAAGAGCCAGAAGGTGCACCTGCTCCCACTAATGAACCAAAGTATCAGGATTTGGTTCAAAGATTTGATCAGTTAGAGACTCATTTTGATCAACGCCTAGATCAAATTGAGACTCATTTACAGCAGCAAGCTGCTCAATATCAACATGACATGGGTTATATGAGGGAGCAAATGAATGATATCAGTACCAATGTACTTATGATGAGTACATACTTTAACCTCTTTGGTGGTGCTCCTCCTCCTCCTCCTCCAGATCAGGGACCATCTAAGTGATAGATACACTTGATGTTATGTGTTTGTGTTGTTATTGTTTTTACTTTATGTGTTAGTTATTGTTTGTTTTTAGTAGCTTGATGTATTTCTCTTTTATTTCAGATGTTTTATTTTGTATTAATATCCTAATGTATCATTGTAATATCTTCAAAGTGATATCAATATTAGTTCTTGTGTTTTGATTTGAACTTATTTTTGAAATGTTTGTTAGTGTTTATGAAAATCATCAGATTTTTTTTAATCTTAATTGTGCTATAACCTGAATTGTAAGTTAAAATTAAATTCATTAGAAAATCTAATTATCTAAGTTTAAGTTTTGGTTATAACTTGATATTATTAGAATTTTTAATTTCATGTCTCTCATTTACACAGCCTTATTGTTAATATTTTTATTGCATTTGCGATGATTTCTTATTTTATATTTCACTTATCAATCATTATTTATTCACTTAGAAAGATTTGAAATTTTAGATTATTATTTTTGAAAAAAATAAAATTACTCTTGCAAATTGTATAAAAGTACAAAAAAAAAAGGGGAATGCGCAAAGGTTCGCAATGTGAAAAAAAGGGCACAAAATAAGACAAAGTAAAATTGATGCATAAAAATGTGCCACAAATGTGAAAAAGATGCGCAAAACGTCACATGTGGTAGTTATTTCTTTCCAAACTTTTTTAATCTCTTAATTTAAATTGATCTTATGTTCATTTATAATTGATATTGAAATTTGAAATATACAATTTTTTATTCATTTTTAGTGCAATGATTTTCTCTATCTTAGTGTCTAAATTGACTCATGTCATTGATAAATTCTTTTTATTATCTATGTTATATCACTTCTTAAATTGTATCAATTTCTCTGATTTGTCTAATGTTTTAATTTTATTTACATACATTATTTCAATCACTTTCAAGGTTAAATTGTCAAATGATTTTCATATTTCTACTTACATTTCAAGTATTTTTCTTCTTCACTTTTTGATGTTGTCAAAAAGGGGGAGAAATTGTTTGTTGTGTCTTGTGTATTTGTGTCAAGTGTATTTTTGTATATTTTATTTGTTTTATCGTATGTTGTCGTTGTGTTTTTTTTTGTTTTTGTTTTGAGTGATATTATTTTAATTTTGTATAAAATCTTTGATAAAATAAAAATTTTGAAGCAATGCCTCCTTATTTTCATGTATTCATCAATTCAAGGGGAGTTAAGAGATTCTCAAAATTTAAAATCCTACAAATAATACTTGTTTTGTCATCATCAAAAAAGGAGAGATTATCAAGAGAGTTCAAATTTGCATGTTTTACATTCTTGCAACTTGTATAGTTTTGATGATTCCAAATATTATTATTTTATGTGTAGTTATCTCCTAACACTTTTTGGAAGATTTGTTTTTGATATTATGTGTACTAACATCTCAGGTAAATCGAACTCTAAACTACGAAGACTTCAAATCAAATTCAGCATACAATCCTTTGTAAATTAAAGCATTAAATTGTTCTTTAAATTGAGAGGGAGTAATTATAATTGAGTGAATAAAAACACACACACACACACATACTTAAGGAGATCTTACAAATTTATACTGATCGTACGGGACGAACCTAGTTCGTACGGAATGATCAGGTCAGTTATCTCCTAGTAAGAGCAAGGCGAACAGGAGTTGGAGGAAATTTTTCTAAGTCCTGATCCTCCAGGACAAAATTATTTTCGTCCCAGGACAAGTTAGGATCTGTAAAAATTTTGTCCAGATGAAATCCAAATCATCCTCGGATGAAGTATTCTCTGTATAAATTTCGTTCAAATGAAATCTATAATCGTGCCAGGACAACTTGGGCTCTGTAAAAATTTCATCCAGACAAAATCCAAATCATCCCCGGACGAAGTCTTCTCTGTAAAAAATTTTGTTTAGAAGAAATTCATAATCGTGCCAGGACGAGTTGCCCTTTGTAAAAATTTCATCCGGACAAAGTCCTGTTCGTCCCAAGACGATGGGAACCGACTTAAGTAAGTTGGTTACATCCTGTGGTAATTTGGGAACCAACCTATGAAATAATTGTTCGTCCTGACGAACCTAGTTCGTACGGGACGAAGATCGTGTACGAATATAGTTCGTACCAATATTCATTAGGATCGTTTCCGACACTTTAAGTAAAACCGTCCAGGACGATCCACGATCGTACGGGATGATCCATTTCGTGTTGACTTGAATATTTGCAGTTTTTAGACTGATTTTCTTGTCTCTCCTATATAAGATCCAATTTTTACTGCCACCCAATCTTTTTGCTCATTGATCTTCATGCCTATTGAAAGAAGAGTCAAGAAGAGAGTGTGAGAGAGTGTTTTGAAGAAGGATTCTTGCTACTGGAGTGTGAAGGCTTCACTTGGAGTTTAAAGGTAGAAAGTCCTTGCTTTTGAATTGTGATTACTTCACTCTTTTCTTTCTCTCTTCTAGAATTCTTGTGAGAAGATCTATCAAGGAGATCCAGTTCTCTGACGACACTTGGAGAGTGTGAACAGCCGCGGGTTCTCTGCCCACTCTAGGAGAGTGTGAAAGGATGAACGGTTCTCTGCCCACATCGAAGGAGTGTGAAAGGACAGACGGTTCTCTGTCAGCACTCAGGATAGTGTAAAAAAACAACGGTTCTCTGTCGCACCGGGTAGTGGTGAAAAGAGTTTTGTAAAGGCTTCTCCTACTTGCTGTGGGTACAAAAGGAGAGTCACTAGTGGTATTAGTGCAATACTCGGAGGGTGCCTCCGGGGAGTGGATGTAGGTCTGGTTTTGACCGAACCACTATAAATCTGGTGTCTTTATTTTTCTGCTACCTTTTAATTTTTGTGATTTATTGTTTTAAAACTGTGGTTGAAAAACTATTTCTACAAAAATTCATTAAAGTTTAATTTTAGTTAAAAGTACTCCAAAGAGGGATTAATTTTTAAAATACCAATTCACCCCCCTTCTTGGTTAGCCGTGGGACTAAAACTTAGGCTTAACAACCTAATTCATAGTAAACGAGTTTCAACAGTAAATAGTGTATGTTTACCCATCAAAATTTTCCTTCCCAAGAACCTAAAGCCAATATTCTCACCTGGAATAAGTTTATCAACTTATGGTGGGTGAAAAGGAATAGCACCTCTAGTGAGCTGAATTCATGGCCACTTACAAGAATTCTGGACGAAATTATGGATCACTCTTTTGATAATTCATCAGTAGTTTAATGGCGGCTACTTTGAATGGTATGTTGAACTACCAAACGACTCTTCGAAGATATTAACAAGGTTAGAATCAATGTTAGTGAAGAGATTCACTAATACAACTAAAAGATATTAATTGCTGACTTTGTTCTGGATAAGAGAAAAAGGGATGAGTTAATGACTAAATACATTACTCGTTGGTGAAATTTAAGTATGAAATTTATGCAATAAAGTGGCAAAGTTTGAAAAACCAAATCTGTCAAGATTAGAGTGTCACTTTGTTAAGCCCAAGAAAGCAAAGACATCTCTCATGAAAAAGGGAGAAACCTTCTCAACTTCTTCTCTTAGGTCGAGTAAAGGGAAGCAAGTGGTTTAAACAACCAATGCAATATAAAAAAAGCCAAAAAAGGCATATAACCCTAATTCCCAATCAAAGTTGATACTCATAAGAAATGACAATCTATAAACTTTTCAAAGTATAGGAGATTGCCTGAGTAAAATATGAGAACTAGTGATAGAATGTTCTCATCCCTCAAGGAATAAATGAATAAAGAATATTCATTTAAGGAGTAAAATTTTCACGATGTTGTTTTGAATGCCGTTGAAAGTGCGCTTAGAATTGTTGGAGCGAAAAAGGTCTGAAGAGTCAAAGCACACTGGTTGCCCGAACTACTACCATACCATTAGGTACTCATTCATGTTATTAAAGATTGATACATCTTCAATGATTGGCTTAAAACAAAATATAGGAGAGGGGAATTCACATTATCAAATAATGCATTGGCTTACTCAAAAAAAGAATTAGTTCATGTAGTTACATCCACTTCAATACCCCTAATTAAAAAATGAAGAAATTAAAAAAAAAAATATCATAAGAGGAGCAGTGGGAGACTATTGTATTTAAGAAAAATGTGAAAATATTGAAACAGCTAGGAGTAGTTTTAAATGTGAAATGTAAATCTAGTACTAAGTTTCTTTTTTTTTTTTTTTTTTTGAATGAAATGAAGCAATTTGCATTAAGAAAAAAATGGATACATCCTAAAGCTTCTAAACTAAGGATTCCTCCTTTAAAATAAACATAAATACAGGAAGAACCTTATTCACCACAACATCATCCCAAACAAAGTCAATCAAAATGCCATAGTTAGCACACAAATCCGCTAACTTATTGCAATTTCTATTAACCTAATTAAAAATAACATGATTGAATTCATTAAATAAGTACATAACTTCCATATTTGTTCCACCGATTCTCTTGGCATTCTCCAAAGACTTCATTACATTCAAATTGTCTCCTTCAATTATGATGCCTTTGTACTTGAACATCCAATCTTTGACCATATCCTTGATAGGTTGAGTAGCTAAAAACTCGAAAGAAGATATATCCCAATGTAAGAATGGTTTATCAAAAGATTGAAGGAACCTTCCTTTGTGGTCACGAAACACTCCTCCAATTCCACCTTTGTAAGAAGAGAGAAGAGCAGCATCCACGTTAACTTTTAACCAATCGAGTGGAGGGGGATGCCAATGAGCATTTAACAAACTATAAGGTTGGTTAACATCCCATATACCCAAACTTTTATAAGAACCAAGAGCAGAAATTGATGCATAGTTGATTGCATTGGATGCAATCAACAAGGAGCTATCATCTTTCCCTTTATGAATCAAATTATTCCATCCCTTCCAAGTGAAGTATATCACATTACAATAGATTTTGATCATAAATAAAGATTGAGAAGAGATCCAACTGCAATAATATGATACATAATTATAAGTTGGAATTATATATCCCCATTTACCAATTTGATTGATAACTTCCCTGATTTTTCCACATTTTGTCACAACATGTTCAAGGTTTCCCAAATCATTACATCTCCTTGGGCAATATATATCACTTTGCAATCTTCTACTTTCAAGGTAAGTATAAGTCGGAAGAGCTTTGTGAAATACTCTCCACCAAAAAGTTTCTACCTGTGGATTGAGCTTACCTTTTTTTGCCCAGCTCCACATCTGATTTGAAGTATTCAGGATTACCGAATTTTCACACTGTAATGCTGAAATGGATTTTCTATTTTTCTGGAAAAGTAGCTCCAATGAATCTCTTTCCATCCTATTATTGATACCAACTTGAAGGATTATGTTCATATGGTCTTCCCCCATTATCTCTTTTAAGCTCTTCATTCCATCTTCCATTGTTTATGAAGTTAGATAATAAGCATTTACTATTTTCAAGAGGAGAAACAAATGTAGGCCATTTGTCAATGCTTTTATCTAGAATCCATGTGTCATTGAGCACATCTATATCTTCTATATTAGAAACTTTCCATCTTAATAGAGGCATTAAAGCTTTCCCTCCATCCATTAATAATTTCCAAGCCGGAGATCCCATCCTTCTCATATTCACATGGTTTAACAAATCGCCATATTTTGGGTATAAGACTTTGTGTAACAGTGAATCACTGTTATTCAAGTATCTCCAAGCTAATTTAGCTCTTAAAGGGCCAACTTTGGAAGCCGAAGAATGTAAACCTCTTCCACCCCATTTGGACGGTAAGCATAAGGTGTTCCAACTAACATAATGAATTCCTTGCTTTCCATTTGGTTTGTTCCAAATAAAGCTTCTACAAATCTTTTTTATCTCTTCTAGAACATACTTAGGCACAAGTGAATTTTTACAATGAAATATAGAGAAAGATAACAAGTTTGTTTTAGTAAGCATAATCTCACCCGCCAATGATAGCATTCCTCCTCCCCAAGAATTAGACATCTTCAAAGCCTTATCAATTATAAACTGATAATCTTTCTTAAGGAGCCACTTTGTAAAAAGCTTAACTCCAAGATAATTCAAATCTTTTGAAGTTTTGAAACCCATGATACGAGCAATTGCATTTTTCTTCCGTGTACTCACTGCTTTACCAAAAATTATAGAGGATTTATTGATGTTAACTGTTAAACCTATCCATTCACAGAATTCTTCCAAGATGTGTTTAATAGCCTTGACATCATTTCTATTAGATTCCAAAAAGATAACCACATCATCAACATATAGTAGGTGTGAGATTTTTGGACCACTAGGATTCAGCCGAATTACAATTGATTCTCCTTTATCCATGAAGGCATTAGATAAAACCTGTGCACAAAGAATGAATAGAAATGGGGACAAGGGGCAACCATGTTGAAATCCACTATGACCATGAATCCAATTAGTCATATTACCATTTATAATAATAGAAAATTTGGAATATTTGATGCATTCCATAATTAATTTTGAGAAGGAATCCGGAAAGCCAAAGTATCTCAAAGTGTTTGCCAAAGAAGGCCATCCAATTGAATCATAGGCTTGCTCCATGTCAATTTTAAAAGAAACCAAACCTTTAGAGGATTTAGAATTCCTTTATTTATACATAATCTCTGGTGCCACCAAAACATGATCAGACAAAGATCTTCCCCTCACAAAAGAAGCTTGCTCAACAGAAATCAGTTTAGGAATGAAAGGAGACATTCTATTCATAAGCATTTTAGCCACCACTTTATAAATAGAATTACATAGACTAATAGGTCTATAATTAGCAGGAGATAAAGGATTGGTTATTTTAGGAATAAGCACAATGAGAGTCACTTTCCAACTAGGCTCCATAGAAGATGATTCAAAGAACTCATTTATAGCATTCCAAATATCAACCTTGATAATTTTCCAATAAGCTTTAAAGAAGGAAAAGTTATGCCATCAATACCTGGAGAGATATTTTTACCACTATTATTGATTACTTCTTCCATCTCCTCCCTAGAAAAAGCCTTGCTCAATGCTTCTCTATCTTCATCATCAAGAAATTTCCACGATGAAGGCCAGCCACTGAGTTTACACTTTATGGATCTCCATTTCTCTTTGAAGAAAGCATACATGACATCCTCAATTTGATGTTGATCCTCCACAATCTCCCCGCTAGCATTCTTTAATTTTGCAATGAAGTTTGAGTTCTTCCTAGCCTAAGCAAAGGCTTGAAAGAATTTTGAATTTTGGTCTCCCTCCACCATCCACTTCACCTTGGCTCTTTGCCTCCACCAAGTATCCAACCGAGCTAAAGTAGAGTTTAGTTTATTCACCTTTACTTTTAGCTTCCAACAATCTTCTTCAGACAACATTCCATTGTTTCCTTCTTTAACTTGTAGCTCCTCAATTTGCTTCAACAAGTCACTTTTTAATGTCATGAGAGAATGCATCTTTGCCTTGCTCCAATAAAACAAAGATTTAAGAGATTTCTTCAATTTTACATTAAGTATATAAGCATTGCTGCCATTGTAGTACTTGAGCCAAACTTTCTCTACTACAGCAACTGAAGCTATATTTGAAGCCCAAACATCTTCATATCTCATAATCTTCTTAATGGGATGTTGAACCAAAAGATTTAAAAGAATTGGGCAATGGTTAGAGGCCACACGAGCCAAATGCCTTACCAAAAACTGATTGGAAGATCTGAGTGCAGCTGAATTTAAGAAACACCTATCAAGTCTTTCAAGTATTCGGTCCACACCTTTCGTATTGTTGCACCAAGTAAATCTTGGTCCAATGAATCCAACTTCATGAAAGTCATTGCAAGTAAGAAAGAACTTCATTTCCTTGGATCCTAGGGAAAATTTGAATCTTTTCCCTTCCCTTTTATCTTCACTAGAAAGAAGACAATTAAAGTTGCCTCCTATCACCATAGGCATATCTTTAAGTGAATAGAATTCCAATATTTCCCAAAGAAGTCTCCTTCTATAAACATCCTTTTTGCCATATATGGTAGCAATCCTCCACTTTCCTTTGTTAGTGATCTCCAAGTCTCCAATGATGAATTGATTTGAAACTTCAATCACTTGAAATTTAGCAAAAGAAGATTTCCACTCCACCAAAATACCTCCAGATAGTCCTTCTGAAGGGACATGGAAAAAATCCCATTCAGATCCCACTATCTGATCCACCTCCTTTCTTCCAACAAAGGAGATTTTTGTCTCCAATAAACCAAGAAAAAAACCCCAAACTCCTTAACAACCTCCTTTAAGTAGAGAGAGGCTCTCCTCTTCCGAGCTCCTCCACAATTCCATAAAGTAATAGCTGAATTCATTGAATAAGAGGGGATGAGGACCCCACCTGATCTTTAGATTCACCTTCAAATCTCCTACTTCTAGGAGTAGAATTGATAGGACCAAGTCCTTTTAATTGTTTGGAACCTTTCCTCTTAATGTTAGAGGACCTATCTCTCTTCAAGTCAAGAACCACTTTAGTGTTCTCATTCTAAACCCTTTCTTCAGTAATTAAATTTACTTTGCTGATATCTTCAATCTTCTCAGCTTCCACAGGCAAAACAAATTCTTCCACCTCTACCAATCCCTCTAATATATTAAATTTCTTATCAGAAATAGTAATAGAAGGATTAATAATCATACCAATCTCTTCATGAATTTCCTTGGACTTACTTTCCACAGAGTTCTGAACTTGATCCTTCTCAGGTTGCATCTCCTTATCTGGAGCAGAATCCTTCTCCACTGTTTGAGTCTTCATACCTTCCACTAGTTTCTAGACGGCTTCAGATTTCCTTCCAGAATTTGGATACTTGTTCTCAGGATTGAGAATTCTAGTATCTTTATTAAAAAATTTTCTTTTCCCATGATTAACAATAAGCCAAGGACCATACCCATCATTTGAAGTAATGGGAATATCAACATTTTTAAGATTGGCATTCACTGGCCTATCCTCCTCCACTTGCTTTGTTGTTCTAGCTCAAGTTTTTGAACTAGCATTTTCCTCAAAATTATTTTTTGAACAAGCCTTCTTCACATGGCCAATTTTACCACATTCAAAACAAAAATCTGGAATTTACTCATATTCAATTTTTTGGAAGAACTTCCCATGATTACCTTCCACCCATACACCAAGAGGTAATCGTGTGTCCAAATTAATACGAACACAAACTCTCCCAAATTCCCTCCTTCCCCATTGGAACATGTTTCTATCAATCATAAAAGGTTTTCCAACCATTGAGTCAATTCTACATACATTTATTTCATCCAAACATTGAAGTGAGAGATTTGGCATCCTAATCCAAATAGGAGCCGATAACCATTTCAAGGATGATGGGGAGAAGTTTGGAGACCATTTATCCATACCTACGATCTTCCCATTAACGAACCAAGGTCCACTAGTAAAAATAGCATCCAAAGCATCTTTTTCATAGAAGGAGCATAGGACCCAATCCAATCCTAACATGGTTAGATGGAACTTTCCAAATGCAACCCACAATCTTCTAGGTTCATAACTTACAACCGGAAATGGAGCTTTGCTTCCAAAAACTTTGATAACAATAGAGTTTTGTAATTTCCTTATATTATTCATTACACTTTCTTCCTGAAGTTTAACAGCAAAATCGTCTTCAGACAAGAAATCTCCTAAGTCCAGGTCTATCACCTTTATGTTCTCCTTTTTGCTCCATGCATTTTGTTGATTATATGAAATTAGTCTATCTGAAACATTATTAGGAGTATCTTTGCACATACCCAAAACATCAGATTCATAGTCATGAACCTTGTTTAAATCAGACAGATTTGAATTCTTTATTCCATCATCTCCATCAGTCTTCTTCTTCAGTGGACTCTCTGACAGAACATTTTCCTATTGAACCACCATTCTATCCGAAAAGAAAGTTTCCAAAATAGAGTTATTAATAACTCTATTTTTTTTTAAATTGTCTTCAGACAAAAATAAGGAGTTTTTAAAATACGAAGGTGAAGCTTCCCCTGAATTCGCTGCTGCTAAGGATTCAATCTTTCTAAACATCTTATCTTGCTTCTCTTCAATCATCGCACTATTCCCTTCACCAACAATTTCAAAATTCTTTTTAGAAGATAACAACAATCCTCCTTCGTTAATGACTAATGGCATACCTGTCCTATATTTAGCTTTTGGACCTTGAGCATCTCCAAAAGTCGGAGGAGATGTTGAAAAGGGTCTGGATAGAGCTTGCGGATTACCACATGGAATTCGTCTAGCATCCACAGTACTACCAGTAAATGGTGGCCGGCGACCATCCGTCGCCATTCATCTTCTGCGGAAATCCTGCGAATTTGAACTTGAACAGAAATAATTTTCTCTCAGAGCTTCTCTCTCTACTTTCTTTCTCTACAATCCTAAATCTAGTACTAAGTTGGTGTTGCATTTGAAGGCACTGCCTATGGGATGAGCATCTACATTTAAAAAATGCCCTAACCAAGCTTGCTCCTTGAGGTCTAAAATGGTGAAATCCTCCAAGAAGAAGACCAAAGTAAAGAAGCCTAAGGAGAAAAAGAAAGTGACTTAATGGGTTATTAATAGTTTGGACAATTTTTACAATAATACAAGGTGTCATGTTAAGCTCATTGATTTCATTATAGAGATTAAAATTAATGAAGTAGAAGAAGCTGATGAAGATCCACTATTGAAACTTAGTTTTCATAACTATGTTTTAATTTCTTTTGTTTTTAATTATTCCAAATAATTATTATATTAATTACTATTTCTTTTAGCTTATATTAGATTTATTGCTTTTATTATTTGTGTGTTATAATATTTCAAAAAAATCATACTCTACACTGTTGAATACTTGAAGATAAATTAGATTAGAGTTTATTATAAATGGAGTCTATATTTTACACTTTTATTGAGTCTAAGAGAGTGTGATTGTAATTGGGTAACCATGCACACACATATTAGGGAAGTAAAAAATTTATAATTTTTTAAACTAAACATACTGTATGATTTGTGATCGTACGGGGTGATTTATCCAGATAGTTCCTCTAAAAATTAGTTAGCCAAACTATGGAAGGAAATTTTTATAAGTCTTATTCGTACTATATGAAGTTACTTTCATACAGACAACATCCAGAATATAAAATAGATACATACAAGTTCGTCCCGGTAAAGATAAAATTTTTTTTGAACTGATTGTATTGCACGATCATATGATTGTATAGATGATGTCTAGAGTACATAAAGTTTGTGTATCTTTTCATCTTGATGATCAGCTAAAATTTTCTAAACTGTTCATACTATCGATCATAGGTTCATATAGACGACTTTTAGAGTATGAAATTCTGGCATATCTTTTCATCCCGATGAATAGGTAAGTTTTTTGAACTAATGTATTATATGATCATAAGATCGTACATATGACTTCCAAAGTATGAAATGGTTGAGTCCATTTTCATAACAGATGAAACATGGTTTGATTAAAACTTATCATATGGTATGATATGGATTTTATACAGTATGCTATGCATGTATAAAAATATTTCATACAAGATTATAGGAGAAAATTTTAACCTATTTATACGTATGATCGTCTATCATATTGTATAATCTTGGTTGATCAAAATAAAAATTTTCTATTTTCTGGATGGTTTTTCGTGCCTTTCCTATATAAAGTCCTTAGAAACTATTTTGGATGAATCTTATCTACATGATTTCTTTTAGAGCAAGTGAAAGGGTGATTTGGGAGAATGTTTTAGAGAGAGTTCTTGCAAGTGAATAGTGTGAAGAAATTCCAAGGTTACTTAAAGGTAAGAATCTCTTTGTTTGTGTGTCTATTCTCTTCTGTACTTCATTGAAGTTGCTCGAGTGTAGATCTTTGAAGAAGATCCGATACTCTACTGACACTTAGAGTGTATAAAAGGATGAAGGTTCTCTACCTACACCAGAAGTGTATGAAAGGTTGATGGTTCTCTATTGATGCTAGGAGGGTATGAAAGGATGATAGTACTCTGCTGAAATGGAGAGGATATGAAAGGATGATGGTACTATACTATCACTTAGAGGGTATGAAAGGATGATGGTACTTTGCTATGGGGATTGGTAGAAGAGGGTAATTATAAAGGCTTCTCTGCCTTGCTGTGGGGGAAAAAGGAGGGTTTGGTAATAGTGTAATACTTAAAGAGGGATTCTTCAGAGAGTAGACATAGGTCTTACTGGACTGAACCACTATAAATTACAGTTTTCTTTTTGTGTTTTCACATTTTAATTTTAAGCAATTTTATTTTTGTGTGCGAAAAGTTAATTTTGATAAATAAAATTGTGTAAAATTATTAAACAATTTTCTAAATAATTCTAATAGATTTTCAAAATAACCAATTCACCCCCCCCCCCCCCCCCCCCCCTCTTTATTAACATTAGGACAATTGCAATAGGTCTAACAACCTATATGGACTTTCAAGTGGTATCAGAGTTTTGTTTCAAAAATTAAGGTTTAGATAACTTTTTGAAAATGATCATGGCTACTTTTAAAACTATAACACACTTGAAGGATATTTTATCACTAGACCTCCATTATTTGACAACATCTCTTTCGATTTTTGGAAAACATATATGTATACTTTTCTTCAATCGCTTGACTACTGCATGTGGATTTTAGTACATGAAGGATACACTAGGCCAACTATACTTGTAGATGACATCATAACTAAAACACCATTTTCTGATTATACTATAGAAGAAAAAAAAATAGCTCTGTTAAAAGCAAAATGTTTGAATAATTTTTTTATGTACTTAAATCTGAGTACTACACACATGTCTCTACCTATAAAAGTGGAAAAAAATTTGTATAGACTTTATATTACATATGAAAGAACTAAGAAGTAAAAAAATCTAGATTGAACATTTTATTACATGATTATAAATTATTTCACTTGAAACCAAATGAATGAATCACTAACATGTATACACATTTCATTCAAATAATTACCTCATTACATGCTTTACATAGGAAACTAACAAGTGCTGAGAAAATGAATAAAATAATTCATTTTTTGCTAACTGCTAATGATGCAAAAATAACTATTATTATAGAGTCTAAAGATTTAAATGTTTATTCTATTGACAATCTTCTTGGATAACTAATTACTTACGAGCAAGAAGAGACTGAAAATAGATTGAAGTAGGTGAGAAGCAAAATGAAAAGAATATAGCATTGAAAGTGGATGACTTAGAGATGATATCTCCTTAATGATTAGGCTTTTCAGGAAATTCTAAAGAGGAAGCAAAGGAGACACCATCAGTGGAATAAAGGTTAAGTTCCACAAAAATGTTAAGGCTTCTAATGATGTTATTTGCTATGAATGCAGGAAGCCTGTATACATAAAATTTGAATGCTCGAATCTTAAGCCAATGCTAGTAAGGAGAAGGTCAAGGAGAAACTAAATTTGAGGAAGGGCAAGAAGAGATTACAGAGAGCTTTTTGGGTGAATTCAACTTTAGATTCCTTAGAAAAAGAAATAAAAGAGGAAATCACTAATCTATGTTTGATGGCTGACAAGCTTGATTAGTAAGATAAAGAAGAGATTTTTGACTAACTTATGAAGAGCTATTTGATGTTTCTGAAAAGATTCATACATTATATAGAAAACTTAAAAAGATGCATGCTAAGTTGAATATAGATTTTCTAGAGTTACAAAAAGAGCATGAAATCCTTAGAAAATATCACAAATAAATTAATAGCAACTACATGAAACTTTTGGATGAATTTAAATTATTTAACAAATAGTATGAAGTATCGAAATCATCCCATACTGAATTTAAAAAAGGTTTAAAAATTTTGTGGATGAATATAATAGTAGAGAGTACTATTTGAAAGTTAATAATACTATTTTAAAAAGTGCTAATTTATTATTTAAAGAGAGAATGAAAGAACTTAAGGAAAATAGGATTAAACCTACTCCTAAACAATCTTTTAATCCTAAAGAGAAGACAAAAATTTTAAAACCTAGGAAAAGATAATTTAATTTGCATAGATTGATAAATCAGTTTTCTAGTGTGAAATATTTTTCTTATGGAATGATTGGCCATAAATCTCACACTTGCACTATTCATAATAAATCATATATAGTGTTTAGGCAAAAGATGCATAAAACCAATCATATCAAACAGTCATCTAGATTAATGTTGCCAAGAAGAGAACCCAAACTTGTTTTAGTTCTCAAGACTAACATTTAATTATCTTTCTAGAGTTGCTCTCACATAAGATACTAAGAGAGCATTTGGTACCTGGATAGCAGAGGTTCAAAGTATATGACTGGAGATACTACACAATTCATATCGTTGGAAGCTAGGAATAGAGGTGAATCATTTAAGGAATTTAGAAATTTTAGTATTTTGATTCAAAGGAAATTAAGGAGCGAGATCTTATCAATTCAAAGTGACCATGAACATGAATTTGAAAATAAAACATTTGAAGAGTTTTGTACAGAGAAAGGAATTGATCACAATTTTTTAGCACCTAGAACCCCTCAGCAGAATGGGATAGTAGCAAAAAAGAACAAAACATTAGTTGAAGCTGCTATAGCCATATGGGTAGAATATTCACTTCTAAAATGTTTTTGGCTTGAAGCGGTCAGTGCATATAATTATGTTTTGAATAGTGTGAATAATAAATCTAAATTGAATAAAATACCCTATGAACTTCTTAAAGGGAGAACACCAAATTTGGCCTATTTTCATATTTTTGGATGTAAGGTGTTTATTCATAATAATGGAAAAACTCCTTTAGATAAATTTAATCCATAATCTAATGAAGGACTTTTTCTTGGATTCTCTAGTATTAGAAAATCTTATAAAATTTTTAACAAAAGAACTTTGGTATTTTAGGAGACCACACTTGTCATGTTTGATGAATTTGGCATTTTGGAAGAGCCAAGGTTGGAAGAGGATCATATTGAAAATAACTCCCAAGGAATTGAAAAGATAAATTTGGAAGAAAATATATATAAAAAAAACCCTTTGCCTAGAGAATAAATTTTTAAAGAATCACCATTAGGAATTAATTTTGGGTGAAAGTAGTGAGGGTGTTAGGACTTGACATTGACTTAGCAAAGAGGTGAACCATTCTACCTTTATATCGATGGTTGAACCTAAAAATATAAATCAAGCACTTTCAGATTAATTTTGGATTTTGGCCATGTTAGAAGAATTGAATCAATTTGTATGAAAAGATATTTGGGAATTGATACAAAGGCCAAAAGATCAAAGTGTTGTTATAACTAAGTGGATGTTCAAAAATAAAATGAACTAGGGGTTCTACAAGAGTATATTTATATTGATCAACCACCAGGTTTAGAAAATTTTAAATTCCCTAATCATATGTTTAAACTGAAAAATGCATTGTATCACCTGAAATAGACACCTACGGCTTGGTATGAATGGTTAAGAACTTTCTTATTTGTGAGATCGTTTGAAAAAAGAAGTATGGACACCACCCTCTTTTAAAAAGATAGGATATGACATACTCATTATTCAAATATATATTGATGACATTTTGTTTGGATCTACAAATAAAAATCTTTGTGATGATTTTTCAAAAATAATGAGTAGTGAATTTAAGATGAGTTTAATGGGAGATTTAAGTTATTTTCTTAGTATTAAGAAAAATGAGGAAGTAACTTTTCATAGACAATTAAAGTATATTAAGGACATCATTAAAAAATATGAAATTGATAATTTTAAACTAGTGTGTACACCAATGAGTTTCTCAGTTCAATTAAATAAGGACTCAATGGGAAACTATATTGATCAAAAGAAATTTAGTGGTATAATTGGATCATTACTTTACTTGATTACTAGCATAATATTTAGTGTTTATTTGTGTGCTAGATTCTAATCTGATTCAAAAGAATCACATTTGATAGTAGTAGAAAGAATTTTGAGATATCTTTTGGGACCTCAAAACCTAGGGATTTGGTATCCTAAGCACAACTCTTCATTTGAAATTATTAAATATTTTGATTCAGATTTTGCAGGTTGTAGGGTTGATCAAAAGAGTACATCTAAAACTTGCTAATTCATAGGAAATTCTTTAGTTTCTTGGTCTAATAGGAAATAGAATTTAGTAGCCCTATATACTATTGAAGCAGAATACCTTGCCTTAGGAAGATGTGTGCACAAGTATTTTAGTTGAAATAATAATTGATTGATTTAGGATTATCAATTTGCATAATTCCAATTTTTTCAAATAATACTAGTGTGATATGCATTTCAAAGAATCCTATCTAATATTTTAGAATCATGAATATAGACATAATGCATCTTTTCATTATAGATCATATAGGAAAGGGAGAGATTGAATTGAATCACATTACTACGAAAAATTGACTTCCATATATTTTTACAAAATCACTAGCCTTTGATACGTTTAGTACCTTAAGAATCAGGTTAGGTGTGATTGATTTTAATGCTTAAATTAAAAATTCTACCAACTTAACGTGTTATAAATATGTGTTTATTTAGTTTATTTCTATTTGTTTGTTTTGTTCATTTTTTTTGCTGTTTTTCCACTTTTGTTTGTTTTTGTTTTCATTTTGAAGCTTATCACTTGATGAAATTTGATTGGTCTTGAAAAGATTTTTTGATTATCATGCCTTATTTTATATGTGTTCTATTCATATTGTATAAAATGTTTCGTCATGTTTGAATGCTATAGAATATGTATGATAGGTTTTGGATTTGAGCATGCAAAAATCTTTTTTTAATGGGTTTCTTATTGTACAAAGATGTCATCATACTGTACAGTTTTGTTTGTACATGCGGGGACGGTTTACTAGTTGGAGTCGATTATTTATTACTGATCGTACGTACAAAATCATATTTTGTCTGTACAATCCACAAGTCAGTTTCTATGGGGAACAAACCTAATCATCTTTTAAATGATCTTTAATATATTGATCGACCAGGATGAACAGTTCTTCATCTGGACAATCGTATGGTCAAAAAGCATATACAAAAGGACACATCAGAAATGGCATTTTATGAAAACTTGTTTCATTTTTGACCATTTTCATTTGTACGTAAAAAAATAATTTTGTCACGTATGATTTTAAAATCATTCATATAATCCAAGTTTCACATAGTATGATATATCATTTTCCTTTAAATAGAAGGGTTGTTAAAATCATTTTTCATTCTCTTTGATATCCATTTCAAATCCTCTAGAGCCCTCATCCCAGAAATGGCAAGTTCAAGCAAACACCCACGTGTTTCTAAGGATTCCTCTTCTTAAAGTAGTGGGGATGACAACTTCCAATCCAAGGCAAGTAAGGATGCCTTTTTTAGGTATTCTTTTGCTAAAATCACCCCTTCCTTTCTTCTTATTTAGGGTGATTTTAACTTTTCTGTTATGCCCCTATTTTATTCGACCCAACTCTCCTTCATTCTTACACTCATTTATGCTTATAACAAGGAAACTTTTCAATACTACTTGGCCAACATGAGAGTTAGTGAGGACTACTTTAGGATCACTTCTTAAATCCAGAAACAACGAGTAGAGATTATCAAAGAAGATTTAGGCAACTAAGTCCACTTGAGAACACAAAGGAATTGACCCCACACTCTGACCTCTAGAGCAGATTTTGATTAGTCAAAGATTAATCAAACTCTTAGATGAGTATCCCAAGTGAGTCATTTGGCATGTGTCTATAATTTGAACTAAAATATCTAGATCATCCAGCATGTTTTAAGAACATCAATTATTCCAAAGCATGGTGATCACATAAATATGACTCCTCTCTTGTACATATCACCTATATGATTATGACAAAAAAAATCCTTTGATGAAGCCCAACTCATCATGGACTATATTTACAACCTTTTTGAAATTAGGATTCCTAATCATAACAGGAAAAAAATGTGTCTTTAGGACACTTAGTTGCTTATATCCAACATAAGAAGTACAATCTGATCCATCTTGAACCTCCTTTTAAACTTCCAATTTACTTCATTGATGCTTCTTATTGATCAATTTTTGGGAGAGATCAGAGTTCTAGTGATGATTCAGATGAAGAAGGGGGAGCTCCTTCTCCAGCACCTACACTTGGACTTGACAAAAAACTATTTTCCGGAAATGCTCCATTTGTTTTATCATTTGGAGACTCATTTTGATCAACACTTTAATCAAATTGAGACTCATTTAAATTAACAAGATGCGAGACATTAGGAAGACATGCGTTGGATCCATGGTCAATTTGACACGGTCAACACAAATGTAGCTATGATGAATAGCTACTTTTTAATGTTCAACCAACCTCCTCCTTCAGATTAGAACCCCTTTGATTTCTAAGTGTACTTAGTTGTTGTTCTTTCTACTGAGCTTTGTTTATTGACGTTATGATGTATTCTTCTATGAGTGCTATGGTTCTGTATGTTGTTTAGTGTTTATGTGATGATGAAAAGTGTTGTTCTGAGTGGTATCAATTCAGGTGAATGTATATCATCTTTTCTGGTACCAATTAAATATGTTGTGTTTTGGTGACATCTTTTAATTCTTGCTTCTTAAAATGTTACTATCTCTAATGAGAAAAATCTTTTGTAATTGATCATTAAAATGGGCTCTAAATTATTTTACTTTACAAATTAATTTCCTTACAAAATTTAATCTTACAAAAATTTAAATTAAAAATATTATTGGATTTAGATATGGAAATCAATTTCATATTCATTAGATAAACATATCTAAATTATAATTGTTGCAAGATTGATATCTTATTATTTTTTGTTTCTCTTTAAGTATGTTTATTTTTTTTATTAATTAAATTTGAATTTAAATTACTCATATTGGAAAGAACCAAAAAAAATGCACAATATTTCAAAAATTTAAAAGATGTGCACTGGTTCACAAAGTAAAAAGAGGTAAAATATTAGCCCAAATAGA
Source organism: Dendrobium nobile (assembly GCA_022539455.1). Lineage (NCBI taxonomy): Eukaryota > Viridiplantae > Streptophyta > Magnoliopsida > Asparagales > Orchidaceae > Dendrobium > Dendrobium nobile. Next base: position 43,673,989 of record CM039718.1, on the reverse strand, counting down.
AAAGATACACAACGTGTGCCACAAATATTTGAAAAGATGCACAATGTCACCAATTGAATTTTTTTATTTTTTTCTTTTCACTATCATTTAATCTCTAATCCAAATCAATCTAATTTATAATCATATTCAATATTGAATTTGAAGTTAACTAATCTTCATTTTATCTTTTTTATAATAAGCATCTTTATTTGAATTGTATAGCATGAACATTGACTATGATTGACCTTTCTTATCTTACTTGTTCGTAATTTAAAATTTTGACTTTTTCCTTTTTAGTATTGTGTAATTAATGTTGTATTTTCAATTAGTTTAAAACCCTTTTTTAGTTCAACTCTTTTGGTTTATCTATTGAAGTCTTTCATTTCATGATGATCAACCTTTTTGTTGTTGTCAAAAGGGGGAGTTATAATATTGTTTGATGATTTGTGAGCAAGTATGTGCATGTGTGAATATTTTGAATATTTGAATTGAATGTTCGTTTGTGTTTGTTTTTTTATTTGAGTTTTTTTGATTTGGTGTCTTTTATTTTTCTGGGTTTGTTGTTTTTGATCTTCATGGGAACCTTTTGTTATTTAGTTGGTCATTCATTTAGGAGGAGCTAAGGATAAAATTTTGTTTTAAATGTTAACTCAAACAATAATTGTTTTGCCATCATCGGAAAGAGAGAGATTGTTGCAACTTAGTTTTCACAACTATATTTTAATTTCATGTGTGTTTTTGATGATTCCAAATAATTATTATATTGATTACTATTTCTCCTAATATATATTGGATATATTATTTTTGTTATTTGTGTGTACTAATGTTTCAAGGAAATTATACTCCACACTGTTGAAGACTTCATGACTGATTTGATTAGGGTTTATTATAAATGGACTATGTATTTTACACATTTATTAAATCTGAGTGTGTGTGATTGTAATTGGGTAACCGTGCACACTCACACTAGGGGAGTATAAACATTTGTAATTTTTTTAAGCTAATTATACCATGTGATTTGTGATTGTATGATACGATTTATCTAAATCATTCCTCTACAAATCAGTTTGCCAAACCATTGAAGGAAAATTTTTCTAAGTCTTGTTCATACTATATGAAGTTACTTTCATGCAGACGACGTCAATAGTACAAAATTTATATGTACAAGTTCATCCCGACGAAGATAAAAAATTTTTCTGAACTGATCATACTATATGATCATATGTTCGTACAAACGAATTCCATAGTACAAAAATTTTGCGTATCTTTTTGTCCTGACAATCAACTAAAAGTTTATGAAATGTTCATACTATATGATCGTAGGTTCATACAGATAACATCTAGAGTACAAATTGTGGTGTATCAATTCGTCCCAACAAACAGGTAAATTTTTTGAACTGTTCATATTGTATGATCATAGGATCGTACATATCACTTCGAGAGTGGGAAATGGTTGAGTCCTTTTTCATACCAGATGAAACATGGTTGATTAAAATTGATCATATCGCATCATATGGATTTTGTACAGTATGTTATGCAAGTTTGAAAATGTTTAACAGCAGATCATACAAGCAAATTTTGAACTGTTCATACATATGATCGTCGATCGTACTGTATGATCTGAGTCGGTCAAAATTGAAATTTTCAATTTTTGAATAGTTTTTTATGCCTTTCCTATATAAAGTCCTTAGAAACTATTTTGGACAAATCTTATCTTCATGGTTTCTTTGAGACCAAGTGAAAGGATGATTTGGGAGAGTGTTTGAGAGAGAGTTCTTTTAAGTTGATAGCGTAAAGGATTCATAAGGGTACTTAAAAAGTAAGAATCTCTTTATTTGTGTGTCAATTCTTTTTCTTACTTCTTTCAAGTTTCTCGAGAGATGATCTTTGGAGAAGATCCAGTACTCCATCGACACTTAGAGAGTGTGAAAGGATAACAATTCTCTATTGACACTAGGATGCTGTAAAAGGACGATGATTCTATATCAATGCCAGAAGGTCTGAAAGGATGATGGTTCTCTCCTGGCACTTGAAGGGTAAGAAAGAATGATGATGCTTTGCCGACACTTGGATGGTGTGAAAGGACAATGGTACTCTACCGGATCAGGGATTGGTGGAAGAGAGGGTAACTGTAAAGGCTTCTCCACCATGTTGTTGGGGCAAAAGAAGAGTATCTTTGGTAATAGTATAACACCTGAAGAGGAAGTATTCAAGGAGTGGATGTAGGTCTTATTGGAATGAGCCACTATAAATTATTGGGTTCTTTTGACGTTTTTGCATTTTTATTTTCAGCAATTTATTTTTTTGGTTGAAAAGTTATTTTTGAGAAATCAAATTGTGTAAATCTATTAAATAGTTTTTTAAAATTTCCCAAGAGACTTTTAAAATAGCCAATTCACCCCCCCCCCCCCCCCCTCTTAATTAGCATTAGCATAATTGCTATAAGTCTAACAACCTATATAGACTTTTATCCACTTCCTTTAGAAACTTGTCAGGTCATTGCTATATCACCAATGGCTCTAAGCAAAGAAAGATATATAGAAGAAATGGTTCCTAAAATTAATTTAGCAGTGTCATTGATGGACTATAGTACAAATGAAGGTTTGTACTTCCCTATTAAAGTCAAGTCTGAGCATGATATTGCATCACAAATAGAGCATGTGAGGTTGGACGGTGCTAATGAACTTGAAGATGAGGCTTTGGATACTATAATGGCCGACTCTAAGGAAGATACTCTATCAAATGAGTCAAAGCCAGTTGAAATAGACTTTTAAAAAAGGCAATTCACCCCCCCCCCCCCCCCCCCCCCCCCCCCTCCCCCTCCTAATTAGCATTAGGATAATTGCTATAAGTCTAACAACCTATACAGACTTTTATCCACTTCCTTTAGAAACTTGTCAGGTCATTGCTATATCACCAATGGCTCTAAGAAAAAGAAAGATATATAGAAGAAATGGTTCCTAAAATTAATTTAGCAGTGTCATTTATGGACTATAGTTCAAATGAAGGTTTGTACTTCCCTATTAAAGTCAAGTCCGAGCATGATATTGCATCACAAATGGAGCATGTGAGGTTGGACGGTGCTAATAAACTTGAAGATGAGGCTTTGGATATTATAATGGCCGACTCTGAGGAAGATACTCTATCAAATGAGTCAAAGCCAGTTGAAATAGACTTTTAAAATAGCTAATTCACCCCCCCCCCCCCCCCCCCCCCCCCCCCCCCCTCCTAATTAGCATTAGGATAATTGCTATAAGCCTAACAACCTATACAGACTTTTATCCACTTCCTTTAGAAACTTGTCAGGTCATTGCTATATTACCAATGGCTCTAAGCAAAGAAAGATATATAGAAGAAATGGTTCCTAAAATTAATTTAGCAGTGTCATTGATGGACTATAGTTCAAATGAAGGTTTGTACTTCTCTATTAAAGTCAAGTCCGAGCATGGTATTGCATCACAAATGGAGCATGTGAGGTTGGACGGTGCTAATGAACTTGAAGATGAGGCTTTGGATACTATAATGGCCGACTCTGAGGAAGATACTCTATCAAATGAGTCAAAGCTAGTTGAAATAGACCAAGTATAACTTATTAGTGGTAAAAAGGGTCTGCTACGTCAACCTTAAAAGGGGTCTCTAAATAAAGATAAGGGGAAGGATATAGTTATCAATGAACATATTATCCCTAAAAAACCCTACAAAAATGAACACTTGAGCCAAGGGGATATATTATAACATTCTATTTCACCTGAGGAAAATCCCGATACAACTCAGTATATACGACACTCTTGCGTTATCAAAATACTTTGGGAGATATTGATGCAGACTCTCAATGTCCTCGAAAGATATGAAGCATATTTTGTTGAGTGTAATATGATAGAGATTCTTCAAGTCCGTAAGAAGTTGATCATCACCTTCACTGAAGATGATACAATGTTAAGAACAATAGATCAAAATCGCTCTCTGTATGTTACTGTAGAGATTGGCGGAATGATAATTAGTCAAATTCTAATCAATCCTTGGTCTTTCATTAATCTTATAAGCATGAAAGCATTGAGATTATTATGCCTCGATGTGCAACATCTTGGGCCTGATAAGTTGATGGTGCATGACTTCAATAAAAAGGGGCAGAAGACTCTAGAATCATTTATACTCTCTATCACTTTTACAAAACTCCATACATAATCCTAATTCCATGTGATTGACATGGACACCTCATTCAAGGCATTACTAGTTACCCCAGCCTACATGAGTATGGCATTATCCCAACAACACCATACCTAGTTCATAAAGTACCTCAAGGATGGAGAGGAGTTTAGGATCTCTAAAAATATCCAGCCCTTTGTGGTTGAATAATTTATGAAGATGCCAAGTACTTCATTCTGAGAAAGCCAAATCCATCAAGCTCTCTTGAGGCTAAGTCATCAAACTCGAAGGCTATAAAGAGACAAAGAAAGAAGGTGAAAAGAAGTAGGTGTGGAGAAATAAGGTAACATCGACTCTTCCCAAAGAAATGACAGCTTCTAGACAAAGAAAGTTTATAACTCACCTAGGGAGTGGAAGGAACAATGACGATGTTAATATCAGCTAAATCTCAGAAGGTATGCTAGTCAACAGTCTGGGGGAAAAAAGGGGGTATACTCTGATTCTTATTATTGTTATGAGTCCACTTTCACGAGCACAATGGAGTGGGTACTCTCGAGAAGAATAGGTAGCCTATCAACCTTAGATAGCATATTTGTACTAATATGCATTCCCCTATAATATCTCAAGGAAATCATTCCATAAGAGGTACATGATGTTGAAGAGCTCATATACTATTATGTGCCTCCTCTTAAAAAGGGACTAGTCTAGGGAGCTTATTCTATAATGTTGGAGAGTGGGAAGAAGAAAGTTATGACTGGTTATATGGGTTAGTATATTCTGGGGAGTTTTAGCCTATGAAGATGCATATGTATAATAAGAAAAATGTCTGAAAAATAATGCAAAAGCAAGCTAATACTCGCACTTCCAAAAAACATAAGTTCATTTCTACCTGAGCCTTTGGTATCAAAGATATCATCTTTCATTATGGTGGAAGGATATTCTTGTAAGAAGTGGTCTCAAATTCATTGTAAAACAATACTCCAATAGGAGATTTGCCAAGCTATCATATGCGGGAAAGTCAGATCCAACGATAGCTATAACGATGAAATATATAAAGTCAATAATAATTATGACCAAATTAAAGAACCCAAACATACACTAAAAGAGCTTAAAAATGGTGGAAAAGTAGGTACTTTGGATTACCTGAAAGAAGTCAACTTGGGAACCAAAGAGGATCCTCACCCGACCTTCATGTGTTCCCTTCTCTCGAAAGACCAAGTAAAGGAAATAAAAGAGCTTGTCTTTGAATTTAGGGACTGCTTTTCCTGGATATATATTGAGATGACTAGCTTATCCCTTAATGTAACATTTCACAAATTAGTCATTAAGCCAGATTAAACATATATTAAATAAGCTCCAAGGAGAATGATATTAGAGATTAAAGAGAAGGTGACAGTCAAGACGAAGAAGCATATAGGTGCAGGCATTATTTATGAAGAAAAATATGATGATTGGATCTCCAACATTGTCCATGTAAAGAAGAAGAATGGTCAGATTTATGTACGTATTAATTTTTAGGATCTTAATTAGGCGTTTCCAAAAGATAAATTTCTACTCTTTGTATCATAACTTCAAGTGGATAACACATTCAACTATGAAATGTTCTCATTTATCGATAGATTATTGGGCTACAACAAAATTAAGATGGCACCCGAAGATAAAAGCACACATTATTCAGAACACCCGTTGGCATTTTCTACTATACGATTATGCCCTTCGGCCTAATGAAAGATTGTGCCATATATCAGCAGGCAAAGATAAGCATATTTGATGAGCTAATAAATCATAAGGTCGAGTGTTATTTAGATGACTTGGTCATTAAGAGCATAGACTGAAAATATTATCTAAGCTATTTAAGTATCATATTTAAGAGGATTAGAAAATTCAATCTGAAGATGAATCCTCTCAAATGCACATTCGATGTTTTATCTGGAAAATTTCTATAGTCTATGTTGTTCGACATCGAGGTATTGTGATTACCCCTAACAAAATTAAGGCAAGGCAATCATAAAAAATAGAACTATTTGGTATCATCAAAATTCTATTTCTTGAAATAAGATTCGTAACAGGATGCCATAGCACTAAAGGCTCTTTAAAATTTCTATCATTTTTTTAGTTTTCCTTGCACAAAAATAACTAAAATAACACATTTCACTATAAATAAAACATATAAAATAATATGTAATTTATACATATCAAATTCTCGTCAGCTTACTCTTGCTTACCTCAAGTAAATAAAGAAATTTACAATTCTAATTAATCAAATAACTAAAATAAAAATTGTTTATTTAAAAAAAAAGGATAATACATTGCAGTCTAGAAATAATCGAGAAGAACAAGGTTATAATTCAAGTTAGAAAACATACTTTTTTTTTTCTAACCAATCATTCTTATTATTGCCTAATTTGAATTTACATGTTATAGATTTAAATATAGACTTTTGAATTTTTCCCTTGAATAATCAAGCTTAATAATTATATTTATTTGTAGTTAAAATTAAATTTTCATAAATTCACTATTATTTGCATTATTTCTCCTATCTTATCTTTTATGAATTTGAGTATAAGAATACAGTCAGAGTCTAAACTTTTAACTTATACCAATTTCTGAATGTACGCTTTCTTTTTCTTCTTTTTTTTAGAACAATTTTCAACATATTTTTCTTTTTTTAACTTTTTTGAATATATAGTTAATGATTTTGAATATATCAATTTTGTTTAAAATCTCTCTACAGTCTTAATGAGTTTAATATAAAGATTTAAAAGATTCACTAATCCCAAATTTAGTTTGCTTATGATTTTAAAATTTAACCTTTGCATATATGTTCTATAGTTTTAATTATTCATCTTTATTTCAAAGGTCAATGGATAAAGGTATAACTTATAAATTAAGGTTAATATAATAACTTAAATGATCTAAGTTAGAAAATTATTATTTTTTAATCTATGAAGTATAAAGCAATGTTTACTTGAACTTTAATCTATAATTTTATTATTATCATAATTTTACATAATATTTAATTATCATTTATGTTAGGGCTAGTTAAGAAATCATAATTTAGAGATATTAATGGGAGATAATCTAAATATTTAAGCACAAAAATAATTTAATCAAATGTAAATAACAACACACATAAACATTTATAACAATCACATATTTTCTTATGAATAATAGAAATGCAGAAATATGTGATATATAACAAAAACAAAATACTAGTTATACGATAACTAGCACCCTAAGGCACCATGATACAATAATGACACTCATAGCCATACCTTAATGAAAACCTTAATTTAAACATGATAATATTTTCTCATAAAAATTTCCTCCCAATACATGCAATCAACACAAAGAAAGCATCCACACACTAAATTACACAAAAAATGAATATTCCATATATGCATATTTAGAATGTTCCTTCTTGCTTATTTTCCATCCATAATATTTCCATTGACCTAGAAGATGTGAAAAGTCCTCTTATCTTGATTTCGTATGGCACCATTAGAATATATTCTAATAATAGTAAAAGGACCAATCCAGCCATATTTAATTTTTTGTGGCAATATTTCTTACTATAATAAAAAAGCAAGACTTCTTGACCAGGATAAAATTCTTCATTAAGAACTTCACATCCATACATCTTCTATATTTTTGTATTGTACCATTTTTTATCTTCATGATCTTCATTACTAAATTTATGAAATTTATCTAATACTGTAGAACTTTGGATATTTAGAAAAGAGAAGAAATCATCATTCCTTAATCATACTTCATTTCTTTTTGAGGATGAATAAATTTATTTCTTTTTACCCATTATTTTAGATTCAAAGAAAGGAAAAGAAGACACTTGCAAAGGCTACACTCAAGAATAATTTAGGGGGATAGAAAATTAAATGTTTAACTTACACTTTTATAATTTTCATAAGCACACAAAGGTGTAAAAATTTGAATTGTAAATTGTTACGGCATGACCAAGTACAACGGTCTCTCTCTCTCTCTCTCTCTCTCTCTCTCTCTCTCTCTCTCTCTCTCTCTCTCTCTCTCTCTCTCTCTCTCTCTCTCTCTCTCTCTCTCTCTCTAGATTTTCTTTCAATAAAAACTCCCATTAATATGTCTAATCTACTAAGCATAAAACAACTCCGTTGCCTCCCATATAACACTAAGTTTATAGTCTTCAACTAGACTTACCTATATTATATTCATTTGGATGAGGTAGATTGCTATCATTTTTAAAATGATGCCCACTAGGATCTTTTTCCTTTTTCCTTATGGTTTACTTTAGCATTGCTAGGTAAAGATCAAAGAGGTCTACTACTAACAAAAATTACAAGCTAACCTAATTATGTATTTAAAATTTTAATAGAAGTAGTTGATTTTGTTATTGAGTTCCTAACTATATCACTATATCATCCTATGGTAATTTTCTACTTCAAAACAATTTTTTTTAATTAAATCCTTGAACATGTGTAGGCTAAGAATTAACAACATGTTATTGAGGATTATTCTAATTTACACTTTGATTATTTTTTACTAGAATTTCATTGATTGTTCCTAAAAAAATTATTTGATCAAATAAAATTCAGATAGATCCTCCAACCTGGATTCAATGTATTAGAGAAGGAATTATTTTGTCTTCCAATAAAATTATTATTTTTAATCCCTTGAAAATTATTAATTTCAATTAACATTTGATCCTCTAATTGCATATATAATTCAATTTTGAATCTACATTTTCTATAATTGTGCTTAACTTCTTCAAAATTACTACAGCTTATGTAGTCAAAATTGGTAAAGCATTAGATTCATACACTCCTACTACTCTCTTAAGATTTACCTTTTCAGCAGGACATTAAAATTTTTTATTAGATATTATTCTATTAATTCAAATGCTTCCTCAAATGACTTAGACACTAATGATGTTCTATCCCACTAATCTATTATAAAATATTTTAATATATAACCCATAAGGTAAAGCATGGTGGGGGTAGTTCATAAGCTTTTCCTTAAATCTCTCCCAACACTCATAAATTGATTCTTCTTGAAGTTGAGTAAAAGAAGTTATATCATTTCTAGGTTTAGTAGTCTTTGAAGGTGGGAAATACTTAATAAGAAAATAATGAGCCAACTTATTCCCAGTGGTTATAGAGCCTAAGGGTAAAGAATTCAACCATATTATAGCTTTATCTCTTAGAGAAAAAATAAATAATCTAATCCTATTAGTATCATCACTGATACTATTATACTAAAATATTATAAAAATTTCTAGGAAACCAGGTAAGTATAAATTGTGATCTCCAAAAATTGTTCCCCAAAATTGACAATTTTAAATCATTGAATTATGATAGGTTTTAATTTTAAATTATTAGCATGTATTGTAGGTTTATTAATTTTCTTTGATGAATTCAATCTATTAAAGGGTTATTATAATCCATAAGAGTTCTAAATGGATATGGATCTAAAATAGGTTCAGCCAATTTCATTATCTTTTTGGTTTTAAAAATTTTGAAAGAGTTCCTTTTATTTTAGCATAAAAAAACCAAAGTTCCATTCTCTATATGTACAGCATGCCACTATGAATATAAAATTAGTAATTAAAATTAAATAAAATTACAAGTAGGTTTAACTATGCAATTAATTAAATAATGTAGTTAAAATTTTTAAAAACCAAAATAATATCCCTAGCAATGGTGGTAAAAACCTGATTGGGTCTGTTAAGTAAACTATTGAATTATATAAAATTTAGGGGGATATTACCCAAAAATAATGCTTAAGTTCTTTTTGATATAATTAATAACAAATTCTACTTAATGTATTCAAGTATAAGTGTTGAATAAAGTAATAAAGTGGTAGAGTAGAGTGTCGAATTCATGAGGAAGCATACTTTCTTGTAACAAATTCTACTATCTAATCTAATTGTAATAATTTTCCTACAAAAATAAAAAAGATATTTATTGATTTTATATCACTTAGTAAAATAGTAAAATATTTGAAACAATATTAAATTAAAGTATTTTAGATTAATGAATTTAAAATTGCATATCATTTCTTATAAAACTCTTCAGGCAATATGACTCAAAGCATATGCATTCCTTAATGTCTGTCAAGCTGATATAGGTGAAAAGAATATCGGTTGACCTCCTACATTTATAATATCTCCTTAAGAATCTAATATATTTTATATTATAAATCTAGGTATACTGAACATCATATCTCAATACTCCAGGTTGTCATTGCATTCCTCCATCAAGGATATACATCATACTAAGCTTTAATAATAGATATGATTATTTTATGAATTAAATAAAGAGCGGGATAATATTAAAAACATTTTTTAAAATTTTATAGAACCATATCTTTTATTAGTACTCAACATATATTTTATATCATGAATCTAATAAAAGAGAATTAGGTACATATGGAATAAATAATGAGCAAACTCATTTTCATTAAATTTATGGAAGAATAAAAAATACAAGAGGGTGATATCACTAAAAAGGTTCAAAGTATCTCATCAGCACACATTCTTTTAACTTACAGAGTTTCTTTAAGAAACACAATTTAAATACTCCAAATGATTTTATTTTGTACTACTTAGCCTCCCTTAGATTTTACTCTAACAGTGAACTAGTGAAGTACTCTAAAAAATATTGAAATTTCACAAGTGACAAAAATCCCTTACAAACGTAACACCATAATTATTTATAAAAAAAAAAACTAAAAGTATCACTAGCACTACGGTGCTTGGAATAATGGCATCACAATGTCGCATAAGTAAACTAGTCTCTCAACGCTGAAGCTTCTGCACCTCCATGACACTTGCTGATACAAATTAAAAACTTAGTGAACAGTCGCATCTCTTCACTTATAGAACGTGTTTCTTCGAAGTTACAACTGTAACTCTGCGGCACTATGGACATTATAGCATTGTGGTAGCTAAGAAAAAAATTACACCATCGCATGAGCAATTATGACACCGCAATATTTAAAAATAAAGAGTTCAACACTGCTAAGCTAACATTCTAACATTGCGACACTGATAATATTGTAGTGCTGTCAATGTTGCCACTATAGTGCTAGCGAACAGGAACTCAGATGCCAAAATGCTAAAGGCTCTTTAGAATTTCTATCATTTTTTAAAGTTATCCCTATACAAAAATAGCAAAAATAATACATTTCACAAAAAATAAAACATATAAAATAATATGTAATTTACACTTATCAAATTCTCCTTAGCTTAAACTCTTGTTTGTTCTTTAACAAAAAAGAAATCTACAATTATGATTAATCAAATAATCAAAATAAAAAATTGATTATTTAACATTATTAAAAAATAGGATAATACATCATAGTTCTGAAATAGTCAAGATGAAGAAGGTTAAAATTCAAGTTAGAAAAAATACTAAAAACTTTTCTAACCAAAAATTCTTATTATTTCTTAATTTGAATTCACATGTTATAGATTTAATTATTGGCTTTTGAATTTTTCACGTGAATAATCTAGCTTAAAGATTATATTTATTTGTAGTTAAAATTAAATTTTCATAAATTCACAATTATTTATATTTTTTCTCCAATTTTTTCTTTTATGGATTTAAGTATAAGATTATAGTCATATTCTAAAGTTTTAACTGATAATAGTTTTTTAATGTACGCTATTTCTTTTTCTTCTTTTCCTTTCCATAGAACTCTTTTCATCATATTTATCTTTTCTAACTTTTATTAATATATAGTTAATGATTTTAAATATATCATTTTGTTTAAAATCACTTTACAAGCTTAATGAGTTTAATATAAAGATTTTATACATTCATCAACCCAAAATTTAGTTTTCTTATGATTTTCAAATTTAACCTACAGACATATGTTCTATAAGTTTAATTATTCATCTTTATTTCAAAGGTCAATGGATAAAGGTATAACTTAGAAATTCAAGTTAATTCAATAACTTAAATGATCTAAGTTTGATAGTTATAAGTTTTCAATCTATGAAGTAAAAAAGTAATGTTTATTTGAGCTTTCTTCTAAAATTTTATTATTATCCTAATTTTACATAATTTTTATTTATTAATTTTATTAGGGCTAATTAAGTAATCATAATGCTGATATATTAACGGAAGACAACATAAAAATTTAAGCACAAAAGTAATTTAGTGTAATGTAAATAACAACACACATAAACATTAATAACTATCACATATTTTCATATTGATGATAAAAATGTAGAAAATATGTGATATATAACTAAAACAAAATACTCGTTATATGATAACTAATGTCCTGAGGCATGATGGTACAACAATGACACTTATAGCCATACCTTAATGACAACCTCAATATAAAAATGATAATATTTTCACATTAAAATTTCCTCCCAATACATGCAATGAAACAAAGGAAGTATCCACACACTAAATTACATAGAAAATGAAGATTTGTTTATGCATATTTAGAATGTTCTTTCCTCCTAATTTTACATCCATAATATTTTCATTAACCTAGAAGATGTGAAAAGTCCACTTATCTTGAACTCATATGTCACCCTTAGAATCTATTCTAATAATTCTAAAAGGACCAATCCAACCATATTTAATTTATTTGTGGCAATATTTCTTCCTATAATAAAAAAGCAAGACATCTTGACCAAGATAAAATTCATTATCTAGAACTTCACATCCATGCATCTTCTTTATTTTTGTATTGTACCATTTGTATCTTCATGAACATCATCACTAAATTTATGAAGTTTATCAATTATTGTAGAACTCTGGATATTTAGAAAAAAGAAGGAACCATCATTCTTTAAGCCTACTTCATTTCTTTTTGAGGATTAATACTTTTATTTCTTTTCACCCATTGTTTAGATTGAAAGAAAGGAAAAGAAGACACTCTTAAAGGCTACACTCAAGAATAATTTATGTGGATAGAAAATTTGATGTTAAACTTAGACTTTTATAATTTTCATAGGCACGCATAAGCGTAAAAATTTTAATTTTAAACTACTACGGCATGACCAAGTACAATGGTTCTCCTTTCTCTTTCTCTAATGAATTTTTTTCGTTAAAAACTCCCTTTGCTAACTCTAACCTACAAAGCTTACAATAACTTGGTTGCCTCCCATAAAACACTAAGTTTATATTCCTCAACTAGACCAACCTATATTTTATTAATGTAGTCTTGGTAGATTGCTATCATTTTTCAAGTGATGCCCACTAGGATATTTTTCTTTTTTTTAGGGTTTACTTTAGCATTGTTAGGAAAAGAACCAAGAGGTCTACTACTAATAAAAATAGCAAGCTAACTTAATTTGGTATCTAAATTATTAATAGAAGTACCTTTATTTTGTAATTGAGTTCCTAATTATATCACTATATAATATGGTAATTTTCTACTTTAAAATTGATTATTTTTGTTAAATCCTGGAGTATATACAGGTTTAGAATTAACAGCATGTTGTTGGGATTATTCTAATTTACTCCTTGATTATTTTGACTATAATTCCATTGATTGATCCAAAAAATATTATTTGACCAAATAAAATTCGGATAGTTCCTCAAACTTGGATTCAATGTATTAGAGAAGGGATTATTTTTATCTTCCAATAAAATTAATATTTTTAATCCCTTAAAAATTATTATTTTCTATTAACTTTTGATCCTCAAATTGCATAGATAATTTAGTTTTGAATTCTACATTTTCTTTGAGTTGTGCTTAACTTCTTAAAAATTATTGGAGCCTTTATAGTCAAAATTAGCAAAGCATCAGATTCATACACTCCTACTACTCTCTTAGGATTTACCTTTTCAATATGCCATAGAAATTTATAATTAGACATTTTCTCTATTAATTCATACGCTTCATCAAATGATTTAGACATTAAAGATGTTCTAGCTGCAGCATCTATTATTGCTCTAGGAGATCTTACTAATCTATTATAAAATATTTAAATATATAACTACTCAGGTATAGAATGGTAAGGGTATTTCCTAAGCATTTCCTTAAATCTCTCCCAACTCTCTTAAATTGATTCTTCTTTAAACATAATTAAAGAAGTGATATCATTTCTTAGTTTAGTAGTCTTTGATGGTGTGAAACACAATAAAAGAACCTTATGAGCCAACTTATTCCAAGTGGTTATAGAGCCTAAGGGTAAAGAAGTAAACCACATCATATCTTTATCTCTTAGAGAAAATGGAAATAATCTAAGTATAATAGTATTATCACTGGAAATATTATAATTAAATATTACATATATTTCTAAGAAACTAGCTAAGTATAATTTGTGATCTCCAACAATAGGCCCCCCAAATTGAGAATTTTGAATCATTTGAATTATGATATGTTTTAATTCAAAATTATTTACATGAATTGTCGGTTAATTAATTCACTAATGAATTCCATCTATTAATGGGTTAGGATAATCCCTAAGAGGTCTAGATTGGTCTGGATCTAAAATAGGATTAACCATTTTCACTATTTTTTTAGTTTTTTTTTTAAAGAGATCTTTCCATTTTAGTGTCAAACAACCAATGTCCCATTCTCTATCTAGAAGTCATGCCACCATGAATATGAAATAAATAATGATAATAATAAAAAAATACAAATAGGTCTAACTATGTAATTAATTCAATAATGTAGTTAGAATTTGCAAAAACCAAATTAATATCCCTAGCAATGGTTCCAAAAATCTGATTTGGGCTGTTGAGTAAACTTTTGAATTATATAAAATTTTGGGTAATATCACCCAAAAATAATGATTTGAAAGTTCGTTAGAGATGTTAAGCCCTTATGAACTAGCCCTTTGAAAGTTCGTTCGTATTTTAAAAACTTCTCAATCAAATCACAAACTCAAACCAAAAACACAATTCACCATAAGAAAAATAGAGTACCAAAATTAAATGCGTAAGTAAAAATAAAGGAAAGAACACACCAGATTTATAGTGATTCAGTCAAACCTTGACCTATGTCAACTCCTTAGAGGCACCCTTTGAGTATTGCACTAACTTAGTGTCTCTCCTTTAGCCCCCACAGCTAGGCAGAGAAGCCCTTACAAAACACTCCTTTTTACTATCCCCAGTGCGATAGAGAACTGACTCCTTTTGCTTCCTCCTAAAGCGGGCAAAGAACCTCGATCAATTGCTAAAGAAGACCTCCCTTGAGCCTCCAAGAATGAGGAACGATGATTAGAGAAGACACCTTGGGCCCTTGCTTGGCGCAACACTTGTGAAACCCCCTCGTAAGCTCCCCCTCACAAGTCCTCCCACTCTCTCTCTCTCCCTCTCTTCCAGGCTCTCTCAAGTCAAGACAGCAGCAAAGCATGCTTCTTCTTGAGAAAACACGAGCCCTTTAAATAGATTTCCAAGAACCAACTTTATCATCAAAGATGATATTACTACTGTCCTGTACGATTAGTATAATTTTAGCTCAATCAGTCCAGATGACTTGGGGCGATTAAAAGATTTTTTGTTCCTATCGTCAAAGATGATAATATATCATCATGTACAATTAGTACAAATTAGGGAATATCATCCAGAACATCATCCTGGATGGGAGTCCAGATGAAAATAAAATGACTTGATTGTCCAGGCCAATCTCATAATTGTCCCGGCCGATTAGTTCAAATTTGCGCAAAATCATCTAGAACATCGCTCTAAACAGATAAGGTACAAATTTTGGTCGTCCAGGAGCAATCAGGATTTTTGAACTGATCATCCTGTCTGATCCTACAATCGTCTAGGATGATATGATCGAATCAATCAACCTTAATTACTTTCCTTAATCACTAGATCAATTTAAGCATAATTAAACCCCATCATCCAGGCCGATGTCTTGGACGATGATTAAGAAATAAAACTTCTTAAATAGATATAGCAGTTGATTCTTTCTGATTTGAGCATATCATCCCGGCCGATATAAGCATCATCCAGGACGATATGCTTAATGATGGCTTCCTTAACCAGGATGCCCTAATTAGCATTTTTATTTCTGAATAATCATCCAGGATGATTTTGGAATTGTCTCGGATGATGTTAGTAAAATCAAAAAACTCTAAGTCAGATAGAAAAAAATTCACCCAAGTATATGTGTGCAGGGTTACTTAGCATCAAGCATCATAAGGATTACAATTGACTCAAGAAAGGGAAAAAATACATTACAAACTAACTCAGACCTAATCTACCCAATCTTGAGCTGGCTTGAGTTGCGCTTGATCTTGTTGACCTAAAATGTTAGTGGGCAAGGCAATCGTAGAAAAATAGGAATGTTTGCTATCATCAAAATTCTAATTCATAAAACCAGATCTGCAACAATCTCCCCCTTTTTTATGATGGCAAACTAAAATTAATCTAAGCAATTCAAGACAGTGAATTGGAAGCAGTGCAATCATAAAAAATATAATAGATTCAAATTTCAAAACAGAATAGTACAAGTACAACACACTACTCTCCCTTTTGACATCTGAAAAAGGAGGAGGAAAATAGAACATAAACAAAGCATAAAATAAACAACGACAAAAAAAGGAAACAAACTACAATGAAAGAATACCATGAAAAGAAAACTAGTAAAGTGATGGCCCCTGATCATCTGAAGGAGGAGGTGGTGGTGGTAGCTACTGAAAGTAACTAGACAGCGAGGTGAACTATGCTCTAATCAACCTGAGGTGATAATTCGAATAACCATTGAAAAAGCAGATCGGCTAGGATGATGAGGTGGATCGTCTAGGACGATGATAAATAATGGATAGTACCGGCCGAATTTAAAATGTTTAAATGCATTGCCACGTGTATCATTAGGGATGAAAAGGTGGATCTTCTAGGATGATGCTCCAATAATGGATCATACCGGCCAAATTTAAGGCTTATTAAACGTATTTCCATGTGTATCATCCGGGATGAATAGGTGGATCATATGAGACGATTACCAATAATTGAGTAAGGAATAAAGACAACATCCAGGAAGAAAGAGGATTATCCAAGATGATAAAGGATGATTGAAGTAGAGGATGATCGGATCGTCTAGGATGATAATGTATCATCCAGGACAATAATGGATTATCCAGAACGATAAAGAGCAGAAAGGTCAGAACAGACAGAAGATAGATTTTAGAAGTGAATTGAATCGATCATCCAGGACTATATTAATATTGTCCAGGATGATGTGAGAAAACATTTAAAATAGAGGATGGATGGAGATGATCAGTCAAGGCTCAAAAACATTAAAATGATAAAAACAAGATACGACAATGTTATAAAAATGAACAAAAACAAAGGTTTTTTTTATCAAGGCATGAATATGACATAGTTTCCATGTGATTGATTTTAAAGACTTGTAAGTTAATGAATTAACATCGTCGAAATCTAAAAAATTGGTAACACAACCAATCTTGTTATCCCTAATTCGGACTTCTCCCGGGGCAAAACTTCTTTTGAAAAAAAAGATCTAAATTAGAAAAATCAATTGGATAGGAAAACAAAATCCATTCAAAACTTGGTTTTAAAAAAATATTTTATAAAATAATATATCAAAGTAATTAGTTAGGATCAAGAATTCCAAAATCAAGCCTTTGAAAGATATCAAGTGACAGAAGAATTCTTCTAAGATTTAAAAATTTTGAAAGGGAAGGAGCTTACTTTTGATTGGCTCATTCTATGCCTCTTGTCAATTTGATTGGTGCTCTTTACGTATCTTTGATTTTTGATACACTTTGTGAGTGCGTGTGTGTGTGTACAAAATCAAAAGATGTGAAATGTCGCCAGATTGAATTATATATATATATATATATATATATATATATATATATATATATATATATATATATATATATAATTCATACTGGCGACATTTTGCATCTTTTGATTTTGGCATCATTGAAAACTTTTTTTTTCATTTAATTTTGCAAGCTAGTTCCCTTTTCCAAAATTCTTAAATACTCTTAGTTGTGATATTAGAGAAGAAAAACTCACTCTCTAATATAAGGAAGAATGAATCACAAAATAGAATAAAAAATCATATAATAAATGCAATGACAAGATTTTGAAAAATTTGAAAGTAAAATAAAGACTTTGAGTATTATATATATAAGATAGATTACTGTAGCAAGATTGAAAAAGATTTCAATTGCATAGTCTAGTTGTTGATTTGAGATAGACTTTTGTTTGGAAAAGAAAATTACACCACTAAAGAAGTCATAGAAATGGAAATAATCAATGGTGTCTTCCTCTTTAATTGATTAAGAGATGTAAAACATTGACTACAAATTTTCAAAAATAAAAATAAGGCAACATATCATAAAGCAAAAATAACCTAAATTATAACAGTAAATATGATAAGCTAACACAAAAACTAATGCAGACAATAATAACAATCAGCAAAGTTGAAGCATGCATTTCATAATTTTATTAAGCAGTAAATTTATGCAATTATGAGCCATAAGCCTCTTTTGTCCACATGCTCTCACGAGGCCTTCTGTGAGAGCAATCCTGCAAATTCATCAAACGTCAGATTTAGGAATACAAGCAGGTTTGGGTCCCCTCTTATGAAAAGAAGAATGCAATATATTTGTGTTATGCTGTGAAACATACAATTTGGGTCTCCACACCCAATGTGTACTACAGTGAATGGTGCATGTGTGCGCTATGTGTCTTAACATGCCACATGAAAAGCATCTAACAGCAAGAAAAACGATGTACTAATCTATTTGAGTTATAATGCCTCTTCCTAGGTTTTGGCTTAAGATCAAGTATGGGTGTTGTCCTATTTTTCTTAAGTGCATTCAATTCAACTTTAAACCTTGAGTTAGCACTTTCTAAGGCTGCATTATCAACTCTCAAATTGTGCTTCATATGATGATATTTATCAATGTATGTCTTATTATCAGATTCAAGTGAAGTGTAGGATGCTTCAATGAATCATGCTTAATAACTAACTCAGAGTGCTTTTTATTTAATTCATCAAACTCATCAAATAAAGTCATGTGATTGCTATCAATTTAGATGTGATCTTTAATAAAGCTTCATGTTCTTTTTTGTAAATTCAAAAACTCTAATTTAAAACTAGCATGCAATTTATTCAGTTTTCTATATGATGCATGAATTTTCTCACATATTTTAAGTAATTGATTATAGCTTGGTTCACATACCTCTTCTTGATCAGATTATTCATGGTGTTTATCAGTTATTAAATATAAATTTGTGGTTTCCTCTTCTACTTCAGTCTCAGAGGAGTCAGATTCAGAATTCGCCCATAAAGCTTTTTGGGATTTCTTCATATCCTTCATGTATTTAGGTTTCTCCTCACCCTTCTCCTTGCTTGGGTGCTTCTTAAGAGTAGGAAAATCAGCTTTAACATGTCCAGGCTTCCTGCATTCAAAGTAAACAACATTAGAAAATTTTTTATAATTTTTGCTATCCTTACCTCTTTTCAACTTCTGATGGTCTTTTTGCTTCTTCCTTAAAAAGCTTTTGAATTTTCTAGTGATGAAGGCAACATCATCATTCTCGGATCTGAAAGAATCAGTGTTCATATTGTTGGCCTTTAGTGCCACAGTTTTCTCATTCTTTTTCTCACCTACATCAAGATTTCTTTGATTCACTTCTTGCTCATAAGCAATGAGTGATCTAAGTAAGTTATCAATTGAATAAGTGTTTAAATCTTTAGATTCAATAATTATAGTGAAATAAGAAGGCAAAAATCATAAAATTTTATTTACTTTTTCATAGTTAGTGAGTTATCTTCCTAAAGCATGCAATGAGGTGACAATTTGATCATCCGCCTCCTGCCATGATAACAAATTGCAAGAAAAGAGGAAGTAGAAAGTTAGTAGAAGGAGATGGTGTGAGAAAAATGGTTGGAGGGGCTCTAAAATTAAAGAATCGGCTGGATCATCCTGGACGATTACAGAATCATCCAGGACAATCCGGTGTAATAATTACGGCTGGACAATTGGTTAAAAAGGTGGTCATATCATCCAGGACGATTAGATATCATCCGGATGATTAGACACAGGCGATCGTTCAGAGGCGACAATTTGGATGACCATTTAAAAAGTAGATAGGACAGGACAATGAGGTGGATCATCTAGGATGATGATCAATAATGAATCGTACCGGCCAAATTTCATCTAGGATGAATAGGTGGATCGCCTGGGATGATGCTCCAATAATGGATCATATCAGCCGAATTTAAGGCTTATTAAACGTATTTTCACATGTATCATCCAGGACAAACAACTGGATCGTATGGGACGATTACTAGTAATTGAGCAAGGAATAATGGCAACATCCAAGATGAAAGAGAATCGTCCAAGACGATCAAGGATGGTTGAAGCAGAGGACGATCAGATCGTCCAAGATAATAATGTATCGTCCAGGATGATAATGTATCGTCCAGGACTATAATGTATCGTGCAGGATGATAAAGAGAAAAAAGGTCAGAACAGCGAGCAAATGGATTTTAGAAGTGAATTGAACCGATCGTTTAGGATGATATTAATATCATCCAGGATGACGCGAGAAAAAATTTAAAATAGATGATGGATGGAGATGATCAGACAAGGCTACAAAACATTAAAATAAAGTGAAAATGATAAAAAGAAGATACGACAAACACATAAAAATGAATAAAATAAAGGTTTTTTTTATCAAGGCATGGATATGACATAGTTTCCATGTGATTGATTTTAAAGACTTGTAAGTCAATGAATTAACATCATTAGAATTCAAAAAATTGGTAACACAACTGATCCTGTTATCCCTAACTCGGACTTCTCCCAGGGCAAAACTTCTTTTGTAAACAAAGATCTAAATCAGAAAAATAAATTGGAAAAGAAAAAAAAATCCATTCAAAACTTGTTTTCAGAAAAATATTTTATAAAATAATATATCAAAGTAATTATTTACGATCAAAAATCCTGAAATCAAGCCTTTGAAAAATATCAAGTGACACATAAATTCTTCTAAGGTTTAAAAATTTTGAAAGGGAAGGAGCTTGCTTTTGATGGGCTCATTTTATACCTCTTGTCAATTTGATTGGCGCTCTTTACGCATCTTTTGATTTTTGATACACTTTGTGTGTGTGTGTGTGTGTGTGTCTATATATATATATATATATTCAATTTTGTGACATTGCACATCTTTTGATTTTGGCATCTTTGGCCCTTTTTTTTTATTTAATTTTGCAAGCTAGGTCCCTTTTCCAATATTCTTAAATACTCTCAGTTGTGATTATATCTTCCAGATATTAGAGAAGAAAAACTCACTCTCTAATATAAGGAAGAATGAATCACAAAATAGAATAAAAAATCATATGATAAATACAATGACAAGATTTCAAAAAATTTGAAGGTAAAATAAAGACTTTGAGTATTATATATATAAGATAGATTACTATAGCAAGATTGAAAAAGATTTCAATTGCATAGTCCAGTTGTTGATTTAAGATTGACTTTTGTTTAGAAAAGAAAGTTACACCACTAAAGAAAGTTAGAGAAAAGGAAACAATCAATGGTGTCTTCCTCTTTAACAGATTAAGAGATGTAAAATATTGACTACAAATTTTCAAAAACAAAAACAAGGCAACATATCATAAAGAAAAAAGAACCCAAATTATAACAACAAACTTGATAAGCTAAAACAAAAACTAATGCAGACTATAACAAGAATCAGCAAAGTAGAAGCATGCAATTCATAATTTTATTAAGCAGCAAATTTATGCAATTATGAGTCATGAGCCTCCTTTGTCCACAAGCTCTCACGAGGCCTTTTGTGAGATCAATCTAGCGAAATCATCAATTGTTAGATTTAGAAACAAAAATAGGTTTGGGTCCCCTCTTATGAAAAAAATAATGCAATCTATTTGTGTTATGTTTTGAAACATGCAATTTGGATCTCCACACCCAATGTGTACTATGGTGATTGGTGCAAGTGTGTGCTATGTGTCCTAACATGCCACATGAAAAATAACTAACACCTGGAAAAGGAGGTACTAATCTATTTGATTTACAATGGTTCTTCCTAAGTTTTGGCTTAAGATCAAGTATGGGTGTCATCCTGTTTTTCTTAAGTGCATTCAATTCAGCTTTAAACCTCGAGTTAGCACTTTCTAAAGCTGCATCAACAACTCTCAAATTGTGCTCCATATGATCAGATTTATCAATGTATGTCTTATAATCAGATTCAAGTGAAGTGTAGGATGCTTTCAATGAATCATGCTGAATAACTAACCCAGAGTGCTTTTTATTTAATTCATCAAAATCATAAAGTAAAGACATGTGATTGTTATTAATTTGGAGGTGATCTTTAATCAAGACTTCATGTTCTTTTTGTAAATTCAAAAACTCTAATTTCAAACTTGCATGCATTTTCTTAAGCTTTCTATATGATGCATGAATTTTCTCATATATTTCAAGTAATTAATCTTGGGTTGGTTCACATACCTCTTCTTGATCAGATTGTTCATGGTAATTATCGGACATTAAACATAAGTTTGTGGTTTCCTCCTCTGCTTCAGTCACAGAGGAGTCAGATGTAGAATCCACCTAGAAAGTTTTTTAGGATTGCTTCTTGTCCTTCCTATATTTGGGTTTCTCCTCTCCCTTCTCCTTGCTTGGGTGCTCCATAAGAGTAGGACAATCAGCTTTAACATGTTCAGGCTTCTTGTATTTAAAGCAAATAACATTAGAAGAACTTTTATAATTTTTGTTATCCTTACCTCTTTTTTACATCTGATGGTCTTTTAGCTTCTTCCTTCAAATGCTTTTGAATTATCTAGTGATGAAGGAAACATCATTGTTCTTAGATCCTTAAGAATCAGTGTTCGTGTTGTTGGCCTTTAGTGTCACAATTTTCTCCTTCTTTTTCTCACCTGCTACAAGATTTCTTTGATTCACTCCTTGCTCGTAAGCATTGAGTCGTCCAAGTAAGTATCAATCGAATAAGTGTTTAAATCTTTAGATTCAATAATTATAGTGATCTTAGCATCAAAAGAAGAAGGCAAACATCTTAATTTTTTTTTACTTTTTCATAGTTAGTGATTTATCTTCCTAAAGCATGCAACGAGGTAACAATTTGAATAAATCTTGTATACATTTTGGAAATTTATTCAGAAGGTTTCATACAAAAAGGTTTGTAGTCATGCAAAAGAATATTCAATCGAGATTGTTTAACTTCATTGGTTCCTTCATAAGTTACACATAATCTATACAAAATTTCTTTCCCAATTACACAAGTTGAAACACGCATATAATCTTCAGATTTCAAAGCACAAAAAAAATAATTCAAGTATTTTGCATTAAGTTGTGCTAAATCTCTTTCATCAAAAGTCCATTCAGTAAAAGGAATTTTAATTTTAATGCCATTAAGTTCACAAGATGGTGGTGTATAACCTTCTTTTATAAGCATCCACAAATGATAGTCAATCGATTGTAAAAATTTAGACATGCGAGTTTTCCAAAAATCAAAAGGAATATTATCAAACAAAGGTGAACGTGTAATATAATATCCTTCTGTTGTGTTATGATTACCAAAGTTAGTCATGAATCAAAATTTAAAAAGTTTTCAAACTTAATTTTATGAATCCCGCTCTGATACAACTTAAAAGTTTGTTAGGGATGTTAAGCCCTTATGAACTAGTCCCGAGGCTAACCTAGAGGGGGGTGAATTGGTATTTTAAAAACCTCTCAATCAAATCATAAACTCAAACCAAAAACACAATTCACCATAAGAAAAATAGAGTGCGGAAATTAAATGCAAAAGTAAAAATAAAGGAAAGAACACACCAGATTTATAGTGCTTCAGTTAAATCTCTACCCACGTCAACACCTCGGAAGCACTCTCTGAGTATTGTACTAACTTAGTGCCTCTCCTTTAGCCCCTACAGCTAGACCGAGAAGCCCTTACAAAACACTCCTTTTCAGCAACCCATGTGTGGCAGAGAACTGACTCCTTTTGCTTCCTCCTGAAGCAAGAAAAGAACCTCGATCAATTGCTAAAGAAGAACTTTCATGAGCCTTCAAGAATGAGTAACGATGAGTGGAGAAGACACCTTGAACCCTTGCTTGGAGCAACCCTTGTGAAACCCTCTCACAAGCTCCCCCTCGCATGTTCCTCCCTCTCTCTCCCTCTCCTCTAGGTTCTCTCAGGTCAAGACAGTAGCAAAGGATGCTTGTGCTTGAAAAAACATGAGTCCTTTAAATAAATTTTCAAGAATTAACTTTATTGTCCTGTACAATCAATATAATTTTAGCTCAATTAGCCCGAACGACTTGGGACTATTAGAAGATTTTTTATTCCTATCATCTAAGATGATAATATATCATCATGTACGATTATTATAAATAATGGAATATCATCCAGAACATCGCCCTGGATGGGAGTCTAGACAAAAATAAAATGACTTGATCGTTCAGGCCGATCTCGATCGTTCTAGTCGATTAGTTCAAATATGCGCAAAATCATCCAGAACATCGCTCTGAGCAGATCATATATGATTTTTGGTCGACTAGGAGCAATCAATGTTTTTGAACTAATTGTCTTGTCCGATCATACGATCGTCTAGGACCATATAATCAAATCAATCAACCTTAATTAATTTCCTCAATCTTCAGATCAATTTAGGCATAATTAAACACCATCATCTAGGCCGATGTCCTGGATGATGATTAAAAAATAAAACTTTCTAAATAGATCTGGCAACTAATTCTTTTTAATTTGAGCATATCGTCCTGGCTAATATAAGCACCGTCTAGGATGATGTGCTTAATGACGGCTGCCTTAACCAGGATGCCCTAATTAGTGTTTTCATTTTTGACTGATCAACTAGGACGGTTTTGGGATCATCCCAGACGATGTTAGCAAAATAAGAAATCTCTAAGTCAAACAGAACAAATTCACCCAAATGTGTGTGTGTAGGGTTCCTTAGCATCAGGCATCACAAGGATTACAATTGACTCAACAAAGGAAAAAAATACATTACAAACTGACTCAGACCTAATCTACCCAATCTTGAGCTGGCTTGAGTTGCACTTGATCTTGTTGACCTAAAATATTAGTGGGCAAGGCTGTCGTAGAAAAATAGGAATGTTTGTTATCATCAAAATTCTACTTCATAATACAAAATTTGGAACATGATTAAGTTGTTTTTGATATAATTTATAACAAATTCCACTTAATGTATTCAAGCATATATGTTAAATCAAGTAATAAAGTGATAGAGTAGGGTGTCAAAATCTCGAGGAAGCATACTTAATTATAAATAATTACTACTATCTACTCTATTTGTAATAATTATCCTATATAAATAAAAATGATATTTTTGGAGATTCTACCAACAAGTAAAATAGTAAAATATTTGAAATAATATTAAATTAAAGTATTTTAGATTAATGAGTATAAAATTGCATAGCTTTTTTAATAAAATACTTTATGTAATATGATTCAGAGTATATGCATCCCTATATCTTTTTCAAGCTAATAGGGGTGAGAATAATATTTGTTGACCTCCTATAGTTATAATCTCTCTTTAAGAACCTAAAATATCTTACATCATATGTCTTGGTATACAAAACATCATATCTCAATACTCTTGGTTGTTATTACATTCCTTCATTAAGGATTTACCTCATACTAAGATTTAACAATACATATGACTATTATGTACATTAAATAAAGAACAAGATAATATTAAATACATATTTTAAAAGTTTATAAAACTAGCGCCTTCATTAATACTCAACATATGTTTTATATCTTCAATCCAATATAATTGAATTAGTTAGACATGGAATAAGTAATGAGCAAACTCAATTTCATTAAATTCTTGGAAGAATAAAAAATACAAGAGAGTGATATCACTAAAAAGGTTCAAAGTATCTCCTCTACACTCCTTTTAATATACAGGGTTTCTTTATGAAACACAATTTAAATTCTCTAAATGATTTTATCTTATACTTCTTAGCCTCCCATAGATTTTACTCTAAGAGGGAACTTGATAAGTACTCTAAAAAGTTTTGAAATTGCACAAGTGATTGAAATCACTTACAAACATAACACCAAAATTATTTATAAAAGAACCTAAAAGTATCAACTTGCACTACGGTGCTTGGAATAATGGCATCGAAGTGCCCTAAAAGTAAACTAGCATCTCAACATTGAAGCTTTTGCACCTCCATGAATCTTGCTGATATAGATCAAAAACTTAGTGAACAGTCACATCTTTCCATTGATAGAATGTGTCCCTTAGAAGTTACAATGGCAACACTACGGTGTTATGGACATTGGAGCGTTGCGGCACATAAGCACAAAAAATGGTACCAAGGTGTGAGAAATTATGGCACCATGATATTTAAAAATATAAAATATAGTGTTGCCAAGCTAACTTTTAGACATCATGGCCCTAATAATGCTACAACGCTGTCTGCATTATCACCATAGAGATTGCAAATAAATCACTCACCGCCACAATGTCAGAATATGAGCACCTCTGTGGTGTTGAAGGTAGTGTTCTAGAGTTGTTTCATTAGACACCACGATACTGATTATCCAGTATGATAATTGATGATTAATTATCATCCCATGCTGAGATTGGTTCATACAATATGATGATGAGGGACCATCCTGTATGATTAATTGAAAAACTATCGGATTTCATCTTGGAAGATGGGAGATAATTAATTATCATCCCATGTAGGAATCAAATCATCTTGTATGATCATCTCCTATCATCCTGCATGATATGTTCAAAATTTTATTCATAATCAAGCACCTAATCACAGGATCAATTTAGGCATGATTATCATTAATTATATTGTATGATGTCTATCTTACTATATGATTAGACACAACTTTTTAAAATTAAAATATTATCTAAATTATGATTGGCACCTATTTTTCTAATTATAAATGATCATCATGGATGAAATGGATCATACAGTATGATTAGTTCAATCACTCTTAATTATAAAAGGTGCCCTAAATAGGATTTTCTATTTTAAATTATCATCTTATATGATATAAATCATATTATACAATTAGTTGAAAAAATAGACATTTTCCTAACTAATCAACACACTCCCTTGAGTGTACGTATGCAAGGTTATTTAGCTTCAGAATCCACAAAAATACTTGTTTTACTCAAGAAAGTTAAAACTTATAGGAAGACTGAAAAATATATATTTTATTACAAGCCTACCCAGTCATGAGCTTATCGAGGCTGCAGGTGAGCTGTGGTTCTGAAATGTTTGTGAACAAGATAATAAAACATATATGCAATAACCAGTAGTAAGAGAACAACAATATTTATTATAATCAAAATCAAAGTTCTTGGGCCTAGATTTGCAACAATCTCTCACTTTTTGATGATGGCAAATATTATTGTTAAAGATATTCAAAGTCTTTTGAAATGTTATGGAACTCCCCCTTAAAAGATGAAGTTTTGAAATTAAGGAGACTCTGATTTTTTTTTGTTTTAATAATTCTTTTAATAAATGCAAAATAGTAACCATAAAAAAGGAAATAAACTTCATTAAAACAAAATATGCAAACACTTAACAACAAACAATAAACTACTACTTCCCCTTTTAACATTACAAAAAGGAAAGAGAAAAAAATACTAAATAATAGAATATAAGAAGTACATCACAAAGCAGAGATAAAAAAATAAAATAATCTAGAAATTTTAAGGATCCTTATTAGATGGTGGTGGTGGTGGGGGTGGTTGGAAGAAGATATGGATGGAAGAAAATTTCTCCCCAAACCAAGCCATATAATTGTAGTGTTGTTGCTATTATTGTGCTGCATAGCTTTCAAAATGAGTTAGTTCCTAGGGTTTTGGCAAGCGATGCCCTAATTTCTTCGATTGTTTCGATTTTCTTTATGTTTCCATGGATCTGGCGAAAGATTTTCCTCCCTTGCCTTCGAGTATATCACTGGATGCCTCATCCGGAGTCTCACCAAATAGTAAGAAAGCCTGGAATGGTTTGTTGAAATCTAGTCATTCCTCTTCTAAACCTTATTATGTTTCTTTTGTTAAATCCTTGGATAATCCTTCACATTTTTCTGAAGAAGTTGTTTATATGGAATCAAAAAAATGGGGATTAACTTTAGTAGTTATTCTTTGGGTAAATGACCATATTTTGAAGCTTTACATGCTGTAATGCTTAAAACATGGAAGTTAAAAGGTAACATTACTCTTCTTGCTTTGAGTGAGGGTTTTTTTCTTCTTAAGTTTTCTTGCTCTGAAGATTATGAAATGGTATGGTCTAGAGGACCGTGATTCTTCTTTGGAAAACCTTTTATTTTATAGTTATGGTCACCTTTATTTCATCCAAAACGTAAGGAGTTTTCCTCCATTTCGATTTGGATAAAAATCATGGATCTACCTTCAGTTTGATGGACGCCTAAGGGAATTTCTAAGGTTGCTAGTCTGGTGGGTATTCCTATTTCTGTTGATGTCTTAACAGCAGAACAAAAAAGACTTACTTATGTTAGAGTTTATGTTCTTATAAATAAAGATACTACTCTTCATGATGAAGTTAATATATCTATTGCTATACACATTAGTTCTTTAAATATTGTGTATGATTGGAAGCCATCTCCATGCTCTGGATGCGGTTCTTTAGTTCATTCTTTTTCTCTTTGCCCATCTAAATAGAAAGATTCTATTGAGGAGAATCCTATGCAAGAAAAAGGTAATTCTACGGTTAGATTGGGAAGAGGGTGAAGCAAAACTAGGTGGGTGAAAACTTCTCGCTCAATACCTACATCTCTAGCTCAGAATGTTAGTGAGCAAAATGATCAAAATTCTTTTCGAAATATGGATAATATGAAGGATGGCTTGGAGAATGTGTTAATGGATAATTCTGATACTTTTTCTAAAATTCCTGACATTCCGAGGGAAGAAAAATCTATTACTGAAAAGCAAGATAAGATTTCATTTTTGGAGAATATTATTTTGAATAAATTAGAAGTTAATACTTCTCGTTTGAAACAAGTTCTACCTAATCTTAATTCTCCTTCTGAAGAATTTTTTTTAGAATTCCTTGAAAATTCTATTATGTGATAGAGAATAATTTGAAGATTACTAACTATGCTTCCAAGACATTATTATTGCTAATAAGTTTCAGGTTTTGGATGGATTGGAGGATATTCAGCCTGATGCTGAAAATGGTACTATTGAAAATATTCCTGCTAATTCTTTTAAAGAATATTGTGAATTACCGGTTGATTCTATTAAAAACCATGCTATTTCTAAAGTTTCTTTAGGTTATGCTAAAGTAACAAGATCAAGATAGGCCAAAAAGGCAACAACCTCTTTAAAAAAATAATTATTTGTTTTCCAAATATTGCTTCTTGGAATATTAGAGGGTTTTATAATTTGGACAGGGTTATT
Organism: Dendrobium nobile; assembly: GCA_022539455.1. Taxonomy (NCBI): domain Eukaryota; kingdom Viridiplantae; phylum Streptophyta; class Magnoliopsida; order Asparagales; family Orchidaceae; genus Dendrobium; species Dendrobium nobile. The sequence goes on along the minus strand of CM039718.1, from coordinate 43,644,487 downwards.
GCTTGCAAAAATCTGATCTCTAAATTTAATGTTGAGCTTTTTTGTATTCTTGAAGCTAAGGTAAAATTGTACCAATCATTGGATCCTTGGTTTTATAGTAAGCATAAATTGTTCTATATTGAAGGTGACTCTCACAATTTTAATAACTCTCTTCTTGGCAGAATTTGTATAAAATGGAATGCTTCTCGCATCAATTTTAATTGTATTATTTCTTCTAATCAATATATTCATGGCCACATTTTGGTAAATTCTTCTTGCAAATTTTTTATTACTGTGATTTATGCGGCTAATTCTGCTGTTGATCGTACTTCTCTTTGAAATGATCTTTTAAATATTGCTATTAATATTTCTTCTCCTTGGGTTATTCTAGAAGATTTTAACTGTTTTAGATTTGCTAATGAAAAATTGGGCAGTTATTTAGCTAATAATGCTAAAGTGGAGGATATCAACAATTTTATTTTTAATGCTGGTATTAAAGATCTTTCTTTGATTGGCCATTTTTTTACTTGGTTTAACCAGCAAGCAGATTCTTTGATTCATATTAAGCTTGACTATGTTTTAATTAATGATAAATGGTTAAATACTTTTCTGGATTCTTTTTATCATGTTGAGAACCCTATGTGTTCTGATCATTCTCCTCTTATTGTGTGTAATTATCATATTAGGCATGTTAATAAAAGATTTCTTTTTAAGAACTATTGGTGCAATAAACATGAATTTTGGGATATTCTTATTGATGGCTTTGCTGTTTCTCCTGTAAGTAATCTGGTGAATGCTTTTTATGGGAAATTATGGATTCTTAAAAATATGATTAAGAATCAAGATTGGGTTTCTTCTAATGCTCTCAGAAAAAAAATTGTTCTACCTCAAAAGCAGCAGGAAGAATTTATTTCTAAAATCCAATCTAATCCTCTAGAATTGGATCTTAATTTTGCTCTTAAGAATGTCAGTTGTTTACTTAGTTCTAATTTGTGTTTATGGTCTTCTTGGATTCAGTAAAGAGCTAAAGCTGTTTGGTTATCTAAAGGGGAAGATGATTTGGGCTTTCTGTATTCTAATATTAGACATAGGCACAATTTGAATAACATAAAGGCTATTATTTCTCCTAATGGAGTTATTTCTGATCAGAAAGATATTACTAAGGCCTTTGTTAATCTTTTTAAAGATCTATTTAATGTTTCTAAACCTGTTTTCTATTCTTCTTTTTATATTCCTGTTGGTAATAAGATTCCAGATGATTATATGAACTCTTTGATTGCTCCAGTTACTGTTGATGAAATTAAGAAAGTTGTTTTTTCTGGATCTTCTACTTCCTCTCTAGGTCCTGATGGTTTTACCTTTGACTTTTTTAAGAAAAGTTGGGATATTGTGGGGCCTTGTTTTTACAAAGCAGTTTTATATTTTTTCAAGACTAGATATTTATCTAAAGCTGCTAAAGAAATGGCTATTGCTCTAATTCCTATGAATAGTAATGCTTCTCAGATTTATGATTTTAGACCTATTTCTCTTTGTAATGTGTTTTATAAAACTATTGCTAAAATTCTTACTTTAAGAATGAAGGATGTATATCTATATCTCATTTATTATATGCGGATGAAGTTCTTGTATTTAGTAAAGCATCTCTTGAGAATACTGGTAAACATAAAGAGATTTTACATTATTTCTATAATGTTTCTGGGCTTTAGGTAAATCAAGTAAAAGGATCCATTATTTTTTCTTTAAATTTTGATTTGGCTCATAATATTAGTCAAATTCTAGGCATTCCTATTTCCCAAAATACTTTGAAATATTTAGGGCTTCCTATTTCTTGTAAAAGGCTTTTAATCTCTGATTTTTAGCCTTTAATGCACAAAATTATGGATATGCTTGCCGGTTGGAAAGCTAGAACTTTATATTTTGCGGGTAGAGTGCAATATCTTAATTTTACTATTTCCAATCTTATTTCTTATGGGATTAGAGGGCTTTCTATACCTAAAACATGTTACAATTTTTTTAAAAAAGCTTGTTCTAATTTTCTTTTTTATGGAGAGATAAATGTTAAAAGGATTCATATGATTTCTTGTAAGGATGTTTGCAAGCTAAAGAATAAAGGTGGTTAGGGGATTTCTAATTTGGTTTCTTTAAGATTTTCTTTTACCTGTTCTCTTATTTGGATGAATGTGAATGATCTGAACCTTCTTGCGATTTAGGTTAAATTTAAATATACCTCTTGTTGGAAGCCTTGCTCTTATACGGATTCTAAATTCTGGAAAGATTTGTGTGGGACAGCTAGAGATATTAAGAGTAATATCTCCTTTAATATGGTTGGATCTAGTAAGGTATCTTTTTTTTGGGATCCTTGGATTAAAGGGAAGGCTCTATAGGAAATCTTATCATCTCAGGAAGCTGCTATTTTATATAATATGAAGGTGGGTAATTGGATGGATAATGGTAACTGAGTTATTCCCAGTTATATTTTGGATAATATTATGCAGAAAGGTTATGAATATTTTGATTCTTAATCAAGTATCTTCTTCGATCTCTTGGGGTAAGGTTATCTTCCCTATTTTTATCAATTTTTATTCTTTTATCTTTATTAATATTAGTAAGGTTGATTGGTTTAATTATGTTTGGCACAAAAATTATGCTTTAAGGTTCTCTTATTTTGCTTGGATGGCTATCTTGAATGGGTTAAGAATGGTATATCTTTTGAATAAGAGGAATATTATTGTTCCTAGCAATTGTATTGTATGTAATAATGGCACTGATAGTCATAGGCATTTATTTTTTGAATGTGACTATTCCTTTCAGATTATTTCTAAGTTTGTGCCTAATATGAATTTCTTTATGCTTAAACCTAGATTAAAAAAAACTTTCAAATTTATTTGGAATTTGAAGTGGAATAAAGATGAAAAAAGTCTTTATTTTACGTATGCTTGCAATTCTCTTTACTTCGTTTCGAAAGAGAGAAATAGTAGAAAAATTGAGAATATTTTCAGCTTGCAGGACTCCATCTATAATCGGATCAGGTTTGCAGTTCAAGCCAAAGTGTTGAATTGAGTCTCTTTGCCCAAAATTCATCACAGAATTATTTAGTTGGAGAGAGGTTTCAATATTTTTGGACTATGATGTCGGGGAATTTTCATATTTCTTCATATTGGATGGCTAGTTTAGCAACTAGTATTTTGTCAGATGGTTATTCTAGTAACAATTGAATTTTGGCATTTGGTTTTATATATGATTATCTTCCCAATTGCTGAGTCCTAGGGGGTTTTTTGGCCCCTTTATTTGGAGGATTTTCTTCCTCTGCTTCAGCTGGTGCACTTGTTGTCTTAAGGTGTGGTGGTTCTCTAGAAGATTCTATATCATTAAGAGCTTCAGTTTTTCTTTTTATAAGTATTGTTGGGTTTGTATAGCTGGAAGATTATAATAAAAGGTTTATTTTCCTTTCTTCTCTGATATTGTGCATTTCTTTTTTTGCAGGTGGTTTGGTTTGAGATGAAGGGATGATTTGTTTGTTGTTAAAGGGTGATTTGTTTGGATTTTTTCGGACAAACCTTTATGGATGTTTTTAATTATTGATTTGCTTCTGGGTTGGTCTGGTCGGGGTCGTGTTCTTTTTCACGGTGCTAAGCTTTTGCTGTTGGTGCTTTGTTTGTGTTTCTGGGGAGATCCGGTTTCTTAGTTTTGGTTCTCCTCTTTATTTTGTAAGCCTGTTTTTGGCCTTCTAGTTTTTTCTCCTATTTATTTGTTGTGTAGGAGTTTTCTTCTTTGTTTTTCCTTCTTTTTAGAAGGATTTATCTTTATTTTCTCCTTTTTTATGAGTTCTTTTATTTCTTTAGGTTTCTAGTTTGATATTGTAAGTTTTTTCTTTTGTTTTTCTTACATATCATTTGTACTCTTTTGTAATTTTCATTTTTTGGAATAAAATTGGGCATTATTGCCCCTATGTTTCCGAAAAAAAAATTAAGCTAGATCATTTTCATGCTGTTGCTACTTTTCAACTTTATAGTTATCAAATCTAGCCTCCCACTGATCAAACCTTTGAACCAGCACATTAATCTGAGATTGTTGGTGGATAGGTGCGGGTGCTTGTATTGGTGCTGGACCCCCATCTTAATTTTCTGGCTTATGGTCACAATAGTGAGCATGGCTATGAGTGGCACTGTGAAGAACACGGAAGGAGCTATCAAAATAAAAAATTGGAAGATAATCTATTGGTACAAGGAGGCAATGACATGTCTTAGGGCTAGATTTAGCTTTCTATTATGGAAGGGATCTCTAATTATTGTCAGATTTTCAAGATAGCATAAAATAAGGTCATCCACATTGAAATCAATTTGATCCATAATGAAGTAGTTTGCATGAGAAAGACGAAAAGTAATATTTATCCTATGACCAACTTTAGGAATCATGGAGTTTCTAAGTAAATGCTGGATGATTCAGGCATCCTAAATTAAACTATTAACATAGGTTATGTAATAGTTAATGTTGGATTCCCTAAGAATAGTTTTTGCTTAAGTCCAATTATACTTAGTGTAAGAAGCTACATGGTGAACTTTCTCACCTGTAGTGGAATGGTGGAGAAATTCAAGCAAGTTCTAGTAAGTGATTTTGGCAGGCCTTCTATTAACGTAAGATTGGAGGGTAGTGCCCTCACTAATAATGCGAAGGCTGACAAAAAATTCAAAAAGAAGTTTTGAATTATATAGATAGGCAAGTCTGAGGATGAAGCCATAAGTGTTGTGGAAAATAGATTAAGTGCCTGGAAGTTCAAAACTTATTGGTTGACAATTTTGGAGATTATGATCCCTATTATTTTATATCGCTTATAGGCTTCTTTGTTAGCGACCTCGAGAAATATAAGATCAGCAGTATGACAAGAGGAACTACCGATGAGTGCTCAAAAACATTTCGTGCAAGCCATTGCAATGTTCTCAAGTAAGAGAGGTGAAGAGATGCAAGGTTTTGAGTTAAGAAGAATCCATGAGTTTGGACTGTTTATAAAGAATCGAGCATATCGTACTGTACAATCTTAATATCGTATAGGATGATGTGGTGCAATCAATTTATCTAGATTATCTGTAAAAAATGTGGTCTTATCGTATCATATGATTAGACATTATATGAGATGATTACAGACAAGGTGATGATCTCGAAGAGTTAGCATATACGATCGTAAACTTACTTGATCGTACAGTACAAATGGGTGGATCAACATGGATGATTTTTTTAAAGAATCATACCGACTGAATTAAATTCATCCAACTATTTTTTCCACATGGAGCATATAGTATGAAGAAGAAATCATATATTGTGATCACCAATAATTGATTGAAATCAATCGTTGGATGTACTGTAATCAGAGAAGTGAAGTTCTGCTAAGATTATATAATACAATGTTAATCATACTAGATGATGTGAACAAACATTGAATAATTAAGGGAGTGGAATGTGATGATTAAGAAGGGTTCAAGCAAAAAATCAAGCAAAAATAACATAAAACAATTCAAAAAATACATTAAAATCAATAATATAATAAAATCAAAGTTTTTCTTTAATCGGTATTCTCCAATAAAAGATAAATTTACCTTATGATCAAATTTAAAAATCAGTAAGAAATGAATTGATAATACTAAAATTCAGAAAGGTTAGAAAATCAATCTCTTGTTAATCCTAGCTTAAACTCCTTATAGGTCAAAATCTTTTTTAAACAAAAATTTAAACCAGAAAAGAAATTAAATAGGAAAAGTGATATATTTAAACTTCATTTCAAAAACAATATCCATAGAATAATATTACAAAGTAATCAATCTGAAATCATTATTTTTAAATTCAAGAGTAGGAGATATCAATTAGCACATATAGTCATCTAAGATTTTAAGGTTTTGAAAGAAAAAGGCAAGATAACTCATAGTATGTTCATTTTGTTCCTCTTTATTATCTTCATCCTTGATGCTTGACGCACTTTATGCATCTTGCAATTAATTGGTTGTCATCGCGCATATTTTTCAATTTTGTGCTCATTTAGTGCCTCTTTTCATTTTTGCATTCTTGCTTCCTTTCTAAATCATTAAAAATAATTTATCAGATTATCTTCCAAATATGAGAGAAGATAAACTCATAAGAAAGAGTAAACTACAAAACAGAATCCTATCCATATGATAAATGTAAATAACTTGATTCAAAAAACTTAAAAGAGATTCATTATCTTGGAACATTATTCAAATGAGATAGATTTCTATAGAAAGATAAAATAGATCTTTATTTCAAAGTCCAACTATTAATTTTAAATAAATGTTGATTCAAAAAGAATATACATCACTAAAGGAGTTAGAGGAAAAGGGACAATAATAAATATTTCTTCCTTTAAGTACTTTTATAGTAATAAAACACTACTTACTAACTTCTAAACAAAAACAAGGCAAAACTGTTATTGGAAAAATAAATTCAGCAATAAAAGTGAGCAGTTATATGATTCTTAAAACATTGAAGAAAATAATAAAAAATTTAAAAACATAGAAGATAAACATAAAAATAGACATAAACATATAAATAAAATAAAAACAAAAAAAAATAGAAATAGAAAACATTAATTTCAAGCATGAATATCTGTCACACCTAATCTAGTTCTTGATGTGTTGAAGGTTTCAAAAGGCAGCAGTTTATTAAAAATATTAGCAAGTTAATTTTTGGTGACTTTAAGATGTAGCTTTATGTCTCATTTGGTAACATGGTCCCTAATGAAATTGTACATTATGTATATGTGTTTAGTATTGGAGTTTTTTATTAGATTCTTTGAAATATAGATGTCACTAGTGTTTTCACATAAGATTGAAATGGTGCATATAGGTCATCCTAAATCTAGTATTTATAATTTTAATTAAAATACTTGGGCAACACAACTTCCTAAGGATAGGTATTAAGTTAAAGCAGTAGATAGAGCAATTGAGTTCTATTCTATGCTGGACCTGGAGACTAAGGATTGTCCTATGAATTGACATGTTTTAGAAGTGCTTTTCCTATCAACTCTACTTCCTACAAAATCTAAATCAAAATATCCTATGATTTAAAAAGAGGTTCGACTCTAGGATACCAGATTCCTAAGTCCTGGGTTCCTAAGAAATATTTATGGACTCTCTTAACATAAGTCAAGTGAGACTTTTTTTGATCTGCTTCAAATCTAACACAGAGATAAAAAATAAACATAATATCAGGTCTGCTTGCAATTAAGTAAAGAAGTGATCCAATTATTCCTCTATATTTCTTTTGATCAATCAATTTTCCATTTGAATTCTTATATAACTAAATAGTAGACCTCATGGGAGTATTTATTAGCTTGGCTTTATCTATTTTATATTTCTTAAGGATATCCTCAATAAATTTTATTGACTAAAGAAAATTCCATCATCCTTTTGCCTTATACTAAATTCAAGAAAGTAGGTAAGTTCTCCCATCAAACACATTTCAAAATCCTTACTCATTATTTTTTAAAATTCATCACATAAATTTTTATAAGAAGATACAAATAGAATATCATCAACATAAATTTGAACAATGAGTAGTTCATCTCCTACCTTTTTTAGAAATAGGGAGGTGTTTATTCTCCCTATAATAAAGGTTCTTTCTAGTAGGAATGTGCTTAGCCTTTTATACCATGCTATGGGTGCTTAGTTTAGTCTATAAATTGTACTTTTAGTTTGAACATATGATTAGGAAATTGTGAATTTAAAAGCAAGGGGGTTGTTCAACATATACATATTCATTTATTACCCTATTCAAAAATGCACTTTTGACATCCATTTGGTATAGTTTAAATCCCTTAAAGTAGTCAAAATCTAGTAGAACCCTAATGGCTTCCAATCTAGCTATAGAGGAAAAGGTCTCCTTAAAGTCAATCCCTTCTAATTAGTTATACCCCCTAGCCATTAATCTTGATTTATTTTTAACTAATACACCAAAATCATTCATTTTATTTTTGAAATCCCATTTATTTCCAACAAAACTCAAGTCCTTAAGTCATTTAAAGAGTTACCAAACATCATTTCTCATAAAATTATTTAACTCTTTTAGCATGGCTAAAATCTAAAATTCATCAGATTCATCAAGTATAGCATGAGTGGTCACCTCTTCCACTAGTGTCCTTTTATTTAAAACTCTATTAGATTTTCCAACATTTGAATACCCTAGGAACATTACATAAGATTTGGGGTCAAACTTTCCAAAAATAGATTTCTCATTATTCAGAATGAATACTTTATATCCAAAGATATGAAGCTGAAAGAGGTTGGGCGTCCTACCCTTAAGGATTTTATAGGGTGTCTTGTTTATGTCAGATATAACATTAGCACTACTCAAAATATAATAGGCTGTGCTTACCTCTTTTTCCTAGAAGTATTTAGGAATTTAGCTTTTAGCTAATATGGCTCTAGCAACTTCTACCAATGTCCTATTCTTTCTTTTAGTTAGATAATTATTTTGACGGGTTCTAGGAGCTAAAACTTTATAATCTATCCATTACTCCTTATAGTAAGATTCAAACTTTTAATATTCAAACTCTCCTATATGATCACTATGAATTATTAGAATTTCATAATCTAGCTTTTTGTGAATCCAAGTGAAGAATGATCAAAATTCCTTAAATGATTCACTTTTATGAGATTGGAATCTAACCCAGGTAAACCTCATGTAATCATCAACAATCTATACCCAACAACTTTACCTACTACACTTGTAGTGCTAATGGGTCTAAAGAGATCCATGTGAAGGACTTCTAAAGGTTTTATAGTGTTCATGTCCTTGATTGAGTAGAAGGATGATTTGACATGCTTTCCTAACTAACATGAATCACACAGGTGATCCTTAGTGAACTTTAGTTTGGGTATGCCTCTCATTAAGTCTTTATGGGTAATTTTTATGAGATTCTTTATGGTTGCATGACACAATCTCCTATGACATAACCATGATTCATTAGCAACAATTTATAGGCAAAGAGAAGCAGCAGGATTAACATAGTTTAAATCAAGCTTGTAAATATTATTACTTTTTTTTCTTTGGAGCATAATATTTCCATTTAAGCTTATAATGTAGCTGTTAGACAAAAATTTAGTTCTAAAGCCTTTATTACAGAGCTGGCTTATGTTGAGCAGGTTAGGTTTTATGCCATTTAACAGTAAAACATTTTCAGTGAGGAAATTTGTTGATTTGCTAATTATACACTATCCCACCACTCTCCTGGTGGTGTTATCTCCAAGTGTCAATTTGCCTCCTGCCCTGGGTTCAAACAAAATAAATTGATTTGCATCTGTAATTATGTGCCTTGAACATCCGTTGTCCAGGTATCACATGCTCTCATGAGGCCTTCAATGAGAGCATCCCTTTAAAATTATCAGTGGTCAGATTTGGGAACCCAAATAAGTTGTATTCCACCTTATGGAATATGAGATAAAATGCATGCATATTATGCTATGAATTATGCAATTATGGCCTTCATAGAAACTGTGTTCTATGGAAGATAGTGCAAGTTTAGGAGATGATTTAACACATTTCAGAAAAATAAATTCACTAGGTTTCATGCAAAAAAGTTCATAATTATGAAGCATGATGTTCAACATAGATTATTTTACTTCTTGTGCTCCTTCATGTGATATTCAGAGTTTATCCCAAATCTCCTTACTAGTAGTGTAAGTATAATCATGCATGTAATCTTCAGATTTTAAAGCACGAAAAAAATAGTTTAGATATTTTGCATCTAGTTGGTCTAAATCACTATCCTCATGCTCAATTTAGAAATAAGAGGTTCATTTTTAATATCATAGATAAATCATGAAGGTGCCAAATATCCTTCCGAAACTAACATTCACATGCAATAATCTATAAATTGTATAAAGGTATACACGTGAATTTTCCAAAAAATCAAAAGGAATGTTATAAAATAAAGATGGTAGTGTGATTGAATATCCTTCTATTGTATGATAATTTCTAAAGTTATCCAATGATTGTTTTTCAAAAATTTACTAAAAATTAATTTATGAACCCCACTATGATATCACTTAAAAGTTCATGAAGCTAGTTAAACCTCTAAGAATTAGCCCGAGGCTAACCAAGAATGGGAGAATTGATAATTTAAAAATTATTTGATAAAAATAAAAACCCTCGATGTTGAAAAGTAAAAGAACAAAAATAATGGATTTTATAGTGGTTCGATCAAATCTAATATATATCAACTCCTTGGAGTCCTCCTTCGAGTATTGCACTAATCCTCTTAGTGTCTCTCCTTTAGCCCTCACAACTAGGGGAGAAGCCCTTACATAAATCTCTTCCATTAACCCGATGATGCAAATTACACTGAATCTTTTTTCACCTTTCTTGTGAAGGTAAAGAACCTGGATCCTTTTACTCCCTCCTTGAGTAGGCAGAGAACCTGAATCCTTTTACTCCCTCTTGGAGTAGGCAGAGAACTTGAATCTGATGCTGAAGAATGTCTCCCCCAAAGCCATCAAGGAATCAAGAAAGAAACTTGAAGAAGTAATGGAAACCTTGCTTAGAGTAACCTTTGTGAATCATTTACAACTCCCTCTCACAAGAATCTCTTCCTTTTTTCTCTCCCAAATCTCTCTCTCTCTCTTCTTCTCTAAGCTCTCTTTCAAGATAGAATACTAGTAAAAGATTTCTCACAAGACAATGAAAGAGCTTAAATAGAGGGCCTCCAAAAGAAGCCCTAATTTTCAATTTAGTGCTTTAAATAGTCCAGTACGATCATGAGAGCATCAAGTATAATTAGTTCAAAATAGCACTTTCAAACAAAATGAACTACATTGTCCTGTAGGACCAGTTCAAAAAAGTTCGTACTAATCATCTAGTATGATAGTTGATGATTAATTATCATCCCATATAAAGATCAGTTAATTAAATATGAAGATGAGGGATCATCTTGTATGCTTTGTTGAAAATCTATGGTATTTCATCTTGGATGATGGGTGACAATTAATTATCATACCCTACAAGAATCAGATCATCTTGTACTATTATCTCCAATCATCTTGTATGATATGATCGAACAATTAATCCATAACTAAGCACCTAATCACAAGATCAATTTAGGCATGATTGTCACTAATTATATTGTACGATGTATATAATACAGTATAATTTGACACTATCTTTCAATAATAAAATATTACCAAACTTATGATTGGCGACTATTTTGTTGATTGTAAGTAATCATTCTATACAAAATTGATCATCTAGTATGATTAGTTTAACCACTCTTTTCTCTTTTTTAGGGGAAAACCATAAGGGGGCTACGCATTGATTAAAAAAAAGGATTACACAATCCTTAAAGGGACCTCAAGCTCTCTACTGCTCGAAAGAGCTATAAAAATAAAAGAAGAAAAAAACTAAGAGCTTGAGTTCCCTTCCACTATATATATATATATATATATATATATATATATATATATATATATATATATATATATATATATATATATATAATATATATATATATATATATATATATATATATATGATAAATGAATGAAATTTTATGAATGTGTTTAATTTATTTTACTTATTAAAATTAATTAAAAGCTATTTTATATGTTTCAATTTTTAATTTATATAATCAATCATAGATTAAATGTTGTGCATGATAGACATAAATAATACTATATTGCCAACAACTAGGCAATAGAATTATAAGTTGGTGATTTTGTCTATATGAAAACCACACCAATGAAATGCATCAGTAGGTTTGGAAAAAAAGGAAAGCTAAGCCCAAGGTATGTGGGACCATTTGAAATAATTAAAAGAATTGAAAAACCAGCTTATAGGTTACACTTGCTAGAGTATATATCAAATGTTCATAGTGTATTCCATATTTTTTTTGTAAGGAAATGATTATTATTATTGAATGCATTGATTGTTTGCAGATAAGTTGAAGTACATAAAAATTTGAGTTACAAGTAGGAACAAAAAAGCAATCTGGCTTATGATGTTAGAAGATTAAGGAATAAATTGATCGTAATGGTCAAAGTATAAAGGAAGCATAAAATTAAATGAAAAGCTACTTATAAAAAGAATTTATAGAAGAGATAATTATAACCTAATTTTTTCCATTAACAAATTTTAAAATGCCAAGGATGATATTTTTTTTTTGAGGAGAGGAGAATTGTAACACTTGCTGAATATATGTATAGTTACTCTAATTTTGGCCCAATCATGTAGAGCAACCTCTCTAAAATTTCCACATAGATCACCTCTTGCATGTTTCTTGAGTGTTTAGCATATATGTGAGTGTCTAAATATAGTTGAAGCGATTCCCGGGGATCTATGTGCATATTTTGATAATCTAGTTTTCCCATAGTGCACTATAACACTTGGTTTAGTGGCACCACAACTTTGAGCTCTCTATATTCTGGCAAAATAATTTGGGGGTTACAGCATTGGTGGTGGTGCAATGGTGTTGTAATCCTATAAAGGTAGTGTTTTGGTATGCTGGATCGGGTGTCGCAAATCCAACTAAAATTTTATAATAGAATATCTTGTTCCACCATCTTAAACACATTTTTCCCACTTCTAGAAAGAGAAAGATGGAAGGAGGATAAGGATTCTAGGGAAAGAAAGCTAGGGTTTGGATGACTTCAATCCATTTTCTACTACCAGGCCAATTTTTTAGGTTATCTAGCTTGAGGTAGGTTATAATCTATCTAACTTAGTTTTAAAAAATATGTGAGTATTGAGATTTTCTTATTTAGTTTATAATTTATTAAGAAAAAGTTGAGACAACTTTGTATATACAAAAATCCCTTCGCATAACTTTAAAATTTTTTTATCTATTTAGAAAATTTTACATAGTATTTTAAAAATTATGTTATTTTATATATCTATAAAAAAAATTTTGATCCCAAAATTAATATTGTACTATAACGATAGCTTCAAAATAAAGCTCTAAATAATATATGTTAATCTGGTGAATTTTTAAAATATAAAATTTTTACTCAATTATTTAAATTATAAGCTACTGATATAACACATTGTGAATTTTTGCAAATTGATTTATGTATATTTCATGTACTTTGTGATGATATTGTGTTTATATAGTTGAATTGTATGATTCCTATGAAGTTTTTATATGTGGGGAAAGTTCTATTCTAGAATTTTTATTTTGGTGCTGAATGTACAGGGGGTCATAAGCGCCTAAATTTTTTAATGTCTGATATGTTCTAGACATTGGGAGTCATAAGAGTCTATTTTCTAATTTTTCGACAAAAGGAGTCATAATGACCTAAATTTAATATCTAGTTCTGATGGGAGGTATAAGGGCTTGAGGGGAATTTATTACTTTTTTGCTTTGACATATGAAGTATTTATTTATTTACTTCTAGTGCATAATTTTCTTTAATTAATATAATGGTCAATATAATATATTTCCTATAAATTACATTTACTTTCAGTTAAATGCAACTAGTAAAGTATTTGAAAATTTTGATAATTTGGTATGACCTGCTGAGCTCTTTTGGCTCACACCTTTTCTACCTTCTATTTTAGGTTAGGGGAAATGGAAAAATCAGTCGAATAGTTGAGCATTAAGAATTTGATCTGTCTAATTATTTATAAGTATTTTTATGATTTTTTATTGTCATGACTAGGTCTATATTTTTTATTTGCCCTTCTCTAGTTTGTAGCCATATACTGCAATGTAAATATTTTATATATATCTTTAATGAAATAAAAAGAAATCTATGAATAAGTATAATTATTTTTATGTATTTAAGTTAACTATAAGCTCTTTTGTATGTTTTAAAATTTAATTAGAAAAGCTCTAAAATTTCTCCAAAACTTAGATCTTCGGCTTAGCCTACCGAATTCAACATGTTATGACTATATGTATATGGGTCATATAAGATGGGGTTATGACAAACAGAGCCCCAAATATAATATGCAAGTTTCAAATAAGAAATTAAATGAATTGACAACTTCTAGCACATGAAAGGGTTTTGGCCTTCCAACCTTAATGCAGATGACTAGCTTTATAAATCAATTATTAAAAAGGCATAAATGAGGACACTTTTAGTAGTAATTAGAATATGTAAAAAGTGAAGAAAGAAATATCTCTGATAAGTTGTAACACGTCATAAAGAGCATCTTGATTATGGGTGTTTCAAAATAATATTATAGAACTTTTGAAGAAATTCAACTAAATCTTGAAGAGTTTTTAAAATAATTGATGATATTATATAAGAATTGCATGTTTTGAAAATTAGCCTTCTCAAAGATTAGGAGTTCAAGTTCTCATTATCATCTTTGATGCCTTATAAGATTTAGATCCACTACATAGTCAAAAAAGTCCGATAAATCATTCATAACAATGCAAAAATGGAGGGAGAGTGGGCAACCTTGCCTTAGCTTGAGCAAAGTTTTAAAAGATCCATCTAGAGCCTCTTTAAGGAGATAAATTAGTGCACATTATCAATACACCTACTATTATCCAACTTATAAAAGAACTAAGAAACATTTTTGTTTTAAATTTTTTTATCAATGGTTATGTGGCATTTTATTTTATATAGATTTTGTTTATAAGGGAAAAATTACAAATAGAAAAATTTATATTGGAAAGAAAAGTATTAAAGGAAAAAAAATTGCATTATTATAATTTGACCAAAAAATTTTGATAAGTCTCAAAGTCCTTAGATCTACTTTGAGATTGGTGCATCATTAATTATATGAGCTTTATAATCTTCTCAAAATAAATCCATGTTGTTTAAGGTTTCATGATAAATTAATTTGAAATAATTATATTTTAAATATTTTTGCATTGACTTCTAAATAAGTAAAATAAATTTGAAATATTGAGAAAATTTTTGAACCTCCCAGAACTAGCCCATGGAGAACCAAGAGGGTGGTGAATTAGTAATTTTAAAAAATCCCTAAGTAGGAATACTTCTTTTTTGCTATAGCCACAAAATAACTTAAAAACTTGATTCAAATAGATTACACAAAATAACATGCATAATCAATTTATATAAAGTTTTTATGATAAAATATTTTCTTTTTTATTTGTTTTTAACACATGAAAATATTCTTATATTAAAAAGGTTTAAACTCAGTGGAGTTGATTGATAAGATTTAAACTATTAAACTCAACTTCCAGAGTAAGAAAATTGCAGGAAAATAAAATTACAAAAAATGGAAAAAGCACACCATAATTTTTATAGTGGTTTAGAAAGCCTTAACCTACTTCTACTCCCCAGAGTCCTCCACTCCGGGAATTGCACAAATACTAAATGACACTTCTTTTGCAATCACAAGAAGGCGGAGAAGCCCTTATAGACTCACTTTCACGAAACCTGATGTTGCGAAGTGCCAGAAGCTATGTCACCTTCTCAATTACCATAGTGGATCATGAATTATTTTTCTCCCTCCTGTAGAAGGCAGAGAACCCAAAGCATTATCTCCTTCATGGAGAAGGAAACATACCTCTAATCTTTTTCTCCCTACTCAAGAAGGAAGAGTACCTCCAATCTATTTTTCTGTCCTAGAGAAGGCAGAGTATCTTGAGGACTTGACTTAAAATCTCCTCTCCCAAGAGAGCCTTCAAGAACTCACCAACTTCATAGGAGGAGCAAGGGTGTAGCTAGCCCATAGAAACCGAGTGATTCCCTCATACTCTTTCTCCCTTACACTCAACCTCACCTTCCCCTTCCTCTCAAACCTTGATTTTATCTCAAAAGTAGCTCTCTTAGAGTTCCTTCAGTAGTAACACATTCCTCTATCTTTTTTTAAAACTAAGTTATAAAAGTTTCTTAAGTAATGAGCTTCAACTGCACTATTCAACTTCCTTTCGTACAATATGATAAGCCCATAAACTTGTTCCATCAAATATAATATAAATAGTTATTTCAGATTATCTATTCAACTTTTGGGCACATTCTATAGTATGATCCTAGGATCATCCAGTACTATATGTTACCTTCTCTCTATTCCAGAGATAATTAGAAATTATCTCTATCAATCATCCCATATGGCTATCATTGTACAATATGGTTAGTTTATTTTTAGTGATTCTTCTTGGCCCATGTGAACATCATATAGTACAATTTGAACATCATATAGTTCAATTAGTTCAGAAAAGCATGGTTTTTTTTGGTATGATCTTTGGGACATCCAAACTTTATCTTTATTAATCATATGTTACGATTGACATTGGCAAATACTGTTAATTAAACTATGATTTGATTGACTAATTATGAGAGTTAATTTAAGTAAAATTTCAAATTTTCATATAGTACGAATTATATCGTACAGTACAACTAGTTTTACTTAATTATCTGGTGGCTGGGTTTTTTAGATCATAATGAATCATATAGTATGATCTGGATAATATATTATAATTTATTCATAGAAATTAATTATTCATTAGCCATTAAATCCATTCTCTATATAATTGATCATACATTGTGATTGTAAGATACACAATATAATTAGTATAAAAAAATTTAATTTTAAATTTTTCTCACTCCCCCTATGTGTGTGCATGGTCACCTAGTTGCAAACACTCTTATGTGGACAGACACAAAAAATAGAAATTAAATGAAATAAAAAGTACATACTCTTTTACTTGAAATCTTTTTCTACCTAATCTTGTTTTATGAGTAGCCTTGAGCAGTATATATTTTAACTGTAATGCTAGTGATCACAGATAAAAGAATATCCAAAATATCTACTTAGAAAAAAAAATTTAATCAATAATGTTTATCATCATAAAAATCATAAACTTGTGAACCTGGATTGCAATAATCTTCACATTTTTTAGGATGAAAAATAATTTTGGTTGAACCTGGATTCTTTTCACCTTAACTCCTCCACACATGGTGATAGATTTAAAAATTAGGGGTTCAAATTTTTTTTTAAATATAGAGAAATAAAATATAGAGAAAATGAGGAGGATCTACATAAGATATTTATTGATTTAGAAAAAGCATATGATAAAGTTCCTAGAGAAGTGCTATGGAGAGTTCTTGAAATGAAAGGAGACAATAATGCTTATATTCAAATCATTAATGATATGTATGTAGGAGCTATTACTTGTGTTCAAACACGAGGTGGATTGACCAAGTATTTCCCTATTTAGGTTGGGTTACATCAAGGATCAGCCTTAAGCCCATATATTTTTGCTTTAATCATGGATGTTCTCAATAGACATTTGCAAGAGGATGTACCTTGGTGTATGCTTTTTGCTGATGACATTCTTCTTGTTGATAAGACTAGAGAGAGAGTTGAAGGTAAACTTGAATTATGGAGGTCAACCTTAGAGTCTAAAGGTTTTCTCTTGAGTAGATCTAAAACGGAATATATGGAGTGTAATTTTAGTAGTAATAGACCTAGTGAGGGGATTATGATTTTGGTCGATCAAGTCATTAATAAAAGTACACATTTTAGATATCTTGGATCTATTGTTCAGAGTGATGGTGGGATAGATGTGGATATTATCAGCAGAATTCAAGTTGGATGGTTAAAGTAGAGGAATTCATCGGGCTTGTTATGTGATAGAAATGTACCCCTCAAACTTAAGGGAAAAATATATAAGATGGTAGTGAGGCCTACAATGCTTTATAGTGCCGAATGTTGGCCATTAAAAGAGAAACATAATACTAAGTTAAGTGTGGCAGAGATGAGGATGCTCAGGTGGATGAGTGGCTTTACCCTTAGAGATAGGATACAAAATGAGCATATACGTGAAAAGGTTGGATTAGCTCCAGTAGAAGCTAAGATTAGAGAGAGTCGCCTTAGATGGTTTGGTCACATAAAATGGCGGCCTTCCAATGACCCGATTAGGAGAGTTGAGTATTAGATTTGACTTATGTTAAGAAAGGTAGGGGTATACCTAAAAAGACTTGGTTAGAAAATATTAGGAATGACCTTTCTTTATTATATTTAAACGAGAATTTAACTTTTAATAGGACACAATGGAGAAAAAGAAGTCATGTAGCCGACCCCACGTAGTGGGATAAAGGCTTGATGTTGTTGTTGTTGTTGTTGTATAAAGAAATAAAATAGTATAATTAAAGATAAAAAAAATGTAGAACTAAAGAAACAAAGATAATTCTATTAAAAAAATAGAGAACTACAGATACAAGCAAAGCATACATTTTCTCCCCTTTTGACATCACTAAAAAGAGGAGGAACACAAAAAAATAAGCTAAACATTATAAGACATAAGATTAATAAAGCACAATAAACAAGGTGGATACTGATCGGGTGATGGTGGTGATGTTGAAAATATTTATGGATGGAAGTAAATTGATCTTCAATTTGGGAAAACCTTTCTACAAATCAACCCATTTTATCCTTGTGAGGCTATTGTTGTTGTTAAATTCTGTAGCCTAGTCAAGTTTCTTATCTCTCTAGCCTCTGAATTATTTCATAAAGAGAGTAGCAGAATGTGTAGGTGTAGGTGGTGGTATTGGTTGTGGTGCATGTGTTGAAGGTCCACTTACAAGAGCAGCTTCCTCTTCTTCATTAAAATATGGTTCATCATGCACTTTCCCCAGATTGAAAAGAGTATGAAAGGATGCATACATATAAAAAAGGGAAGATTATCATGAGTAAGGCATGTGATTTCATATTTCTTATTTAAGACATAAACTATGATGTGTCATATGACATTTAGCTTTCTTCTATTATTGGGATGCAAAATTGGAGTCATGTTATGGATATAATCAATAATCATCTGTGCCTCATTAAATTTAGTATTGGACATTATGAAATAGGTGATTAGGAAAAGAAGTGGAGTGATGTTGACACGATCGCCACCTTTGGGTATAATTGAAGTTCAAAGAACAAGCTGGATTATTCGAGCATTTTGATTAAGAGAGTGGACTAAGGTTTGATGTTGATTTCAAGCCACATTCTAAATTGTTAAGTTTACAACACTCCAGTCAAAATCAGTTATATAGGCCATAGATTATGGATGAGGTCTTTTAGTAGAAAGATCGATAAGGTCCCCTAAATCTTCCTTTGATTTCTACAGTACTTCGACATATATTGGAGTTCATGGTAAAGGTTTCAACATTGATCCAAAGCTTGGTTAGGAATTTATAAGGAAGTTAAGAATTAAAAGGAAATGCTATGGTTAGAAAGAATTAGAGAGTTGTGGAATTCAACTCAAAGTTTAGAGCAAATTGAATGATCATTCTAAAGGGGTTGATGCGAGCCTCCTTGAATTTATAGTAGGCATCTTCATCTTTAGAAGATGAAATCGATCATCAAAGTGATGAGAGGAGGAGAAGCTCCCTTGGGTCATTTGGCAGTGTTTACTTCTAATGGCCATTGGAGAAACCTAGGGTTATGAATGTAAAAATCTAGAGAAAGAAGTATTTGAATGGATTAAAAATGTAGAAATCTTCTAATTTATTGAATTTAAGCTGATTATATAGTACAATTAGAGATCATACAGTATGACCATAAGAGTTAAATAGCCTGGAAAACTAGTTAGAAATAGTTGGTCAAATTTTACAGTATGATCTGCATCATACTAGACAATCTTAAGGAATTTGGTTCATCCAGAGGAATCGTTAGAACAAAATTTTACTAAATTTAACATACATTATAAGTAGGTGTTCTTAGAGTAAAAAGTACAATTATGATTGTATCAACCAAATTGAATTCACCCTAACAAATTCTAACAAGTAGATTGTATAATATGAATGGAGGCTCATACAATAGAAAGTGCAATTATGATCGTACCAGCTAAGTTTAATTCATCGCAATAGATTCTAACGTATGGATCGTACAGTACAAATGGAGGTTCATATAATATGAAGTGCAAATATGATCATACTAGCTAAATTTAATTCATCTCAATAGATTCTAACACGTGTATTGTATAGTATGAAGGGTGGTTTGTACATTATGATCACCAATAATTGAAATCTTTTGGATTATTGATTTAGCTAATGACAATTATTTATGTATAAATGGTCATATCCTACTGATGTGGATTACACAGTTTAATAATTTGTTTTTTTTTTTTTAAGATTTTTATTTCTAGTGAAGAGTGTGTTTGTGTGATGATCTAAAAACATCTTTTAAACACAAACATAAAAAAAGTGAACACATAAATCAATGTACAAAAATATATATACAATGTAACACATACGAATGGCTAATTTTCAAATGAAAAAATAAAATCTAATTTATCTTAAGTTAAGCAGGAATGTCTATAACACTTAGCCTAGTCCTCAAGGTGCTAAAGGTGTCATAGGCTAGGGGCCCATTGAAGATGTCTACCAATTAGTCTCCTTTAGTTATATGATGTGATTCTATACCTCCAGTGTCTACATAATTTCTTATGAAGTGATGCTTAATGTTTATACACTTTGTGTAAGAGTATTGAATTAGACTTTTAAATATACAAATGGCACTAGTATTGTCACACATGATAGGAATGGAGCCTATAGTTAGTCTAAGATATAAGATTTGTTACTTTAGCCATAAGACTCGAGCAACATAACTTTATATGACAATGTAATCTGCCTGACCAATGGAAAGGGCTACTGCGTTTTGCTTTCTAGTGGACCAGGAAACTAATGATTTGCCAACAAATTGACAAGCTCCTGGTGTACTCTTTCTATCTACCCTAAATCCTATAAAATTAAAATCATAATATCTTATGATTTCAAAGGATGAACTACATGTGGGGTTCCAAATACCGAGGTTTTTAATGCCTAATAGGGATATAAGGATTATCTTAATAGCAGTTATGTGAGATTCTTTTGGATTAGCTTGAAATCTAGCACAAAGACACAAACTAAATATTATATCTGATCTAGTAGCATTCATATAGAGAAGTGATCCAATTATCTCTCTGTACTTTTTCTAATCTACTGACTTTCGATTTGGGTCAATATCTAATTGAATAGTAGAGCTCATGAGAGTGTTTATTATCTTAGCATTATCTATTTCATATTTCATAACGATGTCATTGATATGTTTAGATTGGTTAAGAAATTTTTTATCTTCCATCTTCTTTACACTAAATCCAAAAAAATATTACAACTCTCTTATCATACTCATCTCAAATTCTCTACTCATTCTTTTTAAAAATTTATCACAAAGGTTTTTATCTAAGGATCCAAACAATATATCTGCAACAAAAATTTAAATAATGAGTAAATCTTCTCTTAGCTTTTTAGGAATAGGGTGGTTTCTTTTTTTGCTTTGATCTAACAATCACCCTATTTAAAATATAACAAGCAATATTTTCTACTTCTGCAAAAAAATATCTTGGTTATGAGTATTCATCTAGCATTACCCTAATAGATTTTACCAAGGCACTATTTTTCCTTTTAGCTATTCCATTCTATTGAGGGTTCTTAGGGATAGAGACATTATGTTCTATACCCATCTTTGAACAAAAAGATTCAAACCTATCATTTTAAATTCTCCACCATCATTACTATGAATGGTTAAAATTTTACATCCTAATTTTCTTTGAAGCAAGATGAATAAAGTTCTAAATTCTTTAAATAACTCACTCTTATGTGTTAGGAATCTAACCCAAGTAAATCTAGAGAAGTCATTTACTATTATAAATCCATGTCTTTTCTCCTAGGCTGGCAGTATTAATTGGACCAAATAGGTCCATATAAAGGATTTCTAGTGGCCTAGAGTTGTTGATGTCTTTTAAAAATGAAGTAAAGACTTAACTTATTTTCCTAGTCGGTAGGCATCACGTAGGTGATCCTTAGTAAAGTCTACCTTAGGTATGCCTCTAACTAGGTCTTTCTGGGTGATATTCTTGATAGTCTTCTTACTTGCTTGACATAATCTCTTATACCATAGCCAAGATTCATCAATTATTATTTTTAAACACAAAGAGTTATAATATTTAATGCAATTTAATTCTAGCTTGTAAACATTATTTATTTATTTTCCTTCTAACATAAATTTTCAATATAAACTAATTATGCATTTTTTAGAAAGAAATTTGATGTCAAAACCTTTATTGCATAATTGACTAATACTTTGTAAATTATGTTTTAAACCATCAACTAATAGAATATTCTAAATAATACTACTTTTAGTTAAGCCAACTAGACTTGAGCCCACCACTTTCGTAGTGGTGTTGTCTCTTATGTTACCTTGTCTCCTGACCTAGCCTCTAGTGCAATGAACTACTTCATATCATCAATCATATGTCTTGAGCATCCATTGTCTAGGTACCACATACTTTTACTAGGCCTTTTATGAGAGCACCACTACAACGTTTTTCAAATATTATATTTAGGAACTCAAGTGAGTTTGGGTTCCACCTTATGCTTCAATGAATGAAATGAATGCAAGCCATGATATGATGAATTCAATTTCACCCTCCACATTAGATGTGTCTTATGTTGGATTGTGTGAGTGCGGGCTATGTGACCCAGCATGCTACAAGAGTAATACCTAACACCTAGAAATGGATTCACTAGTATATATTGGTTGTGGTGCCTTTTCTTAGGTTTAAATGATACATGCTATTGTGATGGATTATGAAATCATGCTAAGGTAGTTGTGGGTTTGTTATTCTCAAGTGTAGTTAGTTTTGCTTCTAAAAATTTATTCGCACTTTCAAGAATGGACATTCCTATTTTCAATGTATGCTCCATTCCATCTATTTCATCTACACAAGTATCTAATTCCTTGTATGCTTTCTCTAACTTAATATGCAATGGTTTTGAAGAGTCATATGCATTAGATAGGTTAGTATGCTTCTTATTTAATGCATAAAATTTATCTACTAAAGTTATATGATCACTATCTAAAGTAAAATGCTCTCTTACCGAACTA
Organism: Dendrobium nobile; assembly: GCA_022539455.1. NCBI lineage: Eukaryota > Viridiplantae > Streptophyta > Magnoliopsida > Asparagales > Orchidaceae > Dendrobium > Dendrobium nobile. Next base: position 43,621,675 of record CM039718.1, on the reverse strand, counting down.
GCATGCCCTTTTTGTAATGTTCTAAAATCAATATTGAAATTAACATACATTTTTTTAACTTCCTATATATATATATATATATATATATATATATATATATATATATATATGAATTTTCGTTCAAATAATAAATAATTCATCTTAGGAAAGCTGACATACCTCATCTTGATCAGATTGATCAAGATTTTCATTAGCCATAATACACAAGTTTGTTACCTCCTCCTCTACTTCTGTTTCTAAGGATTCAAAGGCAGAGTCAGCCCAAAAAACTTTCTATATCTTTTGTTTTCCCTTCTTAAACTTTGGCTTTTCTTCACTCTTCTCATTATTCAGCTGAGCTATTAGGTTGGGGCAGCCACTTCTCAAGTGTCCCGACTTCATGCATTCAAAAAAATAACATTAGTTAACACTATAGATTTTTTATTTATTTTTCCTTTATTTCACTGCTGATGAATCCTTTGTTTTTTTCTTTAGGAAGCTTTTAAATTGTCATGTTATCTATGCGATGTCATCCTCTCCTTCATTTCTAGAGTTGTCACTTGCTAACTCATTTATTTTAAGTTCTATTATTTTCTCCTCCTTCTATTCACATGCATCACTTTACCTTTGAGGATATAAAATATAGGCAGACAATATAGGATTTTAATAATTTTTTTTTTTTTTAATTAGAATATTCTCTACCCAATGCATGCAGGAATGTCACTATCAGTGTAAACCTAATATAAAATTTTAAAATTGACTCACTAGGTTTCATGCAAAAAAGTTTGTAGTCATGAAGTAGAATATTTAACCAAGACTATTTTACTTCACTAGTTCCCTCATATGTTATTTATAGTTTATCCCTTATCTCCTTCTCATAGTACAGGTTGATACAAGCATATAATCTTCAAGCTTTAAAGCACAAAAAAATAGTTCAACCATTCATTAAACGGTAATTTAATTTTAATGACATTAATCAAACGAGATGGTGCATAATAATATTCTTATACTACAAACCACATGTGATAATTTATAGATTACACAAAGGTAGACATGCAAATTTTCTAGAAATCAAATGATATATATTATCAAACAACAGTGAATAGGCTATTGAATAACCTATTGTATTATTTTGATTACCAAAAGGCACCATTCATCTTTTTTTTGAAGATTTTAAAATCTAAAATTGAAGAACCTCTCTAATACCACTTAAAAAGTTTGAGAAGGTTATTAAACCTCACAGAACTAGCCCTGGAAGCACCAAGGGAGGGGGGGGGGGGGGGGGGGGGGGGGGGTTAGGTGGGGGTGAATTGGTAATTCTAAAAAATCCGTAAGCATGAATACTACTTTTTCCTTTAGCCATAAAACAACTTAGAAACTTGATTATGATATATTACATAGTTAGAATATCCACGGAACATAATGTTAGAATTATTCCTTAACAGATGTAATATTGTAGAAAATATTAAAAAACTATTTTTGCTAACAAAAATCAAATAAGCAATTAGAAAACTGTTGAATAAGACTCAAAGCCTGATTTTCTAATTTTTTTTCCAATTTAAACATGTACTTGATGATAACCTTAATAGTGATATTAATTTGTTGGAGAGAATATATTGATGCAGTAAAATTGATGTTATGCTTTACCTAAGTAAACATGCATTGGTATTAACTTGGGACTAGGGTGCCAGTCATGGAAAAATACATTCCAAGTAAGAAAAGATTACATTTCGGAGGTTCCAAATAAAATAAAGATAGTTGTTTTATTATCCCATTTACGAATCCTTAGATTCATGCTGAAAGAAAAGTAGAAGGTCAATAAAAGAGGCGGAGGATGAGGTTCAATGTTGGTGTAGTAGATGTAGAGTAGTTATTTGTAAGGCAAATTGCCCACTACTTTCACAATAGCTTTCTTATGTGGATCAATTTTAATTCTTAATCGAGTGTTAATAAATGGTTGCATAACAATGTAATGCTTATTTTTTATAAGTTATGAATGGTTGCATAATGATGTAATGCTTATTTTCATAAGTTAGGAATATTATTTGACTAATTTGGGGCTAAATATGTTGTATTATGTCTACTATGATCTATCTCAATTGTATCTACTATATTCGAGCCTATTTCAACCTTGTTCAATAAATATTTGGCTGATGTTAGATTGAATTTTTTATTTCATTCACGTTGTGATTCTATTGCAAATTTTTTTGTTATGTTAAATATTGTAGGAACTACTGTTAAAACTTCTTTTTTCAGCGGCCACTTTTGTCGAAAAAAGAGTAAAGTCTTTCAGTAATTCATATTTCCGGAGTATTTTAGACGAAAAAGTTTTTGATAATAAATCACATGTCAGAAACAAAAACACAATATAAAAAAAAATATGATGGAAATATTTCCAGGGTAGTTTCTACCAGGAATTGCTTAGGGAAAAAATTATAAAAAATTAGGTGTAGTGGGCTCGCTGCCTGCAATGTAAACTAGGCCCACAGCCCTCGCCCATTCATAAACAAAACCCACCTGCTAACTCTGCGGGCCCATAAACTAGGCATGGAGTTTGCGGGCTCGTAATTATTTTAGTTTAATAATATCTAATTTAATTAATTTAATAAAATGAATAAATTGAAATATTAATAATTATTATTTTTTTAAAAAAATTAAATTCTTTAAAAAAGCTGAAGGAAAAAAAATTCGCGAGAAAATCCCATCAAAAAATCCGCCGGAATTTTCGAAGGTTTTATTTCCGCCAGAAATTTCATCGAAATTAGCATTTTTTCTGTATTATACCTTTTTTGAACAATTATACTTTTTTATAAATTTCTCAAATGAAGAAAAATATATTTGAACATTTCTAAGAACATTTTGGAGTGAGAATGATTTATATCTGATTTAGGTTCCAAAATGTTCAATCATTGATTAAGTGTTTCAGACATATGACCTCAACCTTCATTGAATTTTGTTCGCTCATTTTTTTAATGTTATTTAAATCAAATTTTTTTTTTTCATGCTTTTAAAAAGGTAATCCGAGGTGGGGTACTTGGTTTAAACAAAAATTTTTAGCATGTTTTCAAACATAAAATAAGGCACATATTTCTCAATTTTTTTGTATTTTGGGGCATATAAAGTCAAATTACCATAACAAAAAGTTATTTATTATAATTTAAGATCAAAAGGGGAAACAGCTCAATAACAATCAATTAAATAAATGAAAATTAAGATTAGTAAAGCTTTTAACTTTAATATTTTATAATTTTATTTCACTCAAATATAATGGCATCCAAAAATTGCCTTTTTTTTTTTTTTTAAATTTTTGGGGAATTGCCCAATTTCATTAAATATATAACTTCATTGTAGTTGAATAAAAATAATGATTACGACTTAGAAAGAAATGAAGATAAAGTTATACTGAGCTGCAATAGAAAAAAATAGCAATGCTCCAAGAGGAGAGCATAAGATAAAATAAACCCAAAATTTATCAAAAGAATAAACTTAGAGTGAGCAAAAACACTTTCAGAGATCATGTAGCAATCATAAGAGGATCTATAGCATCTATTGATTGCTACTAAGACCGTCCAAGGGTATACAGTGCTAGTTTTGGTTTTTCAATCATCTTTATCTAAGATTAACTTCCAAAAAAATTCAAATTGACTTGAGTGTTGAGGCACAATTGCTAAGAGATCATTGGTAATAAAAAAAGCAAGTTTCTACAAGATGATAACAAAATTTTGTGTTGATAAACCTAAACCAATCCAAAAGCAAAGAGGCCACCAAAGCAATTACCACACATATGGCTATAATGGCTACAACAACAAGATTAAGTCCTTATCCCACTATGTGGGGTCGGCTACACGAATCTTATTTATCGACTGTATCCAATTAAGAGTCAATTTCTAATTTAGATCTAATAAAGAATGGTCATTTATAAAAAATTTTAAGAAGGTCTACCTTTACCTTTCTTAATATAGGTTATATCTCATACACCTACTCTCCTAACCGGGTCATCAAAAGGCCGCCATTTTATTTGACCAAACCATATAATATGACTCTCTTTAGTTTCATTTGCCACTAGAACTACTCCAACTTTTTCATGTATATGCTCATTTTGTATATTGTCTCAAAGAGTAAAGCCACTCATCCACTTGAGCATCCTCATCTCTGCAATACTTAACTTAATATTATGCTCCTCTTTTAATGAAAAATATTCTACGCTATAAATCATTACACATCTAACCAAACTTATGATTCTAAATTCTTAATCTCATAAAAATTCCTCAATTTAAAGATTTTATAACTGTTGGCTTTCTTGATTTTAATGCATATGGTAAAAGTACTATCAATATTACCCGCAGATATCACACAAATGCTTTCTATCTAAATATGATATATAAAAAAATAAATTAAAAATATAACATTTAATAGTTGAGATGACTCATACAAATACTTTCACTCTAAATATGATATATTGAGCTAAAATTGATTAAAAATATAAATTTTAAATAGTTGAGATGACTTAAGGCAACATAAAATTATGTTTAAATAATTACAGTATGTTTAGACTCAGGAGGAAGCTATCTTGCTAAGGCAAAAATTTATAAATGATGTAAAATTAAATTCACATTAAAAAATAGTTGTGAGGAGTTTTCAACAAATTCATTATAGAAACTAAACATAACCTAGGTGCAACAGATGATTTGTTGTCTTTAAGTGTGCAGCTAAGGTCAGCATTGTATAGGAAGATAACCAGAGAGCATAATTCTTATGCCATAAGAATTTAAACCAAGTGATAGTGGTATGACACATAGAGGTGGTCGAATCACTAGAGCAAGAGCTAGAGCACATGATGGATAAATTACCATGTCTAAAGCTCAAGCACTTCACACTTATTATTTAAATTTGAATGCCAAGAGTTGTGTGAACTATATAACAAACTTCATTTTCTGAATTGAAAGTTGTTTTAGATGTATAATAAACCTTGGAGAGAAATTTCAAGGACAATTGGTGGCTTAGTGGCAGACCAATCTAGGATGATTAATGATCCTCTTGAACCCTCTATTTGGGTTAGTAGAGTTTTATTTTTCTACACTTTATTTATTAAAATCTATCGTATTTTTATTCTTCTATTTTTATTCCATTATAGAAAAAAAAAATCAATTTTTCATCACTCAAAATCCTATTTCTAGAGTTGACCAAGCCATTCTATTTTACTAGACTAGACTTAGCCTTGAAATCAATTGACCAACCCGAACCTCATAAAACTAAACCAAAATCTCATGATCACTATTCCATATCCTCTAATTTGATAAATTAAAATTTATTTGGGATTGTTCTATTCAAATTTCTAGAGAACAAACTAGGCCTAGCAAGTTCCCTATTTATAATTCTCTTCCTACACCTAGTATCTAGTCTACTATAAAATTAAAAAAAAAAACATTATACAAACAATTTTAACCTTTCAAATCATATCTAAAGAGTGTCCATAAACTATTCCAAATAAAATTTTTAAATTCCACTTAATCTATATAATACAATAATCAAACTCTCAACATTGGTCATTTCTAGATAGAAATGACCAACCACACTTTCAAAACACAGTTGCCCTACCAAATCATTCCCAGTATCTACCAAACTCTCTAGTGTTAAAGTGGAAATCAACACCTTCAAATCAAGTTTAAATTTTTTGGATTTAAATTTTTTGAGAGGAATATCCATTTGGTAGAAGCATGGATTTCTAGTTCTGGATAGATTGCATGATGTTTGATGGCCATCCACAAAAACTTCATATACTTTACTCTCACCTTAACCTAGCTCCTCCAAATTAAGTTATAATCATCTAATTATTTAGAAAAGTTACCCAACTACTATTTGTTCACTTTAGTGATCTAAATTTGATCCCTAAACCTTCATGAGACATGTTTCCTTATCACAAAAAAAAAGAGGGTTTTGAAGTTGTGGGTTTCCTACTAGAATTGTATTTCGATTTGCACCAAATAAGGAGACCATTTGAAGTTAACATTCACTAAATAAGAGAGAAACTATATGCCTTATAAAGAGATTGAATGATAGGAATTTTTTGACCTCCCATATTTATTGGTTAACCAGTTTAATTTTCTTCCAAGAGATGAGATGCAATTGCTTGATATACATAAACGCACAAGCAATGTTTGAACTATAAATTTTTTATGTTATTTAGCTTTTTGTACCTAAGAAATGTTGATTAAACATTGCATACAAGTTTGGTGCTAAGATTTTGTTGGTTTTACTCAACTCCTCGAGTAATGAAGAACAATATACACACTTTTAATATATTGAAATTAACTCATTTGATTCAAGGGAATGAAGTTCAAACATTTTGATAGAATTATAAATCTTTCTTTAATTAGTAGCAAAGGAGCAAAAAATTTAATGTGCTAAATATAAAATGTTTTTTTTAATATTTTAGAAAAAATGCTTATGATATGTATAATATTTACTATAATTATCTTTATCAATAATGCGAGTCTAAAAGAGATGGACTTGGGCGAGCAAAAGTATTCTTTTGCTCTACAAATCTTTTATATAAATGATTTAAAATTTTCTATTGTGTTTAACTCATTAACTTATCAAGCCTAATAAAAATACACAAACAAAAAATCTACCTGAAAATTATATATAAATTATAAATATATACATGTCCCCATGTATATAAAAATATGTAAATGTAAATAGAAATTATATGAATATGAGTAGAAACTATATGCGCATGCTCAAGTATTGTTCGGGTCTACTCGTTAAACAAATGTCTTAAAATTTTCTTTTAGTATTTGTTGCGTCCTGGAGTATTCACAGCGGTAGAGAAATATAAAATTAACGTCTTAACTTTGTACGTCATATGGAGAAATATAAAATGACTTAAGGCCTTGGCTTGATGTACATCATATGGAGTATATTACATTGCAGGAATACAAAGAATCACTGTTGACATGTTCGTTTGGTAAGAATGACCATAGTATGATGATAGAGGTTTGACGAATTGTAGTCAGTAGGCGGTGGAAGTCGGAAGAACTATAGTATTCGGGTGATGGAGGTCATAAAGACTGTTGTCTGGTGATGGAGGTTGGAAGGACTGTAGTCAGTGGGTGACGTAAGAGGGAAGGACTATTGTCGGCGGACGACGGAGGTTAGAAGAGTTGTAATCGGTGGGCGACATAAGTCTAAATGATCATAGTCGGTGGGCGACGAAGGTCGAAAGGACTGTAGTCGGTGGGCGACGTAAGTCAGAAGGACCGTAGTCAGCAAGTGACAGAGGTCAGAAGGACTGTAGTCGGTGGGCGACGTAAGTAAAAAGGACTATAGTTGACTGGTGATGGAGGTCAGAAGGACTGTAGTCAGTGGGTGACGTAAGTCAGAAGGACCATAGTTGATGAGCGATGAAGGTCAAAAGGACTGTAGCCGGTGGGCAATGTAAGTCAAAAAGACCGTAGTCGGTAGGCGACACAGGTTAGAAGGAATATAGTTGGTGGGCGACGTAAGTTAGAAGGACTGTAGTCGGCGGGCGATGGAGGTCGGAAGGACAATAGTCAGTGGGCGACATAAGTCGAAAGAACCGTAGTCGGCAGGCGACGGAGGTCATAAAGACCGTTACTAACGATGGAGGTCAAAAGGATGGTGTTAGGTAGAAGTCCAGAAATAGACAAAAATTCAGCATAAGATAGATGTTTGGAGAAATTCTGACAACGACAAGAAGTCCGACAACAAATAAAAATATGGGGATGAGCAGAGATCTGGCATCGAGTAGAAGTTTGAAGTCAATCGGTTGCAGGAGAGAACTTCGGCTGTTAGATGGTATTCTGGCAGAACTCCAAAGTTATTTGGAGACTAGACATAATTCCAACATCACATAGAGATCGGTCCGAACTCCGGCGTGTCTTGAAAGTCGGGCAGAACTTCGACATCACTTAGGAGTCAGGCATAACTCCAACGTCACTTGAAAGTCGGGCGGAACTCTAGAGGTGGTCGAGGAGGAGTTTCTTCCCTCCTTCTCTTCTTATCTTCTTATCTTCTTCCTTCTTGATTCCCCCCTCTCTCAAGGGAAATGAGGGGCTATTTATAATTTTTTTAGGATGATATGACCCATGGATAGAAGGAGGATCAAGGGAAAATATGGAGTGGTTTGGCTGGACGGCCGATATTGAATCACTTAATTATAGACCATTCGTCAAACATTTAAAGATCTTAATGATATCAAAATTTGGGGATCTTAGGCTCTTTGGATTTGTCGAGTGGAAGTCGAGCAATAGATAGAAATCCAGCATCAGATAGATGTCAGGCAAAAGTCCGACAACGGGTAGAAGTCTGGCATCCAGTAAAAATATGTGGACGAGTACAGGTTTGGCGTCGAGTAGATGTCTGATGTGAGTTAGTGGCCGGGGAGAACTCCGGCTGTTAGATGGTATTTTGGTAGAACTCCAAAGTCATTTGGAGATCAGACAGAATTCTAGCATCACTTAGAGATCGGGTGAAACTCCGATGACACTTGAAAGTCGTGCGGAACTTCAGCGTCACTTGAAAGTCGGGCTGAACTCTAGCTGTGGTCGAGGAGGAGTTTCTTCCCTCCTTCTCTTCTTCTCTTCTCCTTTTCTTCCTTCTTGCTTCCCCCCTCTCTCAAGAGAAATGAGGGGCTGTTTATTATTTTTTAAGGATGGCATGACCCATAAACCGGAGGAGGATCAAGGGCAATTGTGGAGTGGTTTGGCTGGACGATCAATATTGAATCACTTGATTGTGGACCATTTGTCAGAAATTTGAAGGTCTTAATTATATTGTAATTCGGCGATCTACGACTCTTTGGATTTTTCTTATGGAGCCGCTTGATTCGACTATAAGCATGTCATATTTGGAAACTGTTTGGTAATCCAAATTATGGATTAAATCTTCCAAATGTGTTTCATGTCTTTAATTTGGACCCATTTGAGCTCGGATCGAGTTGAATTTGGTGTCGTTGGGTTTGTAATTTCGAGATGCTCTGTTCGACTGTAAGTTTACTAAATCGGAGTCAGATTGCCCCAGATTTAATTTTTAAAGTTTCCAACTTGATTTTTGCCTCGAGATTCATGTCCGATCAAGATAATTTTTGATGACATATAAGTATTCAACACATTAACTTGTCAAGCCTAACCCAAGTCAAATCCATAAATTCTACTTGAAAGTCTTATATAAATTATAAAAAAATGCATGTTCTAGCATCTATATAAATATAAATACCCAAATATAAATATATAAATATGGTTAGCTATTAAACTTGAAAATCCAATGCAAATTATAAATATATGCATGACCTGTCATATATATAAATATATATACACATAAACATAAATAATTTTTTTTTAGGGGAAACTCACAACGGGGCTACATGTTCATACAAAACAAAGATTACAAAGTCCTTAAAGGGGACTCAAGCTCACTACTGCTCAGAAGAGCTAAAAAAATAAAAGAAAATAAAAAGTCTACGAGCTCGAGTTCCATACTAAACAAAGTTACATAAAAGCCTAGGAACATGCTACGGTGCACAAAAATGAGCACCCAAAAAATTCTAGAGCAGCAAACAACCCTGAAATGCTCTAGCAATCGTCTCTCCATATCAGCCATACTATCAGCTGCAAGAACAAGCAGCTGCACAGAAAAAAGACAGCCGAGAAACAAAACAAAAAGCGAGATATAGACCCCCAACAAGAAATGCAAAACAAGAACAATACCAGGTAACCTATCGATCAACAAGTAACCAGAATACTTCACACCAAGAACCAAAAAATAGTAAAACCAACACTCTTAAAAATAATAAGCCCAACATAATCGAAAAACCAAGAAACAAGGCAAAACCCAACAAAAAGAACAAAAGTACTATGAAACAAAGAAACACAGAATCACCAAGAAAATAAATGGAAAGTCCATAAATATATGAATATATATATATAAAGAGAGAGAGAGAGAGAGAGAGTAGGATACATTTTATCACGAATGTATTTAATATTTATTTTTATGTATATATACTATATATCCAAATATCATAAGCTTCGATCAAGTGGCAACTAACCATTGGAGAGTCTTGTCCACCAAGTCCTAAGTCTAATGAGATAAAATCAACGTATATCAATCTCATAATTTAATTAGTCTCACGCTCTGAATGAAATATTTTTTTAAAGACCTATTATTTTGGTTCAATCATTCCGGTAAGGCCCAGCTTTATAAAAACTAACGAAATACAGTCTAATTATTAAGCAAAATACATTAGAATAACCCAAACAACAAACTCTTCTTAACAACCCTAATCAACCATGCAAACTTCTTCATTAAAATTAGTCTACAGTGACAACTTTCTAGAAACGATAGCTGTTAAACCCCACGCAACCTACTTAACTTTTCAAATAAGAAAAAAAACTCGATCTCAACGACCAAACGTGAAATGATGGCTATGGTTGAAGATCCAAAAACCCTTCATAATTCAAAAGTTGACATGAAAACACTCTCCAACCCTGCAAGACTGACAAACTGATCCAAAGTAGTAGGAGCCATTAGACGTACGACCTACCCCTATTGATGATGGTCTAATCTGTGCCAGAATTTGGTATACCAACTTCTCATACATATACATTTATAAAATTAAGCCCCACCTAATCATGCCATTTATAGAAGTCTCACCAAACTCCTACATATATTTTCCATTGGCAATAATGAAGGCACTGTACTTTCCTCTTGATGACTATAAAGGCATTTATTTCCCTGGGCTAAGGGCTGCCTTTTATGCATGAAAAAGTTGACGTAAATTGCACTGAGAATGAAAATGATATAAATGATGCTGCCCATTTTGATTGTTAGTTGGGAGTTTTGACCAACAACCAAAAAATATTTGATTTAAAATTTATATATGTAATATTTGTTTAGAATTATCTTAATTGACTGAAAAGTTTAACAAAAATATATAAATGACAGGCAAAGTTATCGTTAGCTTATGATAATTATGTCTTGTTTTATTTATTATCTTAAGAGATGTCATTAGAATAATGATTGGGTAGTTAAGAGCCTTTTCATTTAATCATCGGTATGAATAAAGAGCATGAACTTATAAAAATTTATATTTCTGATGCTTCTCATTATTTTTAAGCAAAATGATATCAAAAATATGTATTAGAATATCATAACACAAATTCATTTTAAGATTATGTTGCATCTTGGAATATTCACGGCCAGAGAAAAATATAAAGTTTAACGTCTTAGCTTTGTAAGAAGATCAAGCACACAATCATATAAAAAGAGAGGGTGCAATATTTATTAGAGACCAAAATTTTTAAATGAAAATCCTGGAAAGGCGAAAAACCATGGGGCCTAGCCTTATTTGAATGAATTAATCCACTAGTATTTGCGGTAGATTGCAATTGAGGCCCTTCATTGGAGGGAAGGCCCTTGGTTAATGTAATAGATATACGTCATATAGAATGCATTACATGGTAAAAATTTGAAGGATCAATATTGATATGTTCGTTTAGTCAGTGAGACCATAGTTGCTGGGCGACGAAGGTCAGAAAAATTGTATTCAGGTGACGGTGGTCTGAATGACCGTAGTCAGCAAGTGACGGAGGTCGAAACGACCGTTATGTGGCGAAGAAGGTCAAACGGACCATAGTTGACTAGTAACAGAGTTTAGAATACCGTATTCAGGAGACCGAGGTCGGAAGGACCTTTGTCTGGCGATGGAGGTTGGAAAGATCATAATCGGCATGTGACAAATGTCGAAATGGCAGTTGTCTGGTGAAAGAGATTGGAAGGACCGTATTCAGACGATGGAGGTTAGAAGGACCATAGTCGACAGATGACATAGGTCAGAAAGACTATTATTTGGCAACAGTGGTTGGAAGGAATATATTTGACAAGCGACGGAGATCGGAGGAACCATTATCTTGCAATAAAGGTCGGGAGGACCGTAGTCAGTGGCAGGTTAGAAGTCCAACGTGAGTGTGTGGATGGTAAGAAGTCTAGCATCAATTGATGGCCGGGCTAAAGTTCGACATTAGTTGGCACCCGAGAAAAAGTTTGTCGTCACTTGGGGGCCGAGAAGAAGTTCAGCGTCAGTTGGTAGCCAGGAGTAAGTCCAACGTCAATCATTGGCATGGAGAAAGTCATGCATCAGTTGGCGCTTGAGCAGAAGTTCGACATCAGTTGACACAATGGGGCAGAAGTGCGTCGGTGGTCGAGGAGATGTCTGGTGGCAAGATGACTCTCTTCCATATCTTCCATTTTTGGGTCGATCTCCCCATCAATGAAAAATAAGATGTCTATTTATAGTTTTTTCAGAAATGCATATCCAATAAATAAGAATGAGATGAAAGGCATGTTGGGAGTGGTTTAAATGGACAGCTGATGTTGATCCCCTTCATCATGGACCGCTTATTGGTCATTTTAATGTCTAGATGATATCAAAAATTGACGATCTAGGGTTCGTTTGATTCGTCTCGTCGTGCTGCTCGATTCAATAATAAGCATGTCACGTTTGGAAACCGTTTGGCCATCCAATTTATAGTTTGAACCTTTCAAATGTGCTTCAGGTCTTTAAATTGGACTTATTTAGGCTCTGATTGAGTAGAATTCGGTGTGGTTGGGTTTTTATTTTCGAGTCGTTCAGTTTGACTATAAATTTCCTGAAATAAAAGTTTAGATAGTCCTGGGTTTAATTTTTTGAGGTTTCCAACTTGATATTGCCTTGAAATTTATACCCGATCAAGATAATTCTTTTGATGATATATCAAGGATTATAAAGAAAATATTAATGAATCAATGTGATTAGTCGTTGTCTTTACTCTTCTTTTTATAAAAATACATGAAGTTGGATCAATTGTGACTGAGCTGTGGTGTTGTGAGCAGGACCTCCTCTTCCACGCTTCGGTCCGTCATCAAACTTGCACGCTATCAACTAAGCTGCTATTATTTATATTAATTTGCTCTTCGTCTCAAAAACAAAAAACAAAAAATGGCCGACTGAAGAACAATAATTTGGTTTTCTATCTTTATGATTTTTTTAAAATCTTTTATAGTCTATTTATCTGGTCAAGATTTTCTATATCAAAAAATGTAGAAAGATTTAAAGCTAAGATAAGAGACAGTAACTAAATATTCATGATAGATCAATGAGTTAGAAAATAGTAAGCTATTGAAAACAAAAATAGGGTAGAGGAAAGTCAAATATACATGATATATCAAAGAAGAAGACATATTATATCATGGGGAGCATTAAATTCTTATTAATGGAAGGAACTAAGAAATTTCATATATATTATGATGATATATTTAAATTCAAATGATTTTTATTAATAATAAAAATATTTTTTTTGGTACATTAGAGTCAATTAAAATAAATTCATACACATAACACATTCGCAAGCATCAAACTCAAGATATATGATTGTTAGCCAAAGTTGTAAACCAACATAAAACGATGAGCAGCATAAAATATCGATTTCGGTTATTTCTTTTTCCAACAAACCAAATGTTACCCTTAATCTAAACATAGGCTTCCAAACAAACAGGAGCTATGGCCAAATATTTTTGTGAGAATATGAATAACCATCAAAATTTACTCAGCACATTTAAAATAAACTACGATTAATTTTATTCTCATGGACATATTTTTCTAAAATAGTATTACATTCGAAGGAAATATAATTATTTACTATATAGTACAAATTTTAATTATAATTTAATATAAAAAAATTAATATTTAGTCACAAATTTTTTCAGCCGCAACTTCACAAGTCATATTCTTAAAACAACGTGATTAAAAAAATTAAAATTGCTAAAGGACATTTTTATTTATACTTTATTTATTTGATCATCTTAGTTAAAAATTATAACTATAATTCAAAATTATTGTAATGATTGCCGACACATTATTCACTAAAGATAACGATGTTTGTCCTTAACGACGAAAGAGAGGAATTTTTGAGGATTAACTAATTGGCTAAATAGGATTTTGATATTGTTTTTTCCTATTCTAAATGAATTGATTTGTGGGCCATCAGGTGGCATATAATGCAGTCGCATAATTAAGATGTGTTTAATGCAATCCGTCGGCAAGTTAAAAAGGGTTGAATTTCTTTTATTTCCAGTGGATATATATATTCGTCAATAAATTCCACTTCAATTTTTATCGCTAAGTTATTTGCAGGTGACTGATTATAGTTTCGAGTGAGTTTCAAGTTTACTCCATAAATATGAAGTGTAAGAACCTCCTAACCCTCCATGATTTAATTTGTTTGGAAGAGACGCTCATGAAATTGAGAAATATTTTAATGAGTTCGAACTTCGAAGGGATGCATTAACTGTGAGTTCTCCTAATGGATCATCTAGCGCAGTAGTGTATATAAGACAACTCAATGCCAGACACTGGCTTCAACAGTTTTTTTTTTTTTTTTGTTAAAATCCACAGTGGGCCTACGCGTTAATTATCAAAATAAAGGTTATAAAGTCCTTAGAAGGGACCTCCAGCAAGCTATTGCTCGAAAGTGCTACACAAAAATTCAAAATAAAATCTAAATGCCGGTGGTCCCTTTTTCTACGATTACAAAATAAATAACACCAGAAACAAGGGCTGCAAGAAGACAACACCCAGAAAAGGAAGAGCAGATTGATCCCGTTCAGCACAATATTCCTGCCAAAAAAATAGGCATACCTCAAAATACTCTGATGACTATTAACCTTGAGAATGTTGCAATCTTTGATCTTCCAAAAATCAGGGTTCAGATGCCTGCAAAAACAACTCCAAAGGACAATATTAATAAAATAGTAATTAAAACATCTATTGATCCCAAAAATGTCAATACCGTTAAGCATCTTGATACAAAAAAACTACCTTAAAATCCTCAGTTGCTACATCAACATATTGTCATTGGTAGGCTTCAAAGTGACATCCGGCTTATGAGGAAGAAAAAACCTCCTACGCAACAACACACTAGTACCCTCCAGATATAACATGAACATATGGCTCTGTATCCCATTTTCATGAAATTTATTGCAGTACAATAAGAAAGAAGAATGAAACCAATAGAAAAGACCACAGAGTAGGCTTGATCATCAACTTGACAGAAAAAAGAACCAACAGACAATAGCCCACTGGAACCAAAAAATAGAAACCTGTCGAGAAACAAACAAACCCCCAGCAACAGCCCAGGCGTAGAACTCCAGCTCAAGCACAGAAATCACCATACAAACAAGTAGATAAACAAATAGACAAACATAGAAACTAAGCATGGTGGATGTAAGGTAACCCGTTTTTGTCAAGAATAATTATTCCTTTAAGAAGAACTAGAAGATCAAGCACCTGATGCTCCAGAAAATTATCACTATGAGCTCCAAAATTAGCAAGCCAATCCGCACATGCATTACCTTCGCGATAGATATGGGAGATAGTAAAATTGAGCAAAGAGAGAGACAATTTAATTTTTTTGATAGTGTAAAAATCATGAGGGAAACAAGCATTGTTCTCAGAAATAATATGAATGACAAGAGTAGAATCAACCTCAATGTTAACATTCTGAATACCCATTCTCAAACATAATTGTAAACCTTGATACAAACCCAATAACTCAGACGTTAAAACAGAGTAGGAACTTAGTGGACCAGAAAAAGTAGCAATAGGATTACCATAATGATACCTGATAATACCACCCATCCCAGCTTTAGTAGCATCAACAGATTCATCTGTGTTAAGTTTGACAAAAGGTGCAGTGAGTTTGACCCACTTCACAATACGATCTAGATTAATTCTACTAACATCATTATGAATCCCAAAATGATCAGCTAATAACTGGCAATTAGCAAAAATCTTTTTAGAAAGGAGATTAATAGAAATCAACTGTAAAATTTTTTCCTCACATTGGATATGATCTGAGTAGCATTCTTCTTAATGTCCAAATGCTTAGAATCATTCCTACCTTTCAAAAGATACCAAATGATCACAATAGGAAGTAAATTATGAATATGACCTTTGCTTTTAGAAAACCACACATTAAAAATTCCGGCCAAATCACAATTTGAATTAAATAACCAATATCTGCCAGATTGAAGTGAGACCAAACTTTGCAGGCAATATTACCATTCACAAAAACTTGTTGAAAGCTCTCAATGTTGAAACAACATAGACATTTAGAGACAATAATAAAACCTTTCTTCCAAAGTATATTATCAATAGGTAAAAAACCTTTAAGACACCTCCAAGAAAGCAGGGAATAGTATTATGTCAAAGCAATTTAAAGTTTGAAGAAATATCACCTTTAAATCTATTATCCTCCCAAACATTTTTTAAACTAAAATTACCAGGGGAGGACAACTTAAGCATAATTTTATCCTTGAATTGCAGTTGTAAAAGTATTTAAATAATTTTCTCAATAATATCATTAGGAACTACCTCCTGAAGTTTCAAAATGTTCCAATCCTCATTATGAATAAATTCATTAACTCTAGTGTTGATTCTCTAGGAATAAAGTTTCTCCTTCATTTCTAGACTTATTGAAGGAGGAATCTTCTTGTAAATAATTGGTGGTTAATAAAATTTTTGCTTATTGCATTGTTCAAAAAAAAAAAAAAAACTCCAATGTTGACAAGGGTTTGAGTATTAAGATAATTATCAATAGATTCAGTATCCAACCAATTGTCTTGCCAAAAAGCAACCTCCACAATGTCAATACCCCATTGGATGTACTTCTCAGCTTCCCATTTAATCTTACACAGTCTTTTCCAAACCAGAGAATCAGAACCTTTGTAATGGCAAACCATGGGGTTAAGGTTCTTACAATACTTAGCATTCATGAATTTAGCCCATAAACTATTATTATATCTAAAAGCAAACCAAAGTTTATAAGAAAAGACATGGCCAATATCAAAAACAGACTTGCACCCCAGCGACCCTTCGTTATAAACACCACAAACTTTCCTCCAAGAAGACCAATTGATACAAGCTTTAGTATTAGTAGCACCCCAGAAGAATTTATTTATCATTTTTTCCATCCTCAGACAAACATTAGAAGGACGTTGCAAAGTGTGAAACAAAAAAATTGGGATATAGTTTAAAACACTTTTGATCAAAGTCAATCTACCACCAAAGGATAGAAAATTCGAAGACCAATTCAAAATTTTTTTTTGAAATAGAGTAAAAATATTTTTAAATAGAAATATCTTTTTTCTACCTTTGAAGAGTGGAGTTCCAAGATACTTAATAGGAAGAGAAGACTGGTTGAAACCACAAACTCTTTTAATCCCATTCACTCTAGTATTATTCACCGAACACCCAATAATAAAGTTGCTCTTCTCCCTATTAATAGAAAGACCACTAATAAGCTGGAAAGAAGATAAAAATCGAGCAAGAATTTTAACTTTTTTAATAGAAGAATTGGAGAAAATAATAAAATCATCAGCAAAGCTAAGGTGAGTAATAGGAAAGCCACCAGTAGTGCGAAAATTAAACATAGGGTACCTTCTATAAAGATTATCAATCCCTCTTGAAAGATATTCCATAGCTAAAATAAAAAGGGAAGGGGATAAAGGGTCCCCTTGTCTCAAACCATGTTTGGAAGGAAAAAAACCATGATTATTCCCATTGATAATAATAGAAAAAAAAAATAGTTCTCAATACTATTTTTGATCAGCTTAAGAAAAGACTCATTAAAACCCATCAAATGTAAGACTTTGTAAAGAAAATCCCACTTCAAATTATCATAAGCCTTGATAATGTCAAGTTTGAACAAAATGTTGCCACCCGTAACTTTAGCATTAAAATCATGGACCATCTCTTGAGCTAAAAAAATGTTGTAAAAAATGCTACGACCTTTCACAAAACCAGTTTGGTTAATGGATATAACTTTCGGCAAAATAGAAGACATTCTAGAAGCAATAATTTTAGCCACCAATTTGTTAAAGAAAGTACAAAGACTAATAGGTCTAAAGTCATTCCAGTAAGTAATATTCTCTTTTTTAGGAATAAGCACAATGTTAGTGGATGAAAAAAATTTAGGATAAGGAGTACCTTTAAAAAATTCATGCACAGCATCAATGACATCATGTTTGATAATGTCCAAGGTTTTAACAAAAAAATTGGTAGTAAAACCGTTAGGGCCAGCCATAGAATCCACATTCATAACTTTAATATTGTTCCAAACTTCATCCTCCGTAGGAGGTTGAATAAGCAACACATTATCTTCCTCATCCACCATCTTAGAAATCACATTAGCATTGTCAATAGGCACATTTAACTTAGAAGAATTGAAAATCTCTTTAAAATAATCAATACCAGAGCTAACAACTAACTTCTCGGTATCGTAGACATTACCTTGAGGATCAACCATTTTATGAATATGATTTCTAATTCTATTCTTGTTAACCAGATCATGAAAAAAGAAGTGTTCCTATCCCCTTCAGTAGTCCAAAAAATATCAAGATTGGAAAGATTATCATCAGAATTATTATCAATCAGTAAACTTTCTAGCTCTAGCACCTTTCGCTCATCTTTTTTGATATTATCAAAAATATTTTTAAAAATATATGTATTCCACCATCTAAGAATTTGTTTAAGTCTGCTTAATTTAGCCCAAAGTCTAGCCATGCCAACAATATTGTTATTAGGAAACACAATAGCATTCCAATTATTAGCAACCACATTTAAAAAATCAGAATGAGTAATCCACATATTTTGAAATCTAAAAGCAAAAGAGGCCTTCATATTATTCTCAGAAATTTGCATAAGAAGGGGTGCATGATCAGATAAAGTTCTACTCAAGTGCTGAACTTGAGTCATATGAAAATTACTAATCCACTCATTATTAAAAAGAATCCTATCAAGCCTTTGCCACATGGCAAAAAGGATCCTACCAACTCTAGTACATAAAGCATAAATAAAAGAAGCATTAAAATTAAAATTTGCATAAGAAATCTGAACATGAACCACTTGATCAAAATCAGAGATCACCGTAACATTAAAAAACCTTTTCCATATAATCCAAATTTTATTAGAGCAATTAGCAAAACTAGAATTAAAGCCAAATCGAGAAGTAACAGCTGCCATTTTATCAGAAGATACAAAAGGTTCAAGGAGAACCAAAAGATGAATGTTGTGGACATGACACAAGTTCTTAACAAAGGTTTTAGAATAAGACCCCCCCCCCCCCCCCCCCTACGCACCCCAAAACGCACGTTCCAGATAAGGGCTTTAAACATTAGAATTTTGGGGATTAGTTTGAGCCCTAGTAGATCTAGTTGTATCTAGTATCAGAGATTTCCCATTTTTCCTTTTTTTTTCTTTTGCATTTGAGGAGAACCTTCCTCCTCGAGACTTTTGGTAACAAGCTCATGAAAATCAGAAGATGGAGCACTTATTTGGCCATCCCCATCTCCCAAATCAGTCATGTGATCTATGGCAACATTAGATTTAGGTTTAGGTATATATTCCCCTTCTTCACATTCCTCCACATCTTCCTTTCCTTTATCAAGATTAACCGTAGCAAGAGAAGCATTAAGAGTAACCTCATTTTGTAACATAGATTCGACAGAAATAAAAATTTTTTGGGCTTTTTCAATTTCTTCGTGAATTTCCTCATTAATTAATTCTTTTTCAGGAATAGTACTAAGAGATTTGTCAAGATCAACCACATTGTCCAACTTGTCTAGAACAACCACATTCTCAGACTCATTAATAGGAAAACTACCAACCTTCTCAACACTGGATGGGTTCCCATCCAGCGAGAAAGGAGCTATAGAATCCTTCTGAACGATGTATGTAACTGTGATTGCCCCCATACCATTGGAGCTGTTGGTAGTTTTCTTATGTTCCGGATGTAATTTAAAGTACTAAGCCAAAGCATGACCTTGTGATTTGCAGTGATTATGGAAATCCAGAACCTTTTCAAATTCTACCTTTTGTAAGTATCTGAAAGTTTTAGAACCAACCCAGACTTCCCTGGCATACTTCTTAGTAATGTCGACTTCCACTAGAACCCTAGCCATAAACGGCCGTGTTCTCGAAGCAGTCGATTGATCCGTTTGTAAGTGATGCCCAAAAATCGAACTGAGAGCATACAAAACTTTGGTATCAAAAAAATGGAGTCTTAGATTCGGGAAAGAAATCCATATCGAGACAATTGGTGATTCTTCCTTAACATCAAAAAAGGTGTCCATTTCAAAATGCGCATTTGACAATTTAGAAAAAAGTAAGATCTATGAGCAAAAAATTGACAATTTTTGTTGATTATGAGTTATTACCACAATAACAATGTAGAGTTCACTCCAACATGAAAGAAGTGAGGAGGAGACAGCTAATTCTGACGAACAATTTTTTTTGGGAGATTATAGAGGCAAAACAACTCCACTAAGTTTAAAATCATATTGGAGAAGATCTGACACTATTGACTACATCTCATATTTTGAGCTGCAACATCACACTTGAATATCAATTATGCACTAAAATTCAAACTATTCCTTACCACCATCAAAAAGACTTCTCTCCGATGGTTTTCCTGTCAAGCATTAGAAATCTTCGATGGTTTTCCTGTTCATCACATAATTTATGAGCATTCAGAGAGTGTTCAAATGCTTTTAGGTTTATCAAAAAAGTGGCCATTGTCTAGTTAGCTATTCCATTCCCCTCGGACTTAGCTAATTTTCCTTAGGTTAACTTGTCAACTCTAGTTTTAGTTTTTTAACATAATCAAACATTAATTAATTATGTTAATTTATTGAATCTAGTCTAACCCTTGTTAAGCTACAATGATACGTAGCCAACTCATTACATTAGGCTGTCATACCTTTTAGGGTGAGGGATGGGATTGATGAAGATATTTGATGTCAAGGTAGGAGTTGTTGGAGATTTGATTTATTCTATTTGATATATATTAATTGCTTGGTGTTTAGTGTTGTGATGACCTAATGTAAATCATCAATTTTGGTTGATACCTCACAATCATTGTTAAAGTTTATGTATGTGTTGAAAAGGACTTTCGAGGTCTTGTGGTAATCCAGTAGAAGAAATTTAGAAACATCGAAGCCTTGATTTGCTTCGATTGTATCATATGAAGATGTTGAAAACATAAATCATGGCCTTCTTTATCTCAAAGATCTTTCTAGCTAATTCAAAACCAATATAGATCAGGACATATTAATAGTCTTATTTTAAGAAAAAAAATCTTGGAAAACTAGAAATTTTTTTTAAATGATATTCAATTTATAGCAAGAAAATATACTTTATTAAACTCTTTAATAATTCATTTAAAAATTCATAAGAAAATTTTATCATTAAAAAAAATTATTCCGATTCTCAGTTTGTTCTGGAAAATAAAGTATCATCAAGCATATTAGCTAATATAAAAATATATATACACAACAATTGTGTAGGGATAATTTTATCTGTAATATTTAAATTTTATATGTTTATATAATTAATAGATGCTAATCTATTTTTATTCATCAGGATTTCATACAAATTTCTATATTCTTGCAAAAATAATTAATGCTCATTCTTAACATTTCATAAAAATGTTATCAATTTGATTATAAAACCATTTGGTAGAACTGATTAGGGCTGAATCGTATAATATACGATTTGGATTCATGCTAGAAATACTTTTTCTTCTAACTAAAATTCCACACATCTTCCAAAATAAAATAAAATAAAAAGAAAAAATATTATAAGATCAATTTCCTCAAAAATAAAGAGAGAAAAGGTGTGAGATGGATTAAGATAAGAACACATTGTAAAACAGATCAAGATTCATTTGATATATGATTACTTACCGCTCTGAGATTTTCTTAATGATAGAATTAGTATTGTAATATTGGCATCATATGAAGTAAATAAAGACTATTTTAATGTTTTAATGAATGTTTTGGTCACCAAACTCTCTCCCTCTCTCGGGCTATAAATAAATCAATTAAGTCATTTCGAGTATATTTTCATCCATATATTTTATAGTACATGTTCATCCATATATTTTCTTATCAAGTTTGAGCATAGCTTGAGTTGTTCGATGTTTAAAATCTCATTCAAAGTTGTTTATAAAATTTTTTTATCAACAACAACATCAATCCTTTGTCCCACTACGGGGGTTGACTACATGGATCCTTTTTCCCCATTGTGTTATGTTAAAAGTCAAATTCTCATTTAAATCTAATAAAGAAAGATAATTTCTAATTATTTCTAACCAAGAATTTTTAGGACCACCTTTATCTTTCTTAATATAAGTCAAATATAATACCGCAACTTTCCGAACCGGGTTATCGGAAGGCCTCCATTTAATTTGACCAAACCATCTAAGACGACTCTCTCTAATCTTATCTTCCACTGGAGCTACTCCAACCTTTTCACGTATATACTAATTTAGTATCCTATCTCTAAGGGTAAAGCAGCTCATCCACTAAAGCATCCTCATCTATGCAACACTTAACTTAGTATTATGCTTCTCTTTTAACACAGTTGTTGCCATGTCCCATCCTAGATGAGAAAAGTGGAGGGTTACGTTATGTAGTCGACAGCCAGCACAAAACCTGTCGAATAAACATGACATGAATCCAATAATTTTTTTTATCAAGTTTGAAAAAAAAAATCAAAGGTTAATTAAGTCTAAGTAATCAATAGTTTGATAATAATTAAACCTACAGTATAATTACTACACAAAATTAGATTTATATATTCAAATTAAAAATTAGCTTATTCCATTAAGTATTATTTAAGTTATTTGCTTAATTTTAAATAATAATAATGTAATACATAAATCAATATATTTAACTTTTTCACCATATTTGTACATCTAATTATAAACATAATTTTTAAATTATATAAAGATTAAGAACTTTGATAAATAGTATAGAACAAAGTAATCAAATAAACAAATAGGTCATCATTAAATAATATTTTTCTTATATTTTTCATGAATTACTTTTTTTTTTTTTACATGAATTACTTGTTAAAAAATAAGTGAGCCGATTCACGAATTTAAATGAACAAGCAAGTAAATAGATAAACTCATTTATTTAAATTACATACTCGTAAATTTTATAATTACGCCTATTCAATTGTATAAATTCATGTTATAATTGAATGACAAGGTTTACCTTACTATCAACTATCTAACACGTATAACTATCTATTTTTTTTTCATCCAGAACTTGTGTTAGAGCATATGTTGGAGGGCTGGATGGTGGGTGTTAAAGGTCATATTAGAAATGTTATCCCTCTTCTGATTTTTTGGTTTCTGTGGTTGGCTAGAAATGATTCTCGTTTTAATGGTAAGTTGATGGATAACCAAAGCATTATTTTTAGAGTTAAGGAGAAGGTGAATTCTCTTTTTACTGCTAATCTTATATCTTATAAAAGTTTTAACAAGGTGTTGTTTACTTTGGAGGCTTTTGGGATCAATAGTTACTGTTCTTATAGCAGTCTTGGGAATAATTTAGCTGTTTGGCTGAAACCTCTTCTTAACTATTTTAAACTGAACTTTGATATTTCACTGGTTGGGAGTAATTGGTGTATTGGTGGCTTGATTAGAAACTGTAGTGGGGATTATGTTTTGGGTTTTGCTGGTAAAACTGTGGCAGCTGATAGGCTAGCTGGTATGCTGTTGGCTGTCTGCCACGGGCTCAATCTCTGTGCTGGTTTAGATATTCAGAATATTGTGATTGAGTGTAACTTTAATGAGGACCTTAAAGCGTTAATTGAAGGGGAAGGTGGCACTTGTGGGTATTCTTACTTCTATATCCATAGAAACATCCAGTTTTTTCTGGGCTCTATGAATTGCCAATTTAATGTCGTTTCCCTTGTGGTCAATTCTGTTGCTAGGGTGTTAGCTCTGTTTGGCTGTAAGTTTCATGGCATTACTGAGTTATCTTTTAATAACCTCGTTGTCCAGATTAAAGGTTTGATTAATTTGGATAAGATTAGTGTGCCTTACGTTAATGTGCGTTAAGTTTCTGCTGTTGGGTTTGATCCTCTGCTCTGGGTGCTGTGTTCTGGTGGTTCCTGTGTGGGGATTGCTGGAGAACGCTGGTTGTTGTTTCTGGATGGTTTATTCTTATAGGATTCATGATTGGCTTTTCATGGCTGGGTTCTGTTGGATGGTTGGCTGTTGTTTCTTATCTCTTCAATTTAGCTGGGGTCTCCCTTGCTGGCTATTGCTTATTTTCCGGGTGTTGTTTCTACTGATGTGGCGCGGGTGTTCGTGTAGCAGTTCTGCCGTTTTTGAGGTGTCTATCTTCAGGGACGTTGGTTATCCTGGGAGTTGTTTCTTTTATTTATGTTTAATTTTGTTTTATAGTTTTAGCTGTTTGTTTCTTTTTTTCCTACTATCCTTGCAGGCCTCTTTTGCAGGTTTTTGGAGCTCCGCGCTCATTTTTGGCAGGGTACTCGTGCTGATTGTAGGGCTAGGCTGAATGTGCTTACCCACCGACCCTTTGTTTTTTGATCCTTAGAATGTTACTAGTTTATTGTGTAATTTTGCCTAGTAGGGAACTCCGGCTCTTAGGTTTCTTTTTCTTTTTGTCTGTAGCTCGTAAGAGCAGTAGAGAGCTGGAGGTCCCTTTAAGGACTTTGTAATTTTTTCCCTATATTAACGTGTAGGCCCGTCGTGGGTTTCTCTAATATATATATATATATAATATATATATATATATATATATATATATATATATATATATATATATATATATATATATATAATATTCATGTACATTATATTAGCAAATGTCAAATTTTTTATCTGTTGTAATTTTCTATGGCTCTCTCAAATGGTCACACGCACACTCTCTCTCCCCGAAACATACACAACCCTACCGACAATGGCAGGCACGCCAAAAAAAAAAAAAAAAAACAAGAAGAAAAAAAGATTGTTAGATTTGGCTTCCTTCTCTTATAATTCAAATACAAACCAACAAAAGCTAGCTATAGGCTTTCTAAAACCTACATGTGTAGCAAACGTGTTACTGTGTGTGGTTTAAAAACTACAATACTGTCAGTGGCTCAAAGAAAAGAACGATACAATAATATTTAAAAAAAAAGTTAATTTTCCTTAAAATTTGCTATAATTTGCTATAGAGAAAGAGAGAGAGATTTTGGATAGTTCTAAATTTAAATAATACAAAAAAATTTACATGAGACTAAGGCTTTGTTTGGGACGGCTTTTTTATTGCTTTCTAAAACGGAGTTTTAGTACAAAAATAAAAAATTTTGTACTACAACTCCGTTTTAGAAAGCAGTAAAAAAGCCGTCCCAAACGAAGCCTAATAGTTCATACTCATCTATAATGGGATAGAAATATTTCATCTAATTTCATATAAGCTTCGTTTGGGGCAGCTTTCTTATTGTTTCCTAAAACAGTTTTTTAATAAAAAAATTTCTAGTTAAAGAAATTTGTATATTAAAAAGCTCTTTAATTTTTTTTTTTTAAAAAAGATGTCCCAAATGAAATCATAATGCATGTCAAAATGTTATATGAAGGAGCATGACACTGATTTTTTTGTTATAATGATAATATTGAATAACTATAAAAATAAGCATAAAAATATGAAGAATAATGTGGCACAAAATAAACATAAAAAAAGAACAAATACACACAGAGAATCTGCTTGAAGTAAAATTGACTTCTAAAGTGAGAAGAGAATCTGATTTATTGTCAAAGAAGCCAAAGAGGTATACTCTAAAAAAAAAAGAACACTTTGCATCCTTCTCAAATCTCAAGTTAAAAATAAAGAAAATAGTGAAAACAATCACACCAAATAGGATTATATAATAATAAAGTTTTCGTCTTGCGTGTACTATTTAAGATGTAAATTCCAATAAAAATCATAGCATGCAATGACAATATATCCGAGAAATAAGAGAGAACTCTATGATGTCATGATCAAATCATAGATGATGGCCTCTTCTTTAATTAAACTGCTGCATGGATATTGGTGAAGAAAGAACAGTTAAGTAACTTGGAAGTTGTTGTTTTTTTTCAATAACTTTGAATTAGTTAGTGGGCGTTCCTTTAGTAAACAGAAATGTTGCTTTATTGCTTCTAAGAGCATTTCTAATGATAGGATTGTAGCTATTAAAGAGGTCTCGGGTTATACTCACTCTAAACTTCCTTTAAAGTACTTGGGTGTCCCTCTTTTCAGAGGTAGGAGACAAACTTTTTTATTTGATGATCTCATTTCTAATGTTCAAAACAAACTTTTATTGTGGATATCTAACTTTCTTAGTTTTGGTGGTAGAATTATTCTTACTAAAAGTGTTCTTTGTGCTTTACCTGTTTATATGTTTCAAGCTATTTCTCCCACGAATGAGGAGTGTATTAATAAATTCTTGATATTGTATCTAAGGCTTTGATTTTTTAAGATATGTCAGAACTTTTGTCACCAATATACAATATCATATGTCCTATTATAAGAAATGTCAGAACTTTTGTCACACACACATCATTAATTCACATATATGCTTGCATATTATGGGTTTTATAACTAAAAAATAATAACCTATTATGACGCATTTGAAAAAAGTATATTGAACTATGTACCTACAAATCACTATGCATGTATCTTGCAATCATAGGAAAAATATCACATGAATTTATATCCATTTTGTTTGCACATGCATATTATCCTAATTTTGCAATTATTGGTACACACCAACTAGTCACTATTATTACTTATTTTTCAATGACATGTCATATACCTTTACTTCTTATAATAGAAATAGATGTTATTTTTCCTAAGAGGCTTGTCTTTAAAGAAAAGTAACTTCTTTAAGGGTTATTTCTAATAACAATACTTTACCTTATTTTTTTAATCAAGAACCTCTAGTGTAGAAAATATATCTATAGGTAGCAAAGAAGATATAACATTTTTTTAAAAAGGAGATTAGATAATATTTATATTATAAAAATGATTTTTTTTTAAATAATCACTTGTTTACTAGATGGCAAGCTCCAAACCAAGTCACTAATTATATTTCCCAATTTTCAAAATTTCCCGTTAGAGATTTGAGAGAAAGTTCCTTTAGAGAGAAAAAATTTCCTTGTTTGAATTCTATTCTTCCAGCAGGAACTTCAGGAATGGCGATAGACGGTCGTCAACCATCGGTGAGTTCGACTCTGGTGATTGGTCTCAAAGGAAATTCACAGGCACATAGTAAAGTTAATTTAATTCAGTCTAATGCTGAAATGGTGGATCCAAATGGATGTACTCCAAGAAGATCATTGAAGGAAGGTCCTCTGGTTATTAAGGAAAATGTCTCTAATGTTATTAGGTAAAGTTCTCCGATGGAACGAAAAGGTAAACGTGTAATTCATGATTTTAATTATAAAACCCCTCGTTGGTCTTAGTCTCTTGTAAAATCTCTTACGAAGGCCAATGATCATGAAACTTCATCTTCAGGAATTAAGATTTCTATAAATAATGTTGGAAATTTCAATTCAAATCCTAAGGAGATTTCAAATGTTAAAATAAGATGTCATCATTATCGAACGTTGTGAAGTTTTCTAATATTCTTAATGAAGTTGCTGATGTTTCGAATGTGAATCTTGATTGTTTGAGTGTGGCAAGTGAATCAGAGGTTGTCAAAGTTATGAATAATGTTGGTGTGAAACCCTGGTCAAAATGTCCTTAGATAAAGATTAATTTTAAAGAAGGGGATTCATTTTTTACAGATGATGGTGTGGTTGTGAAGTTACATACACTTAGTGAAATTTCCAATGCTAACAAGTTACAATTTGTTGTGGTAGCTATGGTATTGGGCAAAGAATCCCTATTCATATTTTTGCATCTGAATTAATACATCAATGGTCTCATTTTGGTCAATTTTTTCTTACTACTCTTAGGATTAGATGGTTCTTGTGTTCGTTCCAATCATCAGAAACTATGGAATCAATTCTTGCAGGAGGTCCATGGTATGTGAATGGGTTTCTTATTGGACTTGATAAAAGGTTGCTAAATTTTCCCCCTTCTTCTGTGAATGGTCTAACTTCTCCAGTGTGGATAAAAATGCTTCTTTTACAATTATAATGTTGGGATGAGGTCAACGTGACTAGAATTGCTTCTATGTTGGGGAAACCATTAATGCTATATGATAATATGTTTCAACGGGGAAGGAAAGAATTTGCAAGAGTATGTGTTCATATTGGGTTAGATAAAAAACTTCCCTTGGGAGTTTTGGTTGAAGGAATGCTTGGTAGGTTTTTCCAAAGGATTGAGTATGAGAATATCTCCACATTTTGTTAGGAATGTGGAAGGATTGGACATGTAAAGAATGATTGCTTAAATAGAACTTCATATGCCAAGGAATCAGTGAAGGATACTACAAAATCTTGACAAAGTAAATCTAACATTGATATTCAAAATGACATTGATTGAAGCTCTTCATATGAACCATTGGTTCATGAGAATTATAGTTGGAGGAAGAGATCTTTTCCAACTAAACCAAATCATAATGTTGGTCAGAAGATGTTCAGGAGGAAAAATCCAATTAATTCTTTAATTTGGGAGGCAGTGAAGAATGGTAGAGCTATACATAATGGCATAACAAACTCTACTAACTTGACGTTAGGAAGGAATAATAAACTGAATGTTGTTGCTGAAGAAGGTGAAATTTCCCTCAACGATAATTTTGAAGAAGCTGCTACTGTACATGTTGATTTGGATAAGCATAAAATGATGATAGAAGAAGATTTGGTGCATTCCAATCTAGATCTAGAACATGGCATGAATTCTATTTCTATTTCCGCATAAATACATTTTGCTGTGAATAAATTTGAAGCTTTGAATGGCAACTGTGATGAAGAATTAGATAGTGTAAATATTTCTAAAATTATATTGGAGGTTGGCAAAAAAGTTGATGGTTCTTTGGATCAAATGAATTCTATTATGAGTAAGAGTGTTAAAGAATTGAGAAGTAATGAAGATTTTATGAACAATAATTTTTGTAAGGAGATTGATGGTAGCTCAGGTGCAGCAAAAATTAAGCTTGCCAAGGAGCTAAAGTCTCTAGGGCTAGTGAAAATTCTTCCTCATATCAAGAATCTAGAAGAATTGAATAAAGGGAGGGTGGGGGCTCATCCCTTTGATTGATTAATGAGTTCCATAGCATTTTGGATATGTAGAGGGGATAAAAAGAGAGAAGCCTCTCTTTATTTAAAAGAGTTTGTTAAAGAATTTGATGTATTTTTTGTTGGTATTGTGGAGGCTAAAATATATGTCATTAATAGAGTGGAATTCAATAAATTTAAAGGTTTGGGTATGGATTATTTCTTGTTTCCATCTGATGGCTTGTCACGTGGAATTATGGTCATTTGGAGATTAGATTTGTCTTTATTCTTGGTGTTGGAGGCTTCAGCCCAAAGAGTGATTGGTGATTTAAATGTTTATAACAAGGGATAGTGGATGGTTTCTACTATTAATGGTAGCAAGGATGTTTATAAAAGGATTAAATTATGGGATGATTTTCAGTCTTTTTCCTATAGAGATATCCCTTCGGTGATAGGGGGATTTTAATTATAGTTTGCCTCAAGATGATAAGAAGGGGGAAAGAAATTTCTCTTGTCTCAAGGTCTTAAGGATATGAGGTTGTTTCTGATAGTAATGATTTACATGAAGTGGGCCTAGTGGGACCTAAATTCACTTGGTGCAATAATAAATGTGGTGGTGAAAGGACTTTGGAGATATTGGATAGATGTTTATTGAACTCTATCGCTTTAGAGAAGGTTCATTTGGCGGTTGTAAGGCATATTGCAAGAGTGACTTTGGACGATTATCCTATTGCGTTGAAGATCTTTAATTCCACTACTAAGAAGAACAAAATTCTTATGTTTGAAGATATTTGAGCTTCTTATCATGGTTCTTCTATTATTGTTTAAAAATCTTGAAACAAATCTACCGATGGTGATGCGATGTAAATTCTTAATAAAAAGTGTAAAAGAACAATGAAGGCTTTATTTTTTTGGAGTAAAGCTAAACTTAAAGATTTCTTGTCCTTAAAGGATTGCCTTAAGAAAGAGCTATTACAACTACAATTGTAGGACACTGAGATCAATTGGTTAAATGGATAAAAATAGCTCCTTTTGAGATTAAAAGTCTATGAACTGAATGGGAATCTTGCTCTACTGAATACTTGGTGGAGGAAAAGGGCGAAAGTAAGATGGATAGAAGATGGGGATTCTAATACAAAGTTTTTTCATGCATTTGCTTATGCAATAAGACATGGGAATTAGATTAATCAAGTAAAAGATATAAATGAAGTTTTTGTTCAAAAATATAATGATATTGAAAAAAGTATTTTTTAATTACTTTCAAGATAAGTGGAGGAATAAAAAGTGTAAGCTGAAAAACTGCATGGTTCCTTGAAATTTTCTTGATGATATAGACAGAAGAAGGTTGGATGCTGAATTATCTATTAATGAAATTATGGAGTTTATTAAGAATATGGGAGGAAATAAATCACCAGGTAGTAATGGGAATTCTCATTCCTTTTTTAAAGCTTATTGAAATATATTTAGATATGATGTTTGTAAGGCTATTAATTAATTATTTTCTTCTGGGAAACTTGTCATGAATGGTAGGAGACTCTTCTTATTCTTATTCCTAAAGTGCAGAATCCTATGACTCCTAATTATCAACCTATCAGTCTTTGCAAATCCTTATACAAGATAGTGGATAAAGTTTTATTAATTAGATTATTGTTGGTGATTTTTAATATTATTTCTAAAGAGCATGTGTCATTCATTAGAAGAATATCAATTTTGGATCACATTCTTTTGGCTCCGAAGGTGTTCAACAAAATCAAATTTTCTAGGTCCAAGAAAGGCCTCTTGGCTATTAAGATAGATATGTCGCAAGCTTATGACAGTATGTGCTTGTTTAGATTAAAATAATTGATGGATTATTATGGGTTTCCAATTAAATTTCTTAATTTGTTGATGGAATGTGTGGTTAATCAAAGGCTTTCTATTCTGATTAATGGATGTAATTCCAATTTGATAGAGGTGAAGAATGTTTTTTGGCAAGGGTGTCCTTTATCACCCTTTTAATTTATTATGTGTTATTAACTTCTTTCTAATGCTTCTATACATAATGATACGAATCTTGGAAGCAAAATTTCTCCAAATGCATAGAAAACTTCCCATTTACTATATGTAGATGATATTTAGTTGTTTATGGATGCAAAAATAAAAAGTTTTAAGAAGTAAAAGAAAATTCTCTTGGACTACTACAATTTGTCATGTCAAAAAATAAATATCCATTAATCTTCTATTTTGTTTTGTAAATCAATTAATACAAGTAGAAGTAAATAGAAATCAAAGTTATTGGGTTTTAAAGTGGTGGGTGAGATAGAATACATGGGAGTTAAAATAGCATTAAGAGGGCTGCTGAAGTCTAATTTTGAACACTTGATGGAGAAATATTTAAATAGATTGAATGCTTGGCAAAATAGGTTTATTACTCTAGCAGGTAGAATAGTTCTGGATAAATTGGTTTTTCTTGCTCTTCCATCATTTCTATATATGCATAGATTGGTTCCTTTGAGTTTCTTGAAGAAGTTTGATAAAATATGTAAAACATTTATTTGAAATAAACATAGAGTTAATCATGGCCTTCATTATATAGCTTGGGATGTTTTATGGAAAATTAAGAAGAGGGGAGGACGTGGTCTATATTTAGCTGTATCAAAGATGGGTCCTTTAAGGGAAAAATTTGCTTGGAACCTCATTAACATGCCCAAAACACTTCATAATAGAAACTTGATTACAAAGTATGGAGACAAATTGTGGAATTCTAAGGTGAAGAGGTGCAACTCTGTTTCGTGGAAAATTATTCTTGATGGGTTGAAATCTCTTAGTAAGTTTGTAACGTGGGAAACTTCTTTAGGCTCATTAATTAATGTCCTTAGAGATGCATGGATTCATGACAAAAGCATTGATAGGTGGCCTACATACATTTTAGAATTGGAAGATGATACATTGTCCCTAGATGCATTTAGTATGAATGGAAGATGGAATGCAGATCGGTTGAAGCAGCAATTTGGAGAAGATCTTGTGGAACTTATCACTCAAATTTGAATCTATCCAGATTTGATACATGACCGAATGAAGCTAAAATTTAAAATTTCTTGAAAATTATTTATGCACTTCTTACAGAGACATTATCTAAAGATGACGTGGAAGTGGACTATTGGACGTGGGTAAGAAAACTGAAACTTAACTCTCGGGTGGTGTTGTTCTTATGGTGCTTATTCAACAATGTTTTTCCATCTACTGATTTCCTAAATGCATAGAAGATTATTGGATAATAATTTGAGTATGAGAGGTTGTAAAGTCATTGAAAATTCTAATCATATATATAGCAGCTGATTGTTTAAAACTACTTCAAGTGATCAAATTTTTGAATGCTTGGGGGGTTTCAAGTTCAAGTTTTCAATTCTTTTTAGGAATGCATATTGGAATTGGAAAGGTTAGATAGTACTAATCCTTTTATAGCTAAGATGTATTAAATATTATTATTCTTTTCTTGAAGTAGTAGAAATAAAGTAAATCATGGAGGTGTTGAAGATAGTGCTACATTTATTACTTCAAGGGGTATCAGTTTGGTTGCTTCTTCTTGTCAAAATAATCTCATCTATAAAATTGGGGTGTTAATTAGCCTTCCCATCAATTTTGTAATTCCCAAGTGGATTAAGATTAATATTGATGCTTCTTTGTTAAGATCTAATAAAGTAGGTGTTGGTGGAGTAGTTAGAGATAATTAAGAAAGAATCTTGTTGGCATTTGGTTTTGGTTGCATGCATTGGGATAATGATCAAGTTGAAATGTTAGGAATTAAATCATTGAAGAAAGTGGTGCAAACCTGGATACTTGAGGCGGAAAACATTATAATTGAAGGTGATAATCATAATGTTATCAAGTATCTTTAAGACTCTTTTAGCAAATTATCATGGATGATTGGGAACTAGAATTTGGAGGAGTTATTATTCTTAAAAGTGTTCAATAAGGTTTTATTTCAATTTTCCAATCGAAGTTGTAATAAGTTAGCCAATTTTTATGCTAACTTGGCTATTTCTAATGATTTTATTTGGGATGTTATTAGTGGCAATAAAATTCCTCCTTCTTCTGTTTCTTTGTTAAGGGAGGAATGTGATAGGTTGTTGATCTTTGAGTAGTTTGTAATTATGTGTTTTTGAATTAATGCAAGATGCATTTTCTTTCAAAGAAAACAGTCACCCATTATATGGGCAACTTAGGCATGGTTGACCCCACAAGGCAATTGAATAACCAATGTAATTTCTTTTAATTTCTTCTTTTAAAATATTTTAAATTAATAAAAATTCTTATAATTTATTTTCATTATTATTATTAAAATATAAAGTTATTTTAATGTAAATTAAAAATAATAAATAACTAAAGTTTTAAATTTAATAGTTTAAAATTATATTTAAATAACTAAGGAAGATAAACTAATAAATAATAATAATATATAATATATAATATAAACTTAAACTATGTAAAATAAGAAATAATAAGGAATGAACTTAGGAGGATCATTTTATAAAAATTAATTGTAAATATCTTGGTAAAGGAAAATATCTAGTAAAAAATTACTAACACAATTATAAAGATTACTTACAAATATCTTTGATCATTCCTAGAGGCCATAATAAACTTCTTCATTTTCTTATTTTCTCCTTAATGGCAATCTTAATCCTTAGGTTTAGCATGTCGTGGTAAAGTCTGTTATTGATTAAAATGTTTTTCAACATATAAAGAAAAGATTATGAACAAAGAAGGGTACTCCATTGTAGATTATTGCATTGAATTTGACATTATTGTGAAAGTATAAAAAACTAATGGGGGTTGATATGGAATATATTAACAACCTTGATGTTGATCCTACCATAAATTAAACCATTTATCATGAGATTATCTCAAAGGAAAAAAAGTGAAGTTTCTATTAATAGAATTGCATTTAGAGTGCTTTGTTATATATTTGGATGGACTGACTCTATTTCACCTTTAGATGAGTGCTAATGTTATAGT
This sequence comes from Dendrobium nobile, assembly GCA_022539455.1. NCBI lineage: Eukaryota > Viridiplantae > Streptophyta > Magnoliopsida > Asparagales > Orchidaceae > Dendrobium > Dendrobium nobile. The sequence goes on along the minus strand of CM039718.1, from coordinate 43,587,644 downwards.
GTATATCATATTTTCTTATTATCAGGCCTCTATGGCAAGGAATTAATAGTGGGAATTGAATGTTGCAACCAAGTTCACGAGTTTATGTTATTGATGATAACAAATATTATGGCTCATATCATGTTGTTTACTTTCTTGCAATCAATTGATTATAGAATGTGACATATGAGTCAAAATTGATATTCCTTTTGTTGAATGGGGCAGAGTAGAATAAATCAATGCTCAATTGAATTCTAAATCTATAAAGTATTTTTTTTTCTGTTCTTTGAATTTTCAAGATTGTATCTTAGTATCCACATGCAATATTGAAAAAGATATTTGGGATAAATTACACACTACATACAAAAGTACTAGTGAAGTCAAGAAATCAATATTAAATATTTTAATAAATGATTATAAACTATTTTACATGAAACTTTATGAGACTATTTTAGACATGTATATTAGATTTACTCAAATAGTGACATCATTACATGCCTTAGGTCAAGAACTTTCAAACTTTGAAAAAGTTAATTAATAAAATTCTATATTGTCTACTTGATAAGTTTGATGCCAAAGTCATTGCTATTTATGAATTACAAAATTTTAATGAATATTCGATTGATAATATGAATTGCTCACTCATTACCTACGAGCAAAGTTTGAGTCAAAAACTTTTGGATGTCAGTGAAACTATAATGTAGAAAGATGAAACATGGATGCAAGTGACTTAGTAGATGTTGAGAGTAAAGAGATAGCATCAATTATAATTAAATTTGAATTATCTGCTAAAGCACAAGCATAAACATCAACAAAAGTAAAAAAAATGTAAAAGTAGTAACAATGTTATGAATTCCTCTGATGTTATGTTTTTTGGTGTAGGAAATCTATACATATAAAAAATCAATGCCCTAATATAAAAACTCTTCCAACAAAAAAAGATGGAAAAAATAAGTAAAATACAATAAGAGAAAATGATAAAAAGCAAAAAATCTCCTAGGAAGACCTAATTTTCGAATCATTTTATTTTATGTTTTTATGTGATGTAGTTAATGCATATATATATATATATATATATATATATATATATATTTGATCAAATTGATTTTATTTTATTTATCATAAAATGATTTTATGATCAAAGATAAATATTTTCTGTGCTATTTTTGATATTTGTTTTGTTTGTAATTATTTTATTTTATGATTTATCTTTGATCAACAAACACAAATCACTTCACATTATATTTGTAACAAAATAAATTCACTTATCTCAAATTTTTTTTAATAAAAACTCTACCTCATTTTTACCTAAAAATTTTAAGTGGTGATTGACTTTCCTATATTTTTTAAAGGAAGGAAATTCAAGATTATGTCACTCCTTATCATTTCCTTAATCAGGCTATTGCTTTTTTGAATAAAAAACAATATCAATTTAAGAATTGAACTACAAAATTAAATCTTTTTTATCATCCTATATTTCTTCTATCTCATAGGAATCTTTTACAAGCTGATATATTCACTTCATAATGTTTTTAATCAAGTTGTTCATTTTTATCATTGGATTAGGTTTGCGTTGAGTCTTTAAAGAATAAGATAGGAAGTAAAATTATAAAAATGAAAAGAGGCTCAAAATGAGCTCAAAATAAAAAAATACATAATGTATGTTAAACTTGAAAGATGCACAAATGTGTATCAAAATTTAAAAGATGCACAAAGTGTGCCAAAAATTGATGAAGTTGCACAAAATGAGCCCACAATATGTAAACTTACTTTTCTTATATTTTTAAATCTTAAAAATACCATTTTTCTAAATGATACTTTCGATACTTGAGTATGAAAATTATGATTCATAATTGGCCATTTTTGTGTTGATATTCTATTACATATATTTCAAGCAAGAAGATTGAAAAAGATATTTTTTTCTTCTCTAAATCTTTTTTTGAATTAGATTTAAAAAAAGGATTTTAACATTTAAGGAGCCTGAGCTTGGGTTAATAAAATTTAAATTTCCAACCTTTCTAAATCTTTGGGTGGTTAATTAATTTCTTACTATATTTTTGAATAAAATCAAGAGATAATTTTCTCATTTTGAGAAAATTTATTGAAATTAATTGATTCTTCTTAAACATCAGCATCACCTCCACTTGATTAGAGTCTGTTATGTGTGTTTCATTTTATTTTTTTGTGTTTCACTTCCTTTTTGATAATGTCAAAGGGATATAAGGTGTTTTACTAGCTGTATTTATGTTTAAGCTACATATGTTCATCTTGAATTTGCATTAGCTTATTTGTTATTTTATGTTCTAAATGTTTTATATATTTTTTATTTGTTTCTTTATAAAATTATTTTGTGGTTGGAAAATTTTTTTTGAGAAAATTTATCATTGTGATAAAATCTAAAATTGATTTTCTAGATTAGAAAGAGAATTTTAATATTACTAATTTATCCCCCATAATGGTTAGCCTTGGGATAAATCATTAGGTCTAACAACTTATTCAAACTTTTAAGTGGTATCAGAGCTAACTTTCAAAAATTAAGGTTTAGACAACTTTTTCAAAATGATCATGACTACTTTTGGAAACCATAACACACCTGAATGATTTTCAATCACTAGACCACCACTATTTGATAACATCCCTTTTGATTTTTGGAAAACTTGTATGTCTACTTTTTATCAATCTTCATCAATCTCTTGACTATCACATGTGAATTTTAGTACAAGAAGGTTACACTAGACAAACTAGACTTGTTGATGGTGTTAGAATTGAAACACCATTTACTGATTGGACAGTAAAAGAAAAAGAACTAGCTTAATTAAATGTAAAATTTTTAAACAGCTTTTTATGTGCACTTAAGTCTTAAGACTATATGTGTGTTCTAACTTGTATAATGGGAAAAGAAATTTTGGATAGACTTTGCATTACTTATAAAGGAACTAATGGAGTGAATAATTCTAGATTGAACATTCTATTACACGACTATGAACTTTTTCGCATAAATTGAATATGCCACTAGACTTGCCATTCAGTTGAATTTGACCTTGGGGAGCTTTCAAAACCTTCAAACCACACATGTGAATTTTTTTATGATTTGTTGGTCTGTAACCTACACTTTCTTGGACCCAGTTTAACTCAGGGTTGACTAGGGGTCAAAATAATTAAAATGCTCTTTAAAGGGGTTTTTGGCCTTTTCCCCAAAATTCAACATGGAAATCCCATATCAATGATTAAAACATATCTCAATGGATTCTAAAGATCATTAGGAATACGTTGTACCAAAACCCACACTTGGGTTTGACCCAGATGACTAAGTCAACCATTGTTTTCCAAGTCAAACTAATTTGGCCAAACCTTCCCTACACTTCCACCCTATCAAACCACTTGACAAAGACTTCTCCAAACTCATTCAAACCCATGGGGTGACCAATTGTGTCCTTAAAAGACCCCTCTTGAAGACTGATGCCTTGGGATTACTTGGACTAGCCATTTGGAAATACCCAAGTGCCCAAAGAGAAATCTCCCTTGAGCCAAATTCCAATTCTAGCCTTATTAGATAAAACCAATGGTGGAATTGGGTTCCCCTTGATCCAATAAATATTTCCCATTAAAACCTTAACCTGGCTTACCAGGGTCTTTCCAAAATGGACCACAACCTACCCAAAACTTAGTCAACCTAAGCCATGTTTGGGAATTAGGACACCCCTTGTCCAATTCAATCCATGGTTGGGTTCAACATGATTCTATCTATCTTCCTTATCAAGATCACCATTTGGCTTTACCCAAGCTGCACCCAAATAGACCCAAATATTATAGGTTTGGGTCATCCCGAGCCCATTCATGTAATTGGATCTATCCCACGCCCAATTGAGTTCACACTTGAGCTCCCCGAACTCCCAGTAGCCTTTCCACCTCATCCCAACCAGGTCAATAGTCAATGTCAGTTGGGGCAAATAGAAAATCATCTTGATTGTGTCCAGTTCATGAATCCTAGCTAAAGCTTCCCCAAGGACTCTACTCACCTCCTTTGGGCTCAAATGACCCCCTGAGAATGTCTCCTTCCACCTAGAGATAATCCAGTATCTTCCCGATCAATCTCGACGATCCTCGGTCATGGGGATAGCTTGAAAATGGAACCCTCACCCAACCCTCTAATTCACTGCAAATCTTTCAAAAATCCTCCCTAGAGTTCTCTATGCATTTCTCTTCATTCCCCCAGCCTCCGAGCCCCCTCCAGTAACTATCCCGTATGAACTCCAATAAAACTCTTGCTCTGCTTAAAGTCATACTTATTATGGTACTTCAGTTGAGATGCTTTATGGAGAAGTGCTTGTCATCCGTCCCTTAAGCTTCCTGATAGAAAACCCCATTTTTTAGGTCTTTCTACACTTTGGGAACTAGTTCTCGAGCTACCTAAATAGGTAGTATGGTCACTTTTGAATGAAAGTATCATCCTTATGGATTTCCACCATTGGATTGAAGCTTTCTATTGCTCTGATGCTTTCTATGATGTTTGACAAAGTTTTGCTGGAGGGATTCCCCAGATTTCACTAAAAAGGCTCTACGATCTTGGGTAGTCATGGGAGGTTGAAGATAGAATTGTAAGCATTGATTTAAATCAATGCCATGTATTTGATCTCATGATTATGGAGCCCTTTGATCATAACTATCCAATTCATGATCCAATGCATGTCTTTAATCCCGCATTTACATAATCAGCAAGCAATCAATGCCTCACTAATTAGACCACGCTACATGTAAAAGTGTAGTCTAGCCATGTAAATCTAGGTTTAATTAATTTCAAAATCATAATAAACATTGAAATTTTAAATCTCCCAATCCACTTGGCCAATTAGGTGTTCTTAGGCTCATTGAAAAGATCTAAGGGAGATCTCTAAAAGCCCTCTGGTCTCAAGCCCTATTTAATTATATGAAAATGTTAATTTCAATTTTAATGTACATGTTATTAATATATTTGTGTGCTTAATTGGTATCACCATAGCTTGGGACTTTGGGGGAATGACTTTGACTAGTCAAAATTTTTCTCCGCCATTCAAGTTGTTTAAGGGCATGTCCATTCCAATATAGGCTTAGGGCTCATGATTTAGCTCCTAAGTTCAAATTGGTTCTATGATATTTCCACTGGAATTTAAGAGCTAGTTTTTGATGTGTTGATTATGCTTAGTCTAAGGAGTTTAGACTCACAAATTCCATCCCTATTCAAGCTTGGCGTAGTGACTTAGTTGTTTTTGAAGGAAACCTAGAGGTTACCATGGGTGGTTTGGTTAACCCCTTAGAGAGCTCAATTTGGGAATGGGCCTTGAGATCAAGTTATCTTATGGTCCAAAATTTATTAGATTTAGTGCCAATTTGGTCCACCAAGTAGGAACTCCAAAATCCCTTCCTTGATTTGGCCTAGAAACTTATTTAAATCACTATTAATTCATACTTAATCCAAAAAATTAAGGTTTCCAATTTACCCTAATTGTACCGTTAATGCATAAAAAGTAAAAGCCCCATCAGATGACCCCTAGTTTAGCTTTAAATTAATTTAAAAGGGAAATTAACAATTAATTCAATTAATTAATTAAAAATATTTCAAAATTTAAATATATTGCTAAATGCTTGGAAACATACCCGTAGGTCATTCCTGATCTTTGGGTGGTATTCAAAGAGGTTTGGGACTTATTTGGATCAAAATCTAAAAATCCCCAAAATTAGGTAATTTTTAAAAATTCCAAAAATGCCCAAACCTTTGAAAATCACTAATAATTCTATAAAAAAACCAATTTAATCAAACTTAAAATCATTCAAATCTAATTAAAATCTAGTATTTTATGAAAAATTAAAAACTCCAAAATTTTGTCAAAGTCAAAAAGTCAACTCCCAGGTCAAGTGTAATTCAAAATCGGTTGGGAACTTCAGAAAATTATAACTTAATCTACAAAATTTCAAATTGAGCAAACTCAAAGTCTAACTACTAATTTTTAAGTCTAATATTCATTATAAATTTTAAATACTTAAAACCTACTTTAATTTTAAAAGTCAACTTTAACCCCTTGATTAATACATTAAAATAATCCAAATAATTCCAAATTTCCCAAATCCAATAATGTATTAAAAATTCCAAAAAATATATTAATTTAATTAACCAAACAAGTAATCAACATATTTAATAAAAAAAAATTAACTTTTAGCTTTCAACCAATCAATTTAACTTAATCAACCCCGATTACGATTAGGTAACCTAGGCTTATGAGGTTATTAACATAGCCCAAAGGAAGATGAAATAAACTTCATGGCCTAGGTGAGCTACAAAGATAGTAATTATTTAACAATTAAAGCATACCTCAATTAAGATTTACTACATCAATATTTAAACTCTAATAAAATTTCCCCCTTCGATCTTTAACAAACTTGAACACTAGATAACTTCAACAAGTTACCCAGCTTAAGATCTACCCCAAACACACAGCCTTTAGCACACACTTTAGATTATTTACTAAGACAACCAACTTTAGTCTTGGCTAGGTCTGTGTTTACTTTTACTGTTGTGTGCCAAGTTTTTTGAGTTTTCCTGACATTCTTTGATTGAAATTTAATTGATGTGATTATTTATTTACTTTAATTGCAATCTATGAATTGATATGATGTGCGATAGTTTACCCTTTGGTTAGGATCAATTAAGTTTCTTACTGAATTTTCTGTAGGTGGCCACAGCCATATAATGTAATAAAAAGGTAGTTAAATTGATAATAAATATAACTACTATAGGTATTTAAGTTTCTTAGCCCCCAACTAAATAAGAGCATGGCCAAGTGTAATTTACTTTACATCATATATAAACTTCTTTGGATTGATTTATTTTTAAATGATTAGGAAAATCTTGTATGAGAGTCAAGATTTTTCATTTAATTTATTATTGATATAATTTGTTTAAAGTATTGAGTTGTGAAAGTTAGACATTTGAGTCAGGATATATGTATCTGAAATAAGATCCCAAAGAGGAAAGGATACCTCTTAGGGGGACAATCCTTTTCCATTTAAAAGCCCAAATTTTGATAATTTTAGTACCCAAAGTAAAAAGAACAACCACCCCTTTTGGCGGAAGGTTTTTCTTTTTAATTTTGGTATGTAGGTACGATGAATGCAAGTAGCCCGAAGAGGAGAATGATAAAGAGTTGAAGATAGAGAATATCCCACTAAAAGTCACTTGCATCTATCCTAGGATTAGAATCTAGTTTTGTGGATAGTGGTACCCAATCACTATTAATTTTTGTAATTTCTAAGTTTTAATAAACTGGCAGTTTTTATATAGACATTTACTTGATTAATTTGATTTTATTAATATATTTAATTTAATATGATTGTGATTAGATTTTTTTTCTACTTTTCCTAATTTTTTCATTATTTGCATGTCATTTTTTTGTTTTAGCTTGGATTTGGTCGAAGGCTCATGAGTGCACATATAAATTTTTCTATTTGAAATTAAAATTAAAAATTCTTGGCCACCATAAAAACTCTAACAATCTAAGAAGTAAGCTCAGGACTACTGGGATTCTGCATAAGCATATTATTTTATTTCTCTTCTTTATTATGCACCTCTCACTTGCTGGTCTTGGAAAACCACCTGGCCTTGGAGGCTGTAAATCTGTCAAGGGGATAATATGCAATCTCTAGGGAAAAATAATTTTTAAGCCTTAATAAAAAATTTTAGATATTCATTTTATGCATTTAATTGAGTCGATCAACATGTATTGCTTTAAAAATTAATTAAAAGGGTTTGAACTTTTAATTCCATTTCTTTTTAATGATTTTCACCCCATATAACTAAAGGTACTAATTAGTATATGCTAAAGAAGTTTTTTCCAGTTCTTAAAAACCTTAATAATAATGTCCCTACCACTCTTTCATAATAACCATACTCATGGATTTTAAATCTATGAGGTGATTAGTTGACTCCCTAATCATAGCCGAGGTCAGTCCAGATTTTGTACTACATTAGCTAGGTTTGGGCTACTGTGGTCCAATGCCCAATTTAGATTTATGATTTGGGAAAGATTTTGAATCATAAGACACATACCTCTAAGAAATTTTAATAAGTTATTCAACTAAAATTAAAGATTCTCTCAATCCAAAACTTAAAGCTCAACACAGATTACGTTGGGGGCACTTTTGAACTACTTTAAAATCTCAAATTATCACCTACCTCTCTTCCATTAACTCTTGAAATAAATGCTCCAATTTGATCCAGCCCCAATTTATATTCAAAATTCAACTTCTTTGTTTCCAATTCTTGAAATCTCTAAATCAAATTTCAGCTGTTATTTCAATCAAGAGTATTCAAAGGAGACCTCAATTTTCTATGACATAATTAACTACAAAGGCTTGAGCTCACAGGAGGTTTAAGACCCACATCAACATTTCAATAAAAATATTATTCAAAACTCAATTAGTCTTTTTTTTCAAAAATCAAAATAAATAATGATTATTATCATCACATTAGAATAATCTTTAATGAATTATATTTTTTACTTCAGGAAGATATATCATTTGTGGATAAAAATTTGAACATGATATTAACTATCAATCATCTAAATTATCATAGCTAAATATTTGATCGAACTTCACTCTGACCCTTTACGGTCATATGTTGTTCTTTCTTAAATTTCACCACGACATTCAAGATGGGATCTGCAATTCTAAATCTGGACACCAATTTAAAATCATATTTCTACCTTTCGAGGAAGTATATCTTTCTGATGGGATGCTTGATTTTAGATTTAAAATTCAAAGTGAATTTCAAATTTTCCAAAATGGCTAAACTTTTTAAAACCCCTTTTAACAACAATAAACAATCTATAAAAGACCCAGTTAGGACCCAAAATGGCTGCTAAATTTAAGAGGATGAGTTACTATTGGCTAAAAATTATGAGGGAATATATTAACCATGATAAGAGATGTCATGAGTGTAAGATCAATGGTGATGTTTTGCATCGACCACCAAATCCATTACACCCAATAGTAGCATCCCAGCCATTTGAATGCTAGGGTAGATATATAATTGAGCTAATAGATCCACCATCATTAATGGGACTTCACTTCATTTTGGAATTAATAGATTACTTTTCTAAGTGGGTAGAAGCAACTACATTCAAAGAAGTTACGTCTAAGCATGTGATCAATTTTTTTACCCATAATATTTTCTATAAACATGGTGTATCACGCCATATAATTTCATATAGTGGCATAACATTCAAAAGTACCAAAATTTATAAGTTTGTTGATTAGAAAAAAATTGATTGGTGATACTCTTCTATACACAACAAAAGAGTAAAGGGCTTGGCAAATGCCATTAACAAAATGCTGGTGAAGCTGTTGAAGAAGAACCTCACCAAGAATGAAAGTGATTGACACACTAAAATGGCAGAGGTGATATAGGGGTATCATACTACTTTTAAAACATGAAATAAAGCCACTCCCTATGCATTTGTTTTTGGAGTTGATGCATTATTTCCACTAGAGATTGAATTGCAATCATTTCAGGTAGCTATCCAACATGATTTCACTCAAAAACAAAATGCCCGCTTGAGAATGGAAGAGATCAATGCTCTTTATTATATTAGATTATAGGCTCAACATAACTTACAAATTTATCGAGAAAGAATGGTGAAATAATTTGATTGGATGGTCTATCATTAGACATTACAAGAAGGGAAATCAGTCCTGGTACTAAGAAGGCCAATCAACACACACTAAAAAATTGGTTGCAAATTTGTAACAAAATGAGAAGGCTCCTTTGTCATCAATAATGTGTACCAAGAAGGAGCTTATTAACTAATTGAACTTGGTCATCAGAGGCATATGCCACCGATCAATGGCTAATATACAAAGAAGTGTCATGCATGAAAATTTCATGTTCAATATACAATACAACAATCAGAGTGTTTTGTGCATAGCATGTGTTTTTTTATATTTTGAAATTTTCATGTGTTGTAAGATTGCATTTTAAAATCTCCCCATAAGATTGGGGGCATTTTAAATATTTATTTGGGTCTATATCATGCTACATGCTAAAATCCTTAAATATTTATTTAAAATCCTAAAATGTAAAATCTATCTAAACTGTTCTATAATATAGGGGCCATTTTAAATATTTATTTAGGTCAAAATCATGCCACGTGTTGAGATCCTCAAATAAATATTTAAAATTCAAAAATACCAAATTTATCCTATCTAAAACCTCCATATAGGATAAGGGTATTTTAATATATTTTTTGGTTAACATCGTGCTGCATGTCAAGATCCCTAAATAAATATTTGAAGCCATTAATAAAATTATTTTTTCTTACTGAATAATATAATGAATTGTTTTCAAAATATATGTCGGTGATATTCCAAAAGTTTGGGATACCACCTTCTCTAACATATCAAGATTTCAAAAGTCAGAAAAGAGACTTTTTTGATAACACACTCCAAATAATTTAGCTGAAATAGCTTAAAGTATTTCAATAGCCTAAAGATTAACGTTCAAATAGGTGTAAGGGTCGAATCCAACAATCTAAAATATGGTCAGCTTACTGGTAGCTGTGTCTATTTAAGAAGCCATAAGAAAGATCATAGTAATGAAACCCCCACTTTTTCAACACACCAATAGGGACTATAAAAATTATGTAGGCTAATTTTGCTTGATAAGTTTTAGAAGTTGTAGTCCACAATATTCTCCTAATTGACCAAAGAATTAAAGTTCTAGTAGGAAAGATGGGATGTGAGTAACTACCAAATTTGTATAGGCTTCAAAATCATCAATTATATAGGAGGACTCCAACTTTACAAATTTTAGTAGAATTAGTATTGGGAAGCATAAATCCCAAAGCTTAAGTCTGAAATCTAAATTGGTTTAAAAAGTCTTGATCCAACAAGCCCAAATATGGCATGATCGCTAGTATCTTCGTCTATTCAACATGCCATAAGAAAGGTTGTAATAGGGGACCTATATTTCAGAACCAAAATGACTGAGAGCTATCAAATATTAACTCACCTATTCAGATGAACTCAAGTGACTCAGATTGAAGTCTCCACTATTAGTCAAGAATTAAGGTACTACCTATATTTGGCACTGTTAACTAAATCTGAAACCTATAAATCCTTCAATAAATAAATAAAGCACAAAACAAGGATTGATGAATTTTTTCTTCAAAAAGTCCACCAAAGAACAAAGCAAAGGAGCGAAGAGATTATCCAAAAGTTCATATAAAGTTTAAGGATGAAATAAGAGAATTATGTCATTAACAAGTCTGTTACATACAAAGCTTTGTACCGATGACTTTTTGCTATTGACATAGTTAAACCTAGAGGTTTTAGGTTTGCAACATAAATCCCTTCATCAAGCTTATTAAAGCTAGAAGGAAAGGGCCAAAGGTACACAATCATCTAACAAGTTGGTAGTAACAAATTAGGTAATCATTTACAAATATCTATTGTACAAAGCATAAAGCAGAATGAACCAAACCTTAAAACTTAAGCTAAAATTGTGAAGAGAGTAAAACTGTGAACTCCAATGGGGGACTATAGCTATAAGCATAACAACCACAAAAGTCACAGGAGCGGTATAATAATAGCTCATCAATAACTGAATTTATACAATAACATTATTTTATTGATTCAAATTTTATATAAACAAGTTCACAAATTCCTTCTTTTACAAGTTAATATCAGTAAGAAAAGGAGTACATTATCCTTCATAGAGGGCAAAAATCTGTCTTGTAAAGCTATGCCATAAGAGGAAGTGGATAGCTTTGTTCTGCTCCTTCTAATGACTATGTTTCCTACACAAAGCAACAAAAATGTTAGCAAAAAAAAGTAGAGAAATTATGCAAATATATATAAAGTTGTGAAGGAAAAGTGTACCTGAACTAAGGTCTCTTATAGTACCTCTTGAACTTGTGTTCTACTCCTCCTAAAACCTATCTAGTGTAACAAAAGTGTCAGCAAATAACTAAAGATAGAAAAAGAAATACACTTCACCAACTAACAAAAATGTACATGAGATGTAGTCGCCTAGGGCAACTAACTTACTAAATATTGTTCATATAGTGATGTGCCTAAAGATAGTTAGGCGTCACTATATATGTATAAAGTGAGCAATGTAAAGTGAAGTGAAAGCTAATAAAGTGAGCATACCTGAACTGAGATCTCATATAGTGGCTACCTAACTGAAATCCTGCTCATCTGAAACCTATATAAGACACAAAGCATCATCAGCATAGGTATTAAATAAAAATTAGAAGAAAAAGAGAAGAGTGTAGCTGAGCTAAAAGCAATAGTAAAAGACCTCAAGCAATGAAGTCTTGTAAACAAATGCTGCAAAGATTTGGCAAATTTTGAATGACATCTTCAATTATGTAGCAAACATATTACTTTCATATATGACTAAGGTAATGAAAAATATTGAGCAGTTATTAATCTGCAATAAATTAAAGTTTTGAGGGTGGAAAACGATAAGGAGTTACAATGATATCTACAAGGAATAATCTGCAGGGATTTAAGTATGAAGAATTATATCATATCCCATAGATCCCTGCTTAACTAAAGCCAATAAATCAACCGCATTATCGAATATAAGTGCATTTAAAGATATATGAAGGCACCAAGATAAACTATTGAAGATCTGCAAAAAAGAAATCCACAACATGGCATCCAAATTAACTTTTAGAGATCGACAATATGAAAACGATAGTGTGACATCAAGGATAAATTTTTGAAGATCCACAAGTTCAATCAACATACAATAAAAGTGTTTAGCTCTAGACACGTACCATATTTTTTGAGGGGCACATAAAATAAAAAAAATTAATATACCATTGCCAAATCTTATGCAAATCCTACTCAAATCATGTAGCCTACTACAAAATTAATCTTCACAGTCCGTCATGACACCAAATTATCATGTCCATCCCATCTATTGCAAGCACTATCGATGCCCTCTTCGTGTTGCTAAAATGGAAGATTGAGGCTCTCGACTTATTCCTTCACATTTCCCTCTTGCAAGCCCATTTGAAACCCATTAGCCTCTTCACAACCTTCCTTTTGCCAAACAACTATGTCCTAACCCAGCACCGAAGTTACTTACCCAACAACTCACATCAATCTTCCTCTATGCATGTAGTTGCGATACAGGCACTCAACTGAAGCCTTAATCCTCAAGTAGGCTTTAGTCGACTTCCTCATGTCGCCTACGCCATCTCCACCCTTGGCAAGTCTTCTAATTCCCCAAGCGTCATCGAGCATCATATCAAACCTACTATAGTCACATTATAACTTCCATTCAAAAACCCAAACCTTAACATCCTATCGCCCCTACCTGTAGACCATCCCCCTTCAATGCACTAAGCCGAACCTGATCTTCTCTGAAGGTTGTCCGAACCCAGCTCTCTGCTCTAGGTCAAAGACCTAGCAACTTATAATCTCCGCTCCACCTCCTTAAGCTAAAGTTGACACATCCAAGGTCCTATATGACCCCTTTTTGCATCTAGTTCACACCTACAGTCGCAAAACTCAAATCCCTAACTAAGTTAAAAAGAAAATAAGCAAAAAAAAAATGATGAAGAAGAAAAAAAATGTGAATAGAAAAAAATTTGAGAAAAGAAAATTTGTGTAAAAAAGAGAAGAGAAAGAAATTCAAAAAATAAAGGGAGAAGAAGAGGGTTTTTTTTTTCTTTTGTGCATCATCATTGTCAATCTACTTGCAATGGTATAAATTTCGAACTCAAACCCCACACTCAACATTTTTGTCGAGCCAAAAAACCCCCTATACACGCTCTCATAGCATGATAAGAGAAAACCTTGTACGAAGCATACAGCAAGGCGGGTAATCCCTACATACTCTCTTGTAGCGTGGTGGGGACTTCTCTAAGTACGTATACACACTATTGTATTGTGGCTGGGAATGCCAACTTTTTTTTTTTCAAACATGTACTTTGAATCCCCATTGACACTCTTGTAGTGTGGCGAGATCGAAGATGCACAGCCTTGGTGTCTTTTGACACCTACCCTACACGTTCTTCTAACATGGTGGATGGACCATAGTTTCCCCTAAATAGCGGAGATGTCCAGAGGCAGCCAAATATTCTGGTGAATATGGGGCTTGGACTTAATATTGAACTAAATATTAAATGAACTGAACTTGAACTCAAACGAATGAGAATAAGGAGTCAAGTTTAACTTAAATGATTAAACAAGAGCATAGAACCAAACCTGCAATTACAAAGAGCAGAGCCAAATGTCTAAAGCAAAAATTCTAAAATTCATAAAATGACAAAAAAAATTAAATTAAAATCAAATATGCAAGCAATGGGTCTTATGTTGAACAAAACTTCAATGACACGCACTCTAATGGCAAGCTAGAGCAGGTAGACATTCCAAACAAAGGAAGAACATTGATGAGTGAAACAATATACTTGGGATCAATGATGAATGCAGATAAGTACTCACACGATGTGTCTTTTGCAAGAAAGAATACAGAGTTACAATACATATAAACACTTATAAACAAAAGTGGAATACTGGTTGGGCATATAATGATTCATTTATGATTGATGGAAAGTGACATGTAGTTGATTCTATGATGCTTTATGATCAACGACATTAAACCACAAGTTAATAAACACTACCTACCTTCAAACGAAAGTATCTCCTACAAGTAAAGGAATCTAACAAACAATGAATTCTAACCAAAGAAATTTCAAAGAGCATGAAACTACAGCAACTTGCATACAATTCTTTGAAAATTGAGAGGGAGTGATTGTAATTGAGTGAATAAAAACACACACACACACTTAAGGAGATCTTACAAAATTTGTATTGATCGTACGGGACGAACATAGTTCATACGGGACGATCAGGTCAAATTTCTCCCCGTAAAAGCAATGGAACGAACAAGCATTGGAGGAAATTTTTCTAAGACCTGATCGTCCAGGACGAAATTATTTTCATCCCAGGACGGGTTAGGCTCTGTAAAAATTTCATTCAGATGAAATCTATAATCGTGCCAGGATGGTTTCTTCTCTGTAAAAATTTCGTCCAGACGAAATCCAAATCATCCCAAGATGAATTCTTCTGTGTAAAAATTTCGTTTAGACGAAATCAATAATCGTGCCAGGACGATTTCTTCTCTATAAAAATTTTGTCCAGAAGAAATCCAAATCGTCCCAGGATGAATTCTTCTCTATAAAAATTTCGTTCAGACGAAATCTATAATCGTGCCAGGACAATTTCTTCTCTGTAAAAATTTCATCCAGACAAAATCCAAATTGTCCCAGGAAGAATTCTTCTCTATAAAAATTTTGTTCACACAAAGTTCATTATCGTGCCAAGACGAGTTGCTGTCTGTAAAAATTTCATCCGGACGAAGTCCTATTAGTCCTAGGACGATGTGAACCGACTTACCAAAATTGGTTACGTCCATGCAGTTATTTGGGAACTAACCTATGGTATAACTGATCGTACCGGACGAAACTAGTTCGTACGGGATGATGATCATGTACGAACAAAGTTCGTACTAATATTCATTAGGATCATTTCAGACAAAGTAAAATTGTCTAGGACGATCCACGATTGTACAGGAAGATTCATTTCGCGTTGACTTGAAAAATTTATTGTTTTGGATGGTTTTTCTTGTCTCTCCTATATATAGTCCAATTTAGACTGTCACCCAATCTTTTTGCTCATTGATCTTCGTGCTTATTGAAAGATGAGTCAAGGAGAGAGTGTGAGAGAGCATTCAAAGGAGGATTCCTACCACTAGAGCGTGAAGGCTTTGCTTTGTATTCAAAGGTAAGAATCTCTACTTGTGATTTGGGATTACTTCACTCTTTTCTTTCTTTCTTCTAGGTTTCTTGTAAAAAGATCTATCAAGGAGATCCGATTCTCTACCGACACTTGGAGAGTGTGAACAGCCGCGGGTTCTCTGCCCACACTAGGATAGTGTGAAAGGACGAAGGTTTCCCTGCCCACACTAAGAGAGTGTGAAAGGATGAAGGATTCTCTACCCACACTAGGAGAGTGTGAAAGGACGGACGGTTCTCTGCTAACACTTGGGATAGTGTAAAAGGACGACAGTTCTCTGCCGCATTGGGTAGTGGTGGAAAGAGTGTTTGTAAAGGCTTCCGGGGAGTGCAAAAGGAGAGACACTATTGGTATTAGTGCAATACTCGGAGGGTGCCTCCGGGGAGTGGATGTAGGTCTTGATTTGACCGAACCACTATAAATCTTGTGTCTTTTCTTTTACTGCTTTTTATTTTCCGTATTTTGTTTTGTTCTAAAAATTGTGGTTGAAAAACTTTTCCTAAAAATCCATTAAAGTTTATTTTTGGTTCAACATACTCAAGAGGGATATTTTTTAAAATACCAAATCACCCCCCTCTTGGATAGCCTTGGGACATAAGCTTAGGTTTAAGAACATAATTTGTAGTGAATGAATCTCAACAAGTGGTATCAAAGCCTTATTTCAAAATCATAAGTTTAGACTACTTTTTGATTAACGTAGATGTCTACATTTGGAAACAGAAACATACCTGAGGGTTACTCTATTACTAAACCTCCAAAGTTTGATAATATACCTTTTGATTTTTGAAAATCACGCATGTCTACTTTCCTAAAGTCACTTGATTATCGTATGTGGATCTTAGTCCAGGAACGATATACAAAACCAACTAGATTAGTTGATGGATTTAGAGTTGAAACACCTTTTGCAGACTTGACAGTAGAAGAACGCGACTTAGCACAACTAAATGCCAAATACTTGAATAGTTTCTTTTGTGCTTTAAAATCAAAAGATTACATGCGGGTTTCCACTCGCAAAAGTGGAAAGGACATATGGGATAGACTTTGTATAACATATGAGGGGAATAATGAGGTTAAATAATCTAGACTCAATATCTTATTGCATGATTATGAATTATTTCGCATGAAACCTAATGAATCCATTTCTGACATGTACATAAGATTCACACAAATTGTCACCTCTTTGCATACACTTGGTAGGGAACTGACAAATGCTAAAATGGTTAATAAGATTCTTCATTGTTTACTTACTACTTATGATGCTAAAATTACTGCTATTACAGAGTTAAGGATTTAAACATTTATTCTATTAACAATCTTCTTGGTTTGCTTATTGCTTACGAGCAAGGAGTTAACCAAAGAAAGATTGATGCAGGTGAACCACAAAGGGAGAAGAACATAGCACTGAATGTGAAAGAGTCTAAGAGTGAACACTCATAACCTAAGGATGAAGAAGGCATTGCATTGATGACTAGACAATTCAGAAGCTTTCTGAAGAGGAAAGTAGGTAAAGTACTATTTTCAGTCCAATAAGGATCTTATAACTAGTAAATCATTGAAGATTTTGCATATGGATCTTTTTGGACCAGTTGGAACTGTGAGTATAGGAGGAAAGCTATACAGATTTGTGATTGTGGATTTACTCAAGATTCACATGGATTAGATTTCTATTTCATAAGAGTGAATCATTTGAGGAATTTAGAAATTTTTTGACTTGGATTCAAAGGAAATTATGATGTGAAATTATTTCTATTCAAAGTGATCATGGAGGAGAATTTGAGAATGAGAGATTTGAAGAATTTTGTAAGGAAAAAGGAATTGATCACAACTTTTCTGCACCTAGAACCCCTCAGCAGAATGGGGTAGTCGAAAAAAAAAATAGAACATTAATAGAACCCTCCCGAGTAATGTTGGCAAAATATTCACTTCCTAAATATTTTTGGGCTGAGGCGGTTAGCACAGCATGTTATGTTCAGAATAGGGTAAATGTAAGATCTAAATTGAATAAAACACTTTACGAGTTGCTAAAAGGGAGAACACCTAATTTTTCTCATTTGCATGTTTTTGATTGCAAGGTGTTCATTCATAATAATGGAAAATCTGCCTTAGAAAAATTTGATCCAAAATCATATGAAGGAATTTTTGTTGGATACTCAAGTGTTGGAAAATTTTATAGAGTATTCAATAGAAGAACTTTGGAAATTGAGGAGATCACACATATTGTATTTGATAAATCTGGAAATATGGAAGAGCCAAATATTGTAGAAGATGAAATTGAGGTTAACTCCCAAAAGATTGATAAATTGAACTTGGAAGAAAACTTAGAAGAAAATGTGGAAGAAAATTTGGAGATAGAAAACCCTTTTCCTAGAGATTTGAGATTTTCTAAAAACCACCCAAGGGAATTGATTATAGGTGAACCAAGTGAGGGTGTAAGGACTAGGCGTGGATTAAATAAGGAAGTCAATTATTCAGCCTTCATTTCAACTATAGAACCCACTAATATTGATCAAGCACTTTCTGATGAATTTTGGATTTTGGCCATGCAAGAAGAGTTGAATCAATTTGTAAGAAATAAACTTTGAGAATTAACTACAAGGCCAAAAGATGAAAGTGTAGTTAGAACTAAGTGGGTTTTTAAATAAAATAAATGACTCAGGAGTAGTCATTAGAAATAAGGCTAGATTAGTTGCTAAAGGATATAATCAGATTGAAGGGATTGATTTAGAGGAGACTTTTGCCCCTGTAGCTAGACTTGAAGCAATTAGGGTTTTTCTAGCCATTGCCTATTTTAGAGGATTTAAATTGTATCAAATAGATGTCAAAAGTACCTTTTTAAATGGGGTAATTCAAAAGGATGTGTTTGTAAAACAACCTCCAGGCTTTGAAAATTCTAAATACCCAAATCATGTTTTCAAGTTGAAAAAGGCATTATATGGATGTAAACAGACACCTAGGGCTTGGTATGAGAGGTTGAGACCTTCCTACTAGAAAGATCATTTGAAAAAGGAAGAGTGGATACAACTCTCTTTTTGAAGAAATGTGGAAAGGATATACTCATTGTTCAAATTTATGTGGTTGATATCATTTTTGGATCTTTAAATAAAAATTTTTATGATGATTTTTCTAAAATAATGAGTAGTGAATTTGAGATGAGTTTAATGGGAGATTTAAGTTACTTTATAGATTTTAACATTAAGCAAATTGAGGAAGGAACATTTCTAAGTCAATCAAAGTATGTTAAGGACAACCTCAAAAAGTATGAAATGGACAATGCTAAACCTGTAAGTACACCAATGAGTTCCTCAGTTCAGTTGGATAAGGACCCTAAGGGAAAATTTGTTGATCAAAAGAAATTTACAGGGATAATTGGATCTTTGCTTTACTTGACTGCTAACCGGCCCGATGTCATGTTTAGTGTTTTCTTATATGCTAGATTTCAATCAAATCCAAAAAATCACATTTGACAGTAGTGAAAAGGATTTTAAGATATTTGTTAGGAATTTAGAACTTAGGAATTTGGTATCTTAAGTTTAGCTCTTCATTTGAAATAATTGGTTATTCAGATTCTGACTTTGCAGGATGTAGGGTGGATAGGAAAAGCACTTCTGGAACATGTCAATTCATTGAAAATTCTTTAGTCTTTTGATCCAGTAGAAAATAAAATTCAATATCCCTATCTACTGCAGAAGATGAATACATTGCATTAAGAAGTTGTGTAGCACAAGTACTTTGGTTGAAACAACAGTTGATTGATTTATGATTGTCTATAGGCACTATTCCAATTTATTGTGATAACATTAGTGTTATTTGCATTTCTAAAAATCCTATTCAACATTCAAGAACCAAACACATAGACATAAGACATCATTTCATAAGGGATCATGTATCTAAGGGAGAAATTGAACTCATTCATGTTACAACTAAAAATCAACTTGCAGACATTTTTAAAAAACCTTTAGCCTTTGATATTTTCAGTGCATTAAAAACAAGGCTTGGTGTGATTGATTTAAATGCTTAAATAAAAATGTTCTTGCAACATTGATGTTTGTTTATTAATTAATTTTTTTTGTTTATGATTTTGTTTGTGTGATTTTTCCTTTTGGAGTCTGTGCTTCTTCGTTATTTTTTTGTATTTACTTTGTTTTGTTTTGTTTTTGAATTGTAGTTTTTTTAGTACAAAAAATTTTTTTTGGTCATCATCATCCAGGACGAAATATTTTTGTACGGGATAATTTGTGAAGTGTGACAAACTGTCGGGTTTTGAACCTTTTGAGTGTAGTTTTTTTTTTGTACTTCGTTTGTATGATCATCACGATCATCCGGGATGAAATATTTTTGAAATGATGGGGCAAATGAATGAAGCAGTTGAATGGATAAGATAGTTTTTAATATGAACTTTGTTTGTACGAACCTTTGGTTCGTTTGGACGAACACATGTCGGTTCGATGTAGGGGACGGTTTCAACTGTCATTAAAACGATATAAGTTTGGATCGTCCCGGGACGAACACGTGTTCGTATGTACGATCAAACTGGTTAAAATTCTATACAATGGGACGCTTCATAAGTCACATTGATTACGAAAAGCCATTTCATTCTGGTCGTATTAAATCATCTGTACAAAATATTTTCATATGGGACGATAAAAAAATTTGTACGGGACGAATTATTTTCATCTGGTACGAATGAATAATTTTTCAATATATAGGCGATCTTTTCAACTCAATTGTCACACTCTAAACATCACTTTCAACTCATTTCTTACTCTAGATCACTTTCAAATGGCCAGTTCAAGCAAGCGTCAAAAGGCCTTAGTCAAGAAGCCTCATAAGAATTGGTCTGAAAACTTTCTGTCCAAAGTAAATGAGGATTCTTTTTCTAGATTTGCTTTTGCCAAAATCACTCCTTCCCGAATTTTAATTCAAGAAGATATTACCTTTAAGGTAATGCATTTATTTTCTTCGACTCAGTTTCAATTTATCCTTACTCTGGTCCACCTCTATAACAAATAAACCTTCCACTATTTTCTAGCCAATATGTCCTTCAATTCTGACCACTCTGTGATTCGCTCCTTTGTTTTCAAACAGAAAGTTGAAATCACTAAACACGACTTAGAAGCTTTTCTAAATTTAAGGACTGAGGGGAGTAGAGCCCATACCTTAATCAGCAATGATACATATAAATGGTATGAAATCAATAGGGTGATTAGAGGAAATGGTTTAACTGAGCATGTGGCTAGGGTATCTGATCTTGTCTGTAATGCACGCATCATCCATTACATTCTTAGAACTTGAATCATTCCAAAAGCTGGTGATAGAGTCAATATTACCCTACTTCTTTCCATGGTGACCTTCTTAATCATGAGCGATAAACCTATAGATGAAGACCAACTTATTCTTGACTACCTTTATGGGCTTTCTGAAATTGGCCATGCATAACAGAAAAGAAAAAGGAATATTAATTTAGGACACTTAGTTTCTTATGTTCTGCAAAAGAAGTATAACTTGGTTCATCCTGATCAAGAATATGAAGAACCGCTCTATTACAATGATGGATCATTTAGAGCGATCTTCAAGGAGGAATCAGGAAAAGAACATGTCATTAGTGATACAAAAGAAGAGCCTGAAAGTGCTCCTGCAAGTGAACCAAATTATCAGAATTTGGTTCAAAGATTTGATCAGTTAGAGACTCATTTTGATCATCGCTTTGATCAAATTGAGACTCATTTATAGCAGCAGGATGCTCAATATCAACATGACATGGGCTATATGACAGAGCAAATGAATGATATTAGTACTAGTGTACTTATGATGAGTACATATTTTAACCTCTTTGGTAGTGCTCCTTCTCCTCCTCCAGATCAGGGACAATCCGAGTGATTGTTGCACTTTACGTTTTGTCTTTGTATTATTATTGTTTATGTGTTAGTTGTTGTTTTCTTTTAGTAGTTTTATATATTTCTTCTTTATTTTAGTTATTGTATTGATATCTTGATGAATCCTTGTAATATTAAAATGATATCAATATAAGTTCTTGTATTTTGATTTAAATTTACTTTTGAAATGTTTGTTAGACTTTATGTAAATCATCAGATTTTTAATCTTAATCATGCTATAACCTGAATTTTAAGAAAAATTAAATTCATTAGAAAATCTAATTATTCTAAGTTTAAGTTTTTCTTATAACTTGATATTATTAGAATTTTTAATTTCATGTCTCTTCTTTAGACTGTGTTATTGTTAATATTATTATTGCAATTGCGATGTTTTCTTATTTTATATTTTACTTATCAATCATTATTTATGCACTTAGAGAGATTTGAAATTTTAAATTATTGTTTTTAAAAAAGAATAAAATTACTCTTGCAAATTGTGTAAAAGTACAATAAAAAAAATCAAAAGGAATGCACAAAGGTTCGCAAAGTGAAAAAGAGGGACAAAGTAAGCCCATAGTAAAAATGATGCACAAAAGTGTGCCACAACTATAAAAAAGATGCGCAAAGCTCCACATGTGGTAGTTATTTCTTTCCAAACTCTTTTAATCTCTTAATTTAAATTGATCTTATGTTCATTTATACTTGATATTGAAATTTGAAATATACAATTTTTCATTCATCCTTATTGCAATGATTTTCTCCATCTTAGTGTCTAAACTGACTCATGTCTTTGATAAATTCTTTTTATTATCTATGTTATATCACTTCTTAAATTATATGAACTTCTATGATTGCCTAATGTTTTAATTTTATTTGCATAACTTATTTCAATCACTGTTAAGATTATATTATCAAATGATTTTCATATATCTGCTTACATTTCAAGTTGCTTTTCTCTTCTTCACTTTTTGCTATTGTCAAAAAGGGGGAGAAATTGTTTGTTGAATTGTGTCTTGTGTCTTGTGAGTCTTGTATCTTGTGTTAGTTATTTTTGTGATTATGTTGTTGTTTAGTTTTGTATAAAATTTTTGAAAAATAAAAATAATTTTTGAATCAATGCCTTCTTATTTTCATGAATTTATCAATTCAGGGGGAGTTTAGGAGATTCTTAGAATTTGCAATCCTATAAATAATAATTGCTTTGCCATCATCAAAAAGGGAGAGATTGTTAAGAGAGTTGCTATTTGCATGTTTTACATTTTTGCAACTTGTATAGTTTTGATGATTTCAAATATTATTATTTTATGTGTAGTTATCTCCTAACACCTTTTGGAAGATTTGTTTTCGCTCTTGTGTGTACTAACATTTTAGGAAAATTGAACTGCAAATTATGAAGACTTCAAATCAATTTCAGCATACAATTCTTTGCAAATTGAAGCTTTAAATTGTTCTTTAAATTGAGAGGGAGTTATTGTAATTGAGTGAAGAAAAACACACACACACACTTAAGGAGATCTTACAAAATTTGTACTGATTGTACGGGACAAACATAGTTCGTACGGGATGATCAGGTCAGTCTTCTCCCTGTAAGAAGAATGGAATGAACAAGAGTTAGAGGAAATTTTTCTAAGTCCTGATCGTCCAGGACGAAATTATTTTCGTCCCAGGATGAGTTAGGCTCTGCAAAAATTTCATTCAGACAAATTCTATAATCGTGCCAGGACGATTTCTTCTCTGTAAAAATTTTGTCCAAACAAAATCCAAATCGTCCCAGGATGAATTCTTCTCTGTAAAATTTCGTTCAGACAAAATCTATAATCGTGCCAGGACGATTTCTTCTCTGTAAAAATTTCGTCCAGACGAAATTCAGATCGTCCTAGGATGAATTCTTCTATAAAAATTTCGTTTAGATGAAGTTCATTATCGTGCCAGGACGAGTTGATCTCTATAAAAATTTCGTCCAGACGAAGTCCTGTTCATCCCAAGACGATGTGAACCGACTTACCAAAATTGGTTACATCCATGTAGTTATTTGGGAACCGACCTATGGTATAACTGATTGTACCTGACGAAACTAGTTCGTACGGGATGATGATCGTGTATGAACATAGTTCATACCAATATTCATTAGGATCATTTCCGACACTTTAAGTAAAATCATCCAGGACGATCCACGATCGTACAGGATGATTCATTTCATGTTGACTTGAAAAATTTATAGTTTTGGACGGTTTTTCTTGTCTCTCCTATATATAGTCCAATTTAGTCTTCCACCAAATCTTTTTGCTCATTGATCTTCATGCCAATTGAAAGAAGATTCAAGGAGAGAGTGTGAGAGAGCATTCAAAGGAGGATTCCTACCACTGGAGCGTGAAGGCTTCCCTTTGTGTTCAAAGGTAAGAATATCTACTTGTGATTTGGGATTACTTCACTCTTTTCTTTCTTTCTTCTAGATTTCTTGTGAGAAGATCTGTCAAGGAGATTCGGTTCTCTGCCGACACTTGGATAGTGTGAACAACCACGGGTTCTCTACCCACACTAGGAGAGTGTGAAAGAACGAAGGGTTCTCTTCCCACACTAAGAGAGTGTGAAAGGATGAAGGGTTCTCTGCCCACACTAGGAGAGTGTGAAAGGATGGACGGTTCTCTGCCAACACTGGGGATAGTGTAAAAGGATGACGGTTCTCTACCGCATCGGATAGTGGTGGAAAGAGTGTTTGTAAAGGCTTCTCTGCCTTACTGTGAGTGCAAAAGGAGAGACACTATTGGTATTAGTACAATACTCGGAGGGTGCCCCCGGGGAGTGGATGTAGGTCTGGTTTAGACCGAACCAGTATAAATCTTGTGTCTTTTTTTTTATTGCTTTTTATTTTCAGCATTTTGTTTTGTTCTAAAAATTGTGGTTGAAAATCTTTTTCTAAAAATCCATTAAAGTTTATTTTCGGTTCAACATACTCAAGAGGGATATTTTTTAAAATACCAATTCACCCCCCCCCCCCTCTTGGATAGCCTGGGACATAAGCTTAGATTTAACAACCTAATTCATAGTGAACGAATCTCAACAGCAATTCATATATCATTGTATACAGCGAAATTGATAAGGAATGTAGTATCTTCCCTACATGCAACATCAGCCTGTTTATGAACACACTAGCCCACCCACAAGTGATCATAACTCACCAAAGTGAATGTAGCAATTCCATTTAGTTCATATGCAAGAAAGAACCATGAATCGACTACAAATGTGTACCTACGACCAATTGTAGGAGTTTTCATAATAAATTATAAGCTTGTAACATACATAGTAGTCCACCTATAATATATGAATGACAATTAACTCACTAAAGCTTGCATAATTATGAGAGAGATTCATAATGTCTATAATGTTTCATTCATATGCAATAGTAAATAAATCATCAAATGCAAAAAACTTCAATGAATGGCAGCAATGGACATGCATTGATTGTGAAGATGCCCTAATACAATCAACATCAATAAAGCTTCTAGCAAATACATAAGTTCCCTGTAGGTGAAGGGAATTAAAAGGAAATAAAGGCAATGAGCTGTTCAAGATAAAGTGCAATTTAGACGCAAATAATAGGTAAGGATTTGCAACACACACTACATGTTATGTGAAAGCAAAACACAAGTTCATCAATGCAAATAAACATATATCAAATGCAAAGACAATACAAAAAAGCTTGTAGGGAACAAGTCTCTAAGAATAATTTCTCGCAAGTGAGGGTCAGCGAAAGTCAAGAGAGAGGCTTGGTTTAATCACAAATAGATCATGCAAAACCTTAGCAGCAACTTTATTCCTCAAGATAATATGATAATCCATTGCAATCAAGGAGGGTAATACACAACAAAATGCAGATTCCTACGAGCCACTTTAGAAGACCCGTTGTACACCCATTCTCTTCTCTAGTAGTAAAATATAAATTGAATACATCAAATATGAGTTTTAACAAGCTATTATAGAAGACTCATTATATACACTACGTGCTATATATCAAAGAAAATAAAAGAATTTCAAAAGATGTCAACATTTACAAGCAAAAGAAGGAGATTCATTAGTGTACTATAATCTACCTACATAAAACAATGAGTAGTGCACAACACTCTACCTATATGAAATAAGCGAATAATCACAGTGCAATGCCATGCCTCTGGATCTGTAACATGTATACAAGAAAATAAGAGACATCTAAAATCTCCTTAGTAGGGCATTCCATACATTCAACTGATAATTATCCCCACAATTAATCAACATCAAATATTCCAAAAAAAAAACCTTGTACATATACTATAATATGTATAAACATAAACACAGAGAAGTGCACGTACAATCATGGACCAATATAAGCCCTGATGAGCATGTTATGTGTACATATATGACATCCAGGGATACTATGCGGGTTAATAAATGAACCCAAAATTGAGCCTGTTTCTTCTAAATGGATAGATAAAAGTAGATATGGCTCAAATTATCGAAAAGATATTCGATCAAGATGTCGACTAGAATATATATTTTATACATTTATATTAGGCCTTCAAGGTCTATAATAAAAGAAATTTATCAACAAAAAACACACCAAATGAAGAATCTGATTCTTTGTCGATAAGTTGGTAAAGTCAATAAGGTCTAACAAAAAAATGTAATGACCCCATATGCCCCAATGATGGTCATATTGAATATAAATCTTAATCAGAGGTGTTAATTTAATTATTTAAAAATTTCACCCAAATACCCATGAAAATTCAAATTCCAAAAATACCAAAACCAAGTATTTAAAATTGAATTAAACTAAAATTCTTAGAGAAAAATTCATCCACCCTTTGTAATAGTTTATCGAAGCAGAAAAATCTACAAATAAATTTAGCTCACCAAAAGCTAATGTCTAGTCGAGAATATTACAAGAATTCATTCTCAAAAATTCTTTTTCTAATAAGGATGTGTCACGCATCATATAACTAGTAGTTTTTGTCGCCAAATGACACCAAATGTAAACAATTATGATTGGGGCTACCTAAACTGGGTGGTTTTCTAATAACTGGTAACACTTAATTATGATTATGGTCATAGCTCATTTGCTCCCCAATAGTACTAAATCCTTGAGATATAAATTATAGGGCACAAAGCCCTCTATTAGTTAAGGTGGATTTAAATTTGTCCCCTTAGATAAACATCCACCCCAAATCTACATGGTTACCTTGGATGAAGCAACCCATGGCTATCGATAATGATCCATCTGTTAGGTTGGGCTAAAAACATTCTCTTCTATCAACAAAACCCATGGTTGTTGATAGGGATCATTCTAGTTGTTAACTAGCATTATTATAAAGTTATTGCTCATTTTCGGGAGGGGTAATTAATAATAGGGGATTATGCCTATAAAAAACTATAACACACATCATAAAGTTCTCGCAAAATGAGGGCAAAATCATTGGATTATGACTTATCTACAAACTCAATTTGCCTTTTTAAAATTTATGTCTGAGCCCACATAGAGATATTGGGATGAACAATTCCCCCCCCCCCCCCCCCCCCCCCCCCCCCCGCGAAAAAAAAAAAACCAAGGGCATGATAATTGTTAGCAAAATCAAACAAAACTACCCATAATTCAATCCTACAAACTTTAGAGCAATTATCATAAACAAATGATCCCATAACTGAGAAACTATATAGAGATAAATTGTATTGCAACAATTTATTAAAATCACCACCAATGGATAAATCAATAATTTTTTTCTAGAAAAATTAGATTTTTCCATTATTAGTAGCATAGCAACAATCAAATAAAAATTGCTTTAGAGAAATGATATATAGATGCTTCCACCATAGGATCCAATAAGGCCAAGATAAAAAAGTTGTTAATTCTATAAAGATTACGAATACAAAGTTGAGTTTCCTTTTTCTCCATACCTTAAATATTCCATATATTGGAGCCAATCTTTAGGGTTAAGTTTCAGAGAGAGCATTGGATCTAGTCAATCTAGGTTTAGATTGAATCACATTTATTTTTTTTCTTAGATTTATTTTTAGAAACCATGGTGAAAACATCCTTTGAAATATGAACAACATCTAAGTCACCCTCTTTATAGTTGTACATCTCATCAGTAAAGTTAATTTCACCATCTTCCTAGTAAGAAATTGATTGACCTGATTGGCTCATTTTTTATGAAGGGTCATTCGGATCCTCAACATATTAAGCATCCAATTTTTGAATCGCAACATCCTTATTATTTTAAGCAACAACAATGATAGGAGAGCAAGGAATAGAAATGATAGTAACTAGTTTAGAAACATCCATTCCCTTAGAGGAATAAGCTAGCTCATCTTGATGATAGATTAATTTGTTAACTTGGGTTTGAAGAGCAACAAAAAGATTACTATCAACACATGATACATTAGCATCAACCCCTAGTTTACTATTAGAATACTCATTAGAGGAAGGTAAGCTATCTGGGTAATTTTATTGTATTTATTATTTTGATCTAGGGGAATTTCATACCAGTCTCTAAAGCTAAATTAAAAGTACTAGGTTTGATAGTATTAGATGTGTTAATCAGAGCATTTTATGAAATAGCATGGGGTTTCCTAAGTTAAGAATTTAAAAAATAACATTCAATCGTCCCACGTCAAAGAGTTATCCAATGATCATGAAAACGAGAAAGTTTCTACATGAAAACTCCAGATCAAGCCATACACTATTGACTTAGAGATATTGAGTTCAAAAATATCTTAACAACAAAAGCCATGAAGCCATTAGAAATTGCATTTTTAGTATCTTCCAAACAAAGAACCAAGACCATAAAGTATATGAGGAGAGAAAAGGTGAGGCCTCAAATTAGGAAATGAAACAGAAAAAAAGAAATAATAGGAGTTTCCATAGATATTTTAAACATGAGTAACCATTTGATTAATATCATGTAGCAATTTTAAACATAGTAAAACATTCTACCAAATATACTACTATAGTCAGAATAATTAGCTAATTTACTCAGGATATGTCGAGGGTTTAAATGAGTGACAAAAATATTCCAAATTTGTTTGCGTTTGAAGAAATTTTTTTAATAAGGTCCAGCTTATATCTATGGGTCGTAAACTTCTCGACTAGTACAAAATAAAAAGGGGTGTCCAGAGCTCCTATTTCCTTCTCAATATCTAGAGAGCCATCATCCCATAATGGGTAGTGGATTTAAGCTAAAAAAAAAAGACAGTGAAGGAGATGAGCCTAATAAGGCATCTTTAAATTAAGGATAAAAAGGTTTTAGGTCAAAGAAAGCCAGGATCCAAAATTAGGCTCTAATTTCCATCTATGAAGAAAGAAACAAAAAGCCATAAAAGTGTAAATCACAAACAAGAATGCACTCAGCTAAAAATTGAGGAAAACTATTCAGTCAAAGGCCAATGAAACTGAGAAAAAATAAGAGAAAAAGTTTAGAAAAACTTTATTAAGGCTTTTTTTTTATTAAAAATATGTTTTCATATAATCCTCTAGCCGTTGTACTTTGCTCTAGTTTTCTGGGTGATTTTGTGGTGATCCGGGGTTCCAGTCTTTGTGAACCACCGATCTCTTGTTCTCCGGGCTCTCTCATCGCTTTTCTAGGGTTAGCATTCTCGTGGTTTCTTAATTCTTCCTCTTGGCCAGTGTTTTCATTTTATCTTGTGCTTTTTTCTTTCGCTTGGTTCTATTTTAGGATTTTTGAGGAGTGGTTTTGAGATTTTTTTGCTGGTGTTTGGGGGTGAGATGATGTCTCTTTTGTTATCCATTATGTTTGTTCCCTCGATCCCTAGTGGTAACACCCATTCTTTTAAGGATGTTGTGTCGGGTTCTTCTTCTTCATCCTCTAGGGTTCAGTTTGTGCATTCTTCTTTCAAGGGATGTCCTACCCTATTATTTGAGGATTCAGTTGTTACTCAGTTTAATGTGCCATTTATGTTCACTCTGGTCAGAAAATTTGTTCTTCATCGCTCTAATCTAGATGCGATTCATAAATTTTTTTGAAAATTACCACCACTTTATCTCGGCCCTCCCTGGCCTAAATTTTAGTCGAGTTAGATGTTTTGAAAAAACATCCACATAAAATATTGTTGCAAATCTATATTTTCATGGCTTGTGTTTTGATGATTGACAAACACTACTTCTCTTGGACTACTTGTTGCTTCTAACTTTTCAGGAATCGAAGACCGAACGATCATGAAGAAGCAAGTTCAGAATTGCGTAGGTTTAGGGTTGAGTCAGTCTGTACTTTTGTTTTTTCTCTTTTTGAGTCTACTTGTAATGGTCAAAGAGACTGATGCTAAGTAACCCTACACACATACACTTGAGAGACTTAGAATTTCTGTTTTTGCCCACATCGGCCAGGCCGATATTAATATCGTCCTGGATGATCAGTTTAAAATAGAAAGTCTAATTAAGGATTCTTAATTAAGGCATCCAACATTAACAAATCGACCTGGACAATACGTGTATCGGCCAGGACGTTAAGCTCAAAACTAAAAGAAGTAGCCTCCTTAGACAGTTAAGGTATACTGTATTTTTAAATTATCGGCCAGGACGATCCCCATATCAGCCTGGATGAAATTACCAAATTATGCCTTAATTGATCAGGAAATCAAGGGAGTAATTAAGGATGATTGATACGATCATATCATCCTGGACGATCGCAGGATCGGCCCGGATGATACATTCAAAATCCTTGAGTTGCTTCAGGACGATAAATATCGGCAGGTCATAAACAGGGCGATGCTCAGGACGATTTGGTCTGATTTGAACTAATCGGCTAGGACGATCTTATGATCGGCCGGGACGATCAAGCCAAATTTCAATTGTCCAGGACTGTTCCCAGGGCGATGCTCTAGCCGATCTTCTTTGATTTGTACTGATCGGCCAGGCCGATGTCCATATCGGCCAGGACGATAAAGTCGGCTACATGCAATTAATGAGATCCTTGAGAGCTCTTCTATTTAAGAGCTCTTGTCCAAACGTTTTAGAAGACCTTTGGCTGCTGCCTTGACCTGAGAAGACCTTGAGGAGAGAAAGAGAGAGAGGGAGAGAGAGAGGATCTTGTGAGGGGGAGCTTGTGAGGGGGATTCACAAGGGTTGCTTCAAGGATCGCTCTACTTGTCTTTCGTCTAGAGTTTCTCATCCGTGGAAGGGTCGGTAGAGGTAAGGAGTTTGCTTTTGGTTGTGGTTCTCTGCCAGCTTCAGGAGGAAGCAAAAGGAGGTAGGTTCTTTGCCTTGCCGGGGTGGCAAAAAGGAGGTTCTTGTAAGGGCTTCTCCACCTTGCCGTGGGAGCTAAAGGAGAGTCACGTTTTGTAGTGCAATACTTGGAGGGTGCCTCCAAGGAGTGGACGTAGGTCGAGTCGACCGAACCACTATAAATCTTGTGTTCTTATTTTTGCTTCCGCACTTTTTATTTCCGCATTAATTTCTTGTGGTGTGATTTGGTTTGTGATTTTATTTCTTTGTCTTAAAATTTTTTTAAATATCAATTCACCCCCCCTCTTGGTTAGCTTAAGACTAAGTTCATAGGGCTTAACATCCCGAACGAACTTTCAAGTGGTATCAGAGCGGGATTCAAAAATTTAAGTTTGAAAACTTTTTGAATTTGATCCATGGCTAACATTGGGAATCGTAACACTACGGAAGGGTATTCCATTACCCGACCTCCCCTGTTCGATAACCTACCTTTTGATTTTTGGAAAATCCGCATGTCAACATTTTTACAATCTGCTGATTATCACATGTGGATGCTTATTCAAGAAGGTTATTCTCCACCTTCTCGTGAAATTAATGATATTAAAACTGAAGTTGCTTTTACTGAATGGACTTTCGATCAACGTGATTTGGCTCAATTAAATGCAAAGTGTTTGAACTGTTTTTTCTGTGCTTTGAAATCTGAGGATTACATGCGTGTTTCAACTTGCAAAACTGGTAAAGAGATTTGGGATAAATTATGCATCACCTATGAAGGTACTAATGAAGTTAAGCAATCCAGTTTAAACATTCTCTTGCATGACTACGAACTTTTTCGTATGAAACCTCATGAATCGATTTCTGACATGTACACTAGGTTTACTCAGATTGTTACTTCATTGCATGCACTAGGAAAAGAGCTTTCAAATTATGAAAAAGTTAACAAGATTTTGAGATGCTTGCCTTCATCTTATGATGCAAAAATTACTGCCATTACTGAATCTAATTATTTGAACACCTATCCTATTGATAACTTACTTGGCTCACTCATTGCTTACGAGCAAGGGGTGAATCAAAGAAATCTTGATGCAGGTGAGAAGAAAAAGGAGAAAACAATCGCACTGAAGGCTCACAAATCGGATTCTGAATCTTCCGGGTCTGAAAGCGATGAAATTGCCTTCATCACAAGGCAATTCAAAAGCTTTCTAAGGAAGAAACAAAAGCATCATCAAAGTTGGAGGAAAGGTAAGGATCACAAATATGTTAAGGGATCTTCTGATGTTGTTTGTTTTGAATGCAAGAAACCTGGACATGTGAAAGCCGATTGCCCTACACTTCAAAATCATTCAAGCAAAGAAAAGGAAAAAGGTGAGGAGAAAGCCAAGTCAAGGAAGGACAAGAAGAAAAACCAAAGGAGCTTTTGGGCAGAATCTAGTACTGACTCCTATGAGACTGAACCAGAGGAAGAAACTACAAACTTGTGTTTCATGGGAAAAGATCAAAGTTATCAAGAAGAGGTATGTGAACTTTCCTACGATCAACTTCTTGCAGTCTCAGAGAAAATTCATGCATCATATAGGAAATTAAAGAAAACTCATGCTAGCTTAAAACTAGAATTTTTAAATCTACAAAAAGAGCATGAAATTTTAATTAAAGACCATCAAACAATTGATTCAAATCACATGACTTTACTTGATGAATTTGATGAGTTAAATAAAAATCATGGTGAGTTAGTTGAAGAGCTTGATGCATTAAAAATAACACACACATCACTTGAATCAGATTTTAAGAAGTCTAAAGAGATAGAGAAAAATTTGAGGATTGAAAATGAAGTTTTAAAAAGCACAAATTTGAAGATTCAAAATGATTTAGAAGCATGTAATAAAACTAGGATGACATCTACTTTTGATCAATTGCCAAAACCTAGGAAGAGGCATTATAACTCAAATCACTTAAGAAATCCCTTTCCTGGAGTTAGATGTTTTTCATGTGGCATGCTAGGACACATCTCACACACTTGCACGATTCACCATAGTACACATTGGGTGTGGAGACCTAAGGTGCATGATCCACAGCATACCACACACGCATTGCATTCTTCCCTTCATAAGAAGGAACCCAAACCTGCTTGGGTTCCTAAATCTAACATTTGATAATTTTGCAGGAGGGCTCTCACAAAAGACCTCGTGAGAGTATGTGGTACCTGGATAGTGAATGCTCTCGACATATGACTGGTGATGCTAGCCAGTTTGTTGTACTAGAGTCCAGAACTGGAGGCAAGGTTACTCTTGGAGACAATACCACCAGGAAGGTGGTAGGAGCAGGTATAATTGGCAATTCCAAGAACCTTATGATTGAAAATGTTTTGCTTGTAGATGGATTGAAGCACAACTTGCTCAGCATCAGTCAATTCTGTGACTAAGGCTTCATCGTGCAGTTCTTTACGGATTCATGCATTGTAAGTTTAAGTAACAACACTATTTTGCAGGGAAAGAGGATCAACAACGTCTACATGCTTGATTTAAATAACTTTGAATGTGCTGCTTCTTTTTGCTTAAAAACTGTGATTGATGATTCTTGGTTGTGGCACAGAAGGCTTTGTCATGCAAGTATGAAAACCCTTAGGAAAGTGACCCAAAAAGATCTAGTTAGAGGTGTCCCCAAACTTAAGTTTACAAAAGACCACCTTTGTGATGCCTGTCAACTAGAAAAGCAAGTCCACTCCACTTTTCACCCCATCAAGGACATTAGCACCTCTAGACCTTTAGAAGTCCTTCACATGGATTTGTTTGGACCCATTAGCACGGCTAGTTTGGGAGGGAAAGTCTATGGCTTTGTGATTGTTGATTACTACTCGAGGTTCACTTGGACTAGATTTCTTTCACATAAAAATGAGTCTTTTGAGGAGTTTAAAACATTTTCTACTTGGATTCAGAAGAAGCTAGGTTGTGAGATTTTGACCATCCATAGTGATCATGGGGGAGAATTTGAAAATGAAAAATTTGGAGATTTTTGTGAGGACAAGGGGATTAGTCACAATTTTTCAGCCCCTAGGACCCCTCAGCAGAATGGGGTAGCTGAAAGGAAGAACCGGACCTTGATAGAAGCCGCTAGAGCCATGCTTATTGAGTATTCACTTCCAAAATACTTTTGGGCTGAAGCGGTTAACACAGCTTGTTATGTGTTGAATAGGGTGAATGTTAGAGCCAAATTAGAGAAGACACCCTATGAGATCCTTAAGGGTAGGACACCCAATCTTTCCCACCTTCATGTCTTTGGTTGTAAGGTTTTCATTCACAATAATGGCAAATCTCACTTGGAAAAATTTGATCATAAATCTGATGAGGGAGTATTCTTGGGATATTCTAGTGTTGGGAAGTCTTTTAGGGTGTTTAACAAGAGAACTTTAATGGTGGAAGAGACAACCCATGTAGTTTTTGATGAGTCTGAGCCTAAGAAACATGGAGTAGAAGATGATGATATTGGAGAGATTACTAGTGGAGTAGAGAATTTGGGGAAGGGGTGTGAGCACCTAAGTAATGAAGGAGTAGAAGGTGTCACCCAAGGAGTAGAGAACTTTGTTGAAAGGGGAGAAACTTCACACACTTTGCCTAGAGATTGGAGATACTCTACAAGTCACCCCAAGGATTTGATCTTAGGAGACCCTTCTAGTGGAGTTAAGACTAGACATGGACTTAGGAAGGAGGTGAACCACTTTGCCTTTATTTCTATGACTGAACCCACCACCATTAACCAAGCCCTTTCTGATGAGTTTTGGATTTTAGCAATGCAAGAAGAGTTGAATCAATTTGTTAGGAATGATGTTTGGGAACTTGTGGAAAGACCTAAAGGACAAAGTGTAGTTGGAACAAACTGGATCTTTAAGAACAAAGTGAATGATTCAGGAGTGGTGGTGAGGAATAAAGCAAGATTGTTGGCTAGGGGTACAATCAAATAGAAGGGATAGACTTTGAGGAGACTTTTGCCCCTGTAGCTAGATTGGAAACCATTAGAATACTATTAGCCTTTGCCTGTTATAAAGGATTTAAGCTTTTTCAAATGGATGTCAAGAGTGCCTTTTTAAATGGAGAGATAAAAGAAGATGTGTTTGTAGAACAACCTCCAGGTTTTGAGAGCTCCCAATTTCCAAATCATGTGTTTAAATTGAAAAAGGCATTGTATGGTTTAAAGCAGGCACCAAGAGCTTGGTATGAGAGGCTTAGCACATTCTTACTAGAAAGGGAGTTTGTCAAGGGAAGTGTAGACACCACCCTTTTTCTTAGGAGAGTTGGAGATGATTTACTCATTGTTCAGATTTATATGGTTGACATACTCTTTGGATCTTCTAATAAAAGTTTGTGTGATGATTTTTCTAAAACAATGAGTAGAGAGTTTGAGATGAGTTTGATGGGAGAATTGTCCTACTTTTTGGGGTTTAGCATAAAACAATTGGAGGATGGAAATTTTCTAAATCAAACAAAATACATAAAGGACATTTTGAAGAAATATGAGATGGACAAATCCAAGCCAATTAACACTCCCATGACTTCTAGTGCTCCATTAGACAAGGACCCAAGTGGTAAGTCTGTTGATCAGAAGAAGTATAGAGGCATGATTGGATCCTTACTTTACTTGACTGCGAGCCGACCTGACATCATGTTTAGTGTTTTCCTTTGTGCTAGGTTTCAGGCTGACCCTAAGGAATCCCACATGACTGCTGTTAAAAGGATTTTTAGATATCTTTTGGGGACACAAGGATTAGGGATTTGGTACCCTAGACATAGCACTTCTTTTGAGATTATTGGTTTTTCTGACTCTGATTTTACAGGATGCAAGGTGGATAGAAAGAGCACTTCTGGAACTTGTCAATTCATTGGACAATCTTTGGTCTCTTGGTCTAGTAGGAAGCAAAACTCTGTTGCTCTTTCCACTGCTGAAGCTGAATACATTGCTCTTGGAAGTTGTGTGGCCCAAGTCCTTTGGTTAAAACAATAGGTATTGGATTTAGGATTACATGTAAGTACCATCTCAATCTTTTGTGACAATACTAGTGCCATATGCATCTCTAAGAATCCTATCCAACATTCAAGGACTAAACACATTGACATTAGGCATCATTTCATTAGAGATCATGTGACTAAGGGAGACATTGAGTTACACCATGTGACAACTGAAAATTAATTGGCAGACATCTTCACTAAACCACTGGCCTTCGATACTTTCAGCTCTTTAAGGACCAGGTTGGGTGTGATTGACATAAATGCATGAAAACTTTTTATTTTCTTTTGTTTTTTTTTTGCTTTTTATTTTCGTTTACTTTTGTTTCCTTTTTGTTGTTTTAGCTTTTTTTGTGTGTTTTACTTTTCTTTTTTCCTTCTCTTTACTTAGTTTTCATAACCATTACTAATATGGTATTATATTCCTTGTCCTTGTCGTTGGAAATTTGTAGTCGATATATTTTTATCTACTCAATCTCTTAAATAGTAGGAATATTTTGTGATTGTGTCACTTTCTCTAACCTATTTTAGTGGCATAGTTTTCTTCTCTAATCAAAAATCTATCTCAAGTTAAAGATTGGTGATGGAATTGCGATCTTGTCTTAAGCTTGCTTAAGCAAATCTATCTTATACTTATAATGTTTAAAGTCTTTTTATCACATCAAAATTTCTCGTTACTCTTGTCCTTAATTATTAATTCTGCTTGTGATAACTCTTCCTTTTGTTAGAGAGAGTACTCATATTCTCTAATATATGAGAAGATATATTCACAATTTTGTCTTTAAAAGATTATAAAAGAGAATATAGCTTGCAAAAAGAACAAAATTTGGCGAATGATGCCAACAAAAGATGCGCAAAGACGCTAAAAATTGAACAAAAAAAAAATGCGCAAAGCGCCACAATATTGACAAGAGGCATAAAATGAGCCCACTCCAAAGCAAGCTACTCTCTCTTTTTAAATCTTTTAGAACTTAGAAGTGTTGGTTATCAAAGACTTGACTTCGATTAACTTGCGATTGTGACAAATTTACTTTACCTCATTATTGTATGAAGATAGTTTTTTTTCTTAAACCAAGTGATAGGTGGATTCCTTTTTCTCATATCCAATTAAATCCTTGAGTTAGGTCATTGATTTTAAAAGACGATTCTACCCTAAAAAATGTCTGAGCTAAGGGTAGCCATGATCGGATATTCTACTATTCTATAGATTGATGAGCTTATTAACACATTAACTCACAAATTTTTTTTTGAATCAATCACATGGAATACTATATCATGTTCATGCCTTGGTTAAAAAAAAAAAAAAAAAAAGGAGGATCTCTTTTGCTTTGCTTTCTTGTGCCCTTCTTTTTGATATGTCAAAAGGGGGAGAAGTGCATAAGATTCCTCTTTTCATCAATCCTGAAATCTTTTGCTATTTTTTCGTAGTGTTTTGCCATCATCAAAAAGGGGGAGATTGTTGTAAATCTATATTTTCATGGCTTCTGTTTTGATGATTGACAAACACTACTTCTCTTGGACTACTTGTTGCTTCTAACTTTTCAGGAATCGAAGACCGGACGATCATGAAGAAGCCAAGTTCAGAATTGCGTAGGTTTAGGGTTGAGTCAGTCTGTACTTTTGTTTTTTCTCTTTTTGAGTCTACTTGTAATGGTCAAAGAGACTGATGCTAAGTAACCCTACACACACACACACTTGAGAGACTTAGAATTTCTATTTTTGCCCACATCGGCCAGGCCGATATTAATATCGTCCTGGACGATCAGTTTAAAACAGAAAGTCTAATTAAGGATTCTTAATTAAGGCAGCCGACATTAACATATCGGCTTGGACGATACGTGTATCGGCCAGGATGATAAGCTCAAAACCGAAAGAAGTAGCTGCCTTAGACAGTTAAGGTATACTGTATTTTTAAATTATCGGCCAGGACGATCCCCATATCGGCCTGGACGAAATTACCAAATTATGCCTTAATTGATCAGGAAATCAAGGGAGTAATTAAGGATGATTGATACGATCATATCGTCCTGGACGATCGCAGGATCGGCCAGGACGATACATTCAAAATCCTTGAGTTGCTTCAGGACGATAAATATCGGCCAGGTCATAAACAGGGCGATGCTCAGGACGATTTGCATCTGATTTGAACTAATTGGCCAGGACGATCTTATGATCGGCCGGGACGATCAAGCAAAATTTCAATCGTCCAGGACTGTTCCCAGGGCGATGCTCTGGCCGATCTTCTTTGATTTGTACTGATCGGCCAGGCCGATGTCCAGATCGGCCAGGACGATAAAGACGGCTACTTGCAATTAATGAGCTCCTTGAGAGCTCTTCTATTTAAGAGCTCTTGTCCAAACGTTTTAGAAGACCTTTGGCTGCTGCCTTGACCTGAGAAGACCTTGAGGAGAGAAAGAGAGAGAGGGAGAGAGAGAGGATCTTGTGAGGGGGAGCTTATGAGGGGGATTCACAAGGGTTGCTTCAAGGATCACTCTGCTTGTCTTTCATCTGGAGTTTCTCGTCCGTGGAAGGGTCGGTAGAGGTAAGGAGTTTGCTTTTGGTTGTGGTTCTCTGCCAGCTTCAGGAGGAAGCAAAAGGAGGTAGGTTCTCTGCCTTGCCGGGGTGGCAAAAAAGAGGTTCTTGTAAGGGCTTCTCCGCCTAGCCGTGGGGGCTGAAGGAGAGTCACGTTTTATAGTGCAATACTTGGAGGGTGCCTCCAAGGAGTGTACGTAGGTCGAGTCGACCGAACCACTATAAATCTTGTGTTCTTATTTTTGCTTCCGCACTTTTTATTTCCGCATTAATTTCTTGTGGTGTGATTTGGTTTGTGATTTTATTTCTTTGTCTTAAAAGTTTTTTAAATACCAATTCACCCCCCCCCCCCCCCCCCTCTTGGTTAGCTTGGGACTAAGTTCATAGGGCTTAACATCCCGAACGAACTTTCAAATATGGCTCAGTTCAGAATTGAATGGCTATTTTCAAAATGTTGAGATTATAAATTTACTTATTTTTTTCTCTCCCTGTAAGATGCATGGCCACGGGATTAATGAATATTTCTGTTTACATCATAATCTTCGTAAGGAGAAAGTTCCATCTAAAGCCTTACTTGTCAATGATAATCATAGGGGGAATAAGGTGAATTTGGTTAAAAAAGAGATAGGTAATGGCTCTGGTTGTAAGGATATGGTGGTTCTTAACAGTGCTCAAGTGATTGAGGTTCCTTTATATAAGGACCTTGAAGACAATACTATGGGCGTTCAAAATTTTTCTAATTCTTCTCTGCAAGAAGTTTCTGATATTATTTTTGAAAAGAATGTTGGCCATGATTCTACTGAGCAAAGGCAAGATAGTAATGCATCTTTTATTATTATGTATGAATCTGATAAGATTACTTGTGCTCCTACTATTAATGAGACTGATATGGTTGTCACAAAAGTTCTTGATATCTCTTCTAATTTAGTTTCTAATTGTCTTATTATTGTTATTCAGGATGTCGGCCCGTATAAAGGGAAAATTGTTCTTTCTCCCTTAGAACAAGATTTGTTGCATAATGCTTTGCCTGTTGATAGAATGGGTAAACTTGAAGTTGTTTTGAACCTCGGGGACAATGTGCCAACCAAGGGTAATGTTCCTACAATTGGTATATCTGATCCTCATTTGCTAGATAATGATTTGTCCTTGCAATTGAACCCTCCCATTGCCCAAACTGAGGGTGTTATGGAATGTTATGGTGGTTTTGAGAGAAATATTTTAACTTTGGAAGATGATGTTCTTTTAATGGAAGGTGAGATGCCTCCTTCTGAGGGGTCTGCATGTAATTTAAATAATTGTAAGCTTCTCTTAACTGAACATTATCATTGTGATGCTTTTACTGACACGGAGGTTGATATTTTGGCTAAATGTTATGCTAGAAAATATCATGATTTGAGCTTTTCTAAGGGTCGTGGAAAGAGAGGTAGAAAACCCAAAAATATTTTTTTACAGCCTCCTAGAAATCCCCGTTTGCATACTTCACATTAATTTGGTTTTTATGTTTAAGGCCAAGATTTGGAATGTCCGGGATATTGGTTTCCCTTCTTTTAAGTTTAGAGTGAAAAATTTATGTCGTATTCATAATGTGTCTATTCTTATTTTACTTGAACCTCTGATTTTTGTATTTAAATTACTTGGTACGCTAAATTTTTGGGTTTTAAATTTTCTAAATCGAATATTGCCAATAAAATTTTGGTTTTATGGAAGGACTTTGTTAGAATTAATATCATTGGTGATTTTACACAAGTGTTGCATTATAATATCGTGAGTTCTAATTTTCAATATTGTATGTCCTTTATTTATGCTACTTCCTCTCGTTATACTAGAAGGATGTTTTGGGATCAAATTAGTCGCTTTCATAGTATTTGTAACCTTACGTGGCTTGTTGGTGGTAACTTCAACACTATTTCCAACCCGTCTGAACGCATAGGGTCTCTCTTCCTATTTATCAATCCATGGAGGATTTTAATGACATGATTATGGAATGTAATCTCATTGATATTATTTTTTCTAGTAATAATTTTACTTGACATCATGGTCATTTATGGCAAAGACTAGATATAGTTCTTTTCCATAATATTTGGCTTAACTCTTTTGATCTGAACAAGGTTGAACACCTTAGCCATACCCTATCTGATCATTCTCCTCTTCTTATTAAATTTAAGAATAGTACTAGGGCTTTTCCGTCCCAGTTTAGATTTCAAAATATGTGGTTGTGTCATATTACTTTTCTTGATGTGGTTCAGAATAATTAACAAGCTCCTCTTTTCCCTGATGATGCTATCTCGAGTATGAATAGACTTTAGCTTAAACTCAAAAGACTTAAATAAGTTTTGAATAGTTGGAATCATAATATTTTTAAAGATATATTTTCTAACAGTTTATTTGATGAAGATAGCATGAATTCTATTGAGAATCTTTGTCAGTTAGACCCTTCTCAGTTCAATTTTAAACTTTTAAAAGAGGCCGAAGTGGAGCTTTGTAATCTCCAATCGCAAGAAGATATCTTTTTGAAATAGAAAGAGGCTATCAAGCACATGGTGGAAGGTGATAATAGCAATAATATTTTCATACTTTGGTTAAGAAAATGTTGAAACTTGTTAATTATGAATTAGGTTGTTAGACCTAAGCTTTTTTCCAGCGGCTAACGAAGAGGTGGGGTGAATTGGTAATTTAAAAATTTCCCTCTTATATTTTAAACCGATAAAAAATCTTATAGTGAAATTTTCTGAAAAAGATTTTTCAACCAAAGATCAACATAAAACAATAAAGTAAAAAGCAGCAGAAAATAAAAAGACACAAGATTTATAGTGGTTTGGTCAAACACGACCTATATCCACTCCTTGAAGTCTCCCACTTTAGGTATTGTACTATTACCACTTAGTGTCTCTTCTGTTTCCCCCACAACAAAGCAGAAAAGCCTTAACAAAAACACTCTTCCACCACTACCCGGTGTGGCAGAGAACCGTCGTCCTTTTGTACCTTCCAAGTGTAGGTAGAGTACCTCCCGCTGTTCACACTCTCCATGTGTAGGCATAGAACCTTCCCGCTATTCACACTCTCCAAGTGTAGGCAGAGAACCCTTCATCCTTTCACACTTCTCTAAGTGTAGGCAGAGAACCTCCCGCTGTTCACACTCTCCAAGTGTAGGCAGAGAACCTTCCCGCTGTTCACACTCTCCAAGTGTAGGTAGAGAACCCTTCGTCCTTTCACACTTCTCTAAGTGTAGGTAGAGAACCTCCTGCTGTTCATACTCTCTAAGTGTAGACAAGGAACCTTCCCGCTGTTCACACTCTCCAAGTGTAGGAAGAGAACCATTCATCCTTTCACACTTCTCCAAGTGAAGGCAGAGAACCTCCCGCTGTTCACATTCCTTGAGTGTCAGCAGAGAACTGAATCTCTTTAAAAAGATCTTCTCATAAGAAATCTGGAAGGACAAGAGAAAGAGTGAGGTAATCACAATTCACAAATGAAGATCCTTATATTTGATTACAAAGTGAACTCTTCACAGTCAAGTAGTAAGAAATATCCTTCAAACACTCTTTCACACTCTCTCCTTTAATCTCTCTTCAGTTTGCACGAAGACCAGTAGACAAAAAGATTGAATGACAGTCTTAAGTGGACCTTTTATATGAAAGACACAAAAAATTATCCAAAAAGTACAAAATTTCAATTCAGTACGTTCATGATCATCCCGTACGATCCTACTTTCGCACGTACAAACAGTGTAAAAAGTATTTCGTATGATCTTAATGTGCACGGGTAAGAACTTCCTTCTTACCCGATCATTATCCCATACGAACATAGTTCATCCAGTACGAACGGTTATTTCCAATCTTCGTTGGGACAAAGAAACATGCCGAATCACAAGTTCGAAAAACAGAGAACATCGTCCAAGGATGAAGGTGTCAATTCATCTGGATGAATAGAACAAACTCAAAATCGAGAGGAGATCAACTAGGGATGAATGGGACTTTTTGTCTGGATGAATAGTTCAAACTAAAAATCCAGAGGAGATCGTCTAGGGATGAATGGGACTTTTCATCTGGATGAATAGTTCAGACTGAAAATTCAGAAGAGAACGTCCAGGGACAAATGGGACTATTCCTCTGGACGAACAGTTCAAACTGAAAATCCAGAGGAGATCGTCCAGGGATGAACAACACATAGAAAAATTTTTACTCACCCTCTGTTTGTTCGATTTTCACCCAGAGGTGTATAACTGATCTGATCGTCCCATAAGAACATATTTCATTCTGTACAATCAGTATTAAAAATTATGAATTTTAAAGTTCTTCCCTAGTGTGTGCGTGTGTGTTGAATTACTTAATTACAATCACACTCTCTCTATCTCAACTAAAATAAATACAGACTCCAAGTTACAAAAAATAACAAGTTGATCTTTGATTTGAAGTCTTCAATAATCTGGAGCATGATTTCCCTGAAATATTAGTACGCACAAGAGCAAAAAAAAATCATTCTTCCAAAATGTATTAGGAGAAAGTAATACTCAAAATAATAATATTTGGAATCATCAAAATATATAAGTTGCAAGAATGTGAAGCATGCAAAGCTAAGTAGCAACTCTCTCAACAAACTCCCTCTTTTTGATGATGACAAAATAATTATTATTTGTATAATTTTCAAATTACTAGGATTCTCCTAAACTCCTCCTTAATAAATAAACATGTGAGAATATCCTAAACTCTCCCTGAATGAACAAACGTGCGAATAAGGGGCATCATTGTTTGTACTTTTCATAATGAACAACTCACAGAAAATACACAGAAAAGTCTAAAATAAAAAAATATGAAAACAATGCAAACAACAAAAATACAAAAAATACGAATGATAAAAATACAAAAATATGAACAAATGTTAAACAATATTTCTACCCTTTTTTGACAATAATAAAAAGAGAAGAAGAAATGAACAAAGACAGAAATGTAAGAAGTCATATGAAAAAGCCTTTGATAATTGATCCTTTAAAGAGATAGAGTTATAGTGGTAAATAAAATTAAATGTCATTGGATAAATAGAAATACTCATATGATTTAAATATATATATAACATAGATAAGAAAAAAAATATCAAAATCATGAATCAGTTTAGACAATGAGATAAGTAAAACCATTGCAAAGTAGATGAGTGTAAAATTTTTATATTTCAAAATTCAATACAAAATAAAATTGAACAAAAGATTAATTTGAATTTAAAGATTAAAAAATTAGGAAGGAACATATACTTGTAGCACTTTGCGCATCTTTTCAATATTTGTGGCCCATTTTGTGCATCTTTTTACTTGTGGACTGATTTTATGCCTCTTTTTCAATTTGCGAATCATTGCATATTCTTTTGATTTTTATACATTTATAATTTACAAGTGTTTATTTAATCTTTCTAAAATCAATAATCTGAAATATCAAATTTCTCTAAGTACAATAATATTTATGTTGATAAGAGAAATATAAAATAAGAAAACATCGTAATTGCAATAATAATATAAAAATTATGTTAGTCTAGCAAGAGACATGAGATTGACATTCTTTAACAAGATCATGTTATAATCACAACTTAAATTTTTGAAAAATTGTATTTTCTAATGAAATCAATTTTGTATTGCAATTCTAAATATAACAGTTATTAGATCAATATTTCAAGGATGATCATATAGGCTAACACACATTTCTGAAATGAAATCAAAAGTAGTAAAACAAGACAGGATAACTTTTATTGATATCATTAGTGGAAGATTGTACATTGTGCATGGATGATATCAGTACAAAGACACAAATACATAAAAACATAACAGCTAATAATCACATCGCATCACATCTGGTTTATCTGTATAATCGTCTACATGCGTACATAAGATTGAATACATATCATTCGAACAATCATCACAATCGTACAG
The DNA here is from genome assembly GCA_022539455.1 of Dendrobium nobile. Classification (NCBI taxonomy): domain Eukaryota; kingdom Viridiplantae; phylum Streptophyta; class Magnoliopsida; order Asparagales; family Orchidaceae; genus Dendrobium; species Dendrobium nobile. Next base: position 43,543,301 of record CM039718.1, on the reverse strand, counting down.
ATAAATCATATTAAAAAATTGAAAAACTGCATGAAAAACCATTCGAATCAATAGTTAATATGCTACATGATTTGTCCCGTATGAAAATAATTTTGCACAGACGAATTTCACACTTTGAAATTTTCATGCTAACACTCAAAAATCATAAATCTTGATGTGAAAGTACACAAAACAAACAGACACGAGATTGTAAAATCAAGCACGAACAAAACACAGAAAAACACATACATAAAATCACAAAATCAAAAGACACAAATAAAAGAATTAATGTTGCAGAAACATTAAATTAAGAGCTTAAGTCAATCACACAAAGCCTTGTTCTTAATGTACTGAAAGTATCAAAATCTAATGGTTTATTAAAAATATCTGCAAGTTGATTTTCTATTGATACATAAATGAGTTCAATTTCTTCTTTGGTTAGATGATTCTTTATGTAATGATGCCTAATGTCTATATGTTTGATTGTTGAATGTTAAATAGAAATTTTAGATATACAAATGGCACTAGTGTTATCACAATAAATGAAAATTGTTCCTATTGTTAATCCTAAATCAATCAATAGTTGTTTCAACTAAAGTACTTGTGCCACACAACTTCCTAGGACAATGTATTCAGCTTCAACAATAAATAGGGCTACTAAATTTTATTTTCTACTATACCAAGAGACTAAAGAATTTCCAATAAATTGACATATTTCAGAAGTACTCTTTCTATCAACCCTACAACCTACAAAATCCGAATCTGAATATCCAATTATTTCAAATGAAGAGCTAAACTTAGGATACAAAATTCCTAAGTTCTGAGTTCCCAACAAATACCTTAAATTTCTTTTCACTGCTGTCAAATATGATTCTTTTGGATCTAATAGAAATCTAGCACATAAACAAACACTAAACATGATAGCTGTCAAGTAAAGCAAAGATCCAATTATCCCTCGATTTTTTTTATTAATAGATTTTCCCTTAGGGTCCCTATCCAACTGAACTGAGGAACTCATAGGGGTATTAATAGGTTTAGCATTATCCATTTCAAACTTTTTGAGTATCTCCTTAACATACTTCTACTGACTAAGAAATGTACCTTCCTAAATTTGCTTAATGCTAAAGCCTAGAAATAGCTCAAATCTCCCATTAGACTCATCTCAAATTTACTACTCATTATTTTAGAAAAATCATCACAAAGATTTTTATTTGTAGATCCAAAGATGATATCATCAATATAAATTTGTACAATGAGTATTTCCTCTCTCAATTTCTTCAAAAAGAGAGTTGTGTCCATACTTTCTTTTTCAAAAGACCTCTCAAGTAGGAAGGTGCTCAACCTCTCATACCAAGCCCTAGGTGTCTATTTTAATCCATATAATGCCTTTTTTAATTTAAAAATATGATTTGGGTATTTAGAATTTTCAAAACCTGGAGATTGTTCCACATATACATCCTCTTGAATTACCCCATTTAAAAATACACTTTTAACATGCATTTCGTACAATTTAAATCCTCTAAAATAGGCAAAGGCTAACAAAATCCTAATTTTTTCAAGTTTAGCTATAGGAGCAAAAGACTCCTTAAAATCAATCCCTTCAATTTGATTATACCCCTCAGCAACCAATTTAGCCTTATTTCTAATGACTACTCCTGAGTCATTCATTTTGTTCTTAAATATCTATTTAGTTCCAACAACACTTTGATCATTTGGCCTTGCAGTTAATTCTCAAACTTGATTTCTTACAAATTGATTTAATGCATCCTGCATTACCAATATCCAAAATTAATCCGAAAGTGATTGATCAATATTTATGGGTTCTATCATTAAAATAAAAGTTTAATGATTAACTTGTTTGTTCAGTCCACGCCTAGTCCTAACACCCTCACTAGGTTCACCTATAATCAAATCCTTTGGGTAGTTTTTAGAAAATCTCAAATCTCTAGGCACTCGATTTCTATCTCCAAATTTTCTCCAAATTTATTTTATCAATCTTTTAGGATTTAATCTCTATCTCATCCTCTTCAATAATTGGTTCTTCCAAAATTCCAGATTAATCAAATACAACATGTGGGGTCTTCTCAATTACTAAAGTTTTTTTATTGAATACTCTATAAGATTTTCCAACACTTGAGTATCCTATAAAAAATTTTTCTTCTGATTTTGGATCAAATTTTTTTAAGGTAGATTTTTTATTATTATTTATAAACACCTTACATCTAAAAATATGCAATTATGATAAATTTGGTATTCTTCCCTTTAGTAACTAAAGGGTGTTTTATTTAAGTTTGATCTAACATTCACCCTATTCAAAACATAATATACTGTGCTAATCATCTTAGCCCAAAAATATTTAGGAAGTGAGTATTATGCCAACATGGCTCGACCGGCTTCTACTAATGTTCTATTTTCTCTTTCAACTACTCCATTCTGCTGAGGGGTTCTAGGTGCAAAAAAATTATGGTCAATTTCTTTTTCCTTACAAAAATCCTAAAATTTTTTATTTTCAAATTATCCTCCATAATCACTCTGTATTGTTAAAATTTTACATCCTAGTTTCCTTTAAATCCAAGTCAAAAATTTCTAAACTCCTCAAATGATTCACTCTTATGATATAGAAATCTAACCCATGTGAATTTAGAATAATCATCCATAATTACAAATCCGTATACCTTACCTTTTAGACTTACAGTTCCAACTAGTCCGAAAAGATCCATATGTAATAACTCCAATGGTTTACTAGCTCTAAGATCCTTATTGGACTTAAAAGAAGACTTCACATATTTTCCCAATTGACATGCATCGCAAAGGTGATCCTTAGTAAAGTCTAGTTTTGGTATACCTCTCACTAGGTTCTTTTGGGTAATCCTCCTAAGATTTTTTATGCTGGAGTGACAAATCCTCCTATACCAAAGTCATGATTCATTAGAAATAGTTTTTAAACAAAAGGCAATAGGAGTTTTGATACAATTTAAGTCTAGCATATACACATTATTTACCCTTATACCATTCAAAACATCATTACCATTTAGGCTTAATTACAGCTAGTAGGGAAAATTTTTACACAGTATCCTTTATCACATAGCTCGTTAATACTTAACATATTATGCTTTAAGCCTTCTAAAAGTAGTATATTTTCAATAAAAAAGTTTTTAATATTTCTAATCATACCTAATCCTATCACCTTCTTTGTGGTGTTATCTTCAAGTGTAACCCTGCCTCCACTCCTGGCTTCCAATGATATGAATTGAGCAATATCTCCAGTCATATGCTTTGAGTAACCACTGTCCAAGTACCATATGCTCTCACGAAGCCTTGTGTGACAGCGATCCTGTAAAATCATCAAATATTAGACCTGCGAACCCAAACAAGTTTGGGTTCACCTTTTTGTAAATTATAAATAAATGCATGTATGATATGTCTAGGTTTATGCATCTTAGTTTTCCACACCAAATGGGTTTTCTTTTTCAATGTATAGGTGTGAGCTATATGTCCAATCAATCCACAATTATGACATTTGACTCCTAAAAAGGGGTTTCTTAATTTTCTATAGTTTCTCTGTCTATTTATGGATTGCATAAATTTAGGATGAAAAATAGGATTCATGAAATCTTCAAGTCTTAGTAGTATCCTATTATCCTCGAGAGCTTCTATCCTTAGTTTATAAAAAGAATTCATATCTTCTAGGATACGATTTATATAGTTTATTCGATATAATTTGCTCTCTGATTCATCCTTAAAATCTTTAAAATCTATTCAAGTTCTGTATAGGATGATTTTAAGATTTCATTTTCATGATTCTTATTTAAATCATGAAACTCATTAAGTAATTTCATGTGGTTGTTATCAATTAAAGCATAATCTTTCTTAAGGATTTCATGTTCTCTTTGAAGGTCTTGTAATTCTAAGTTTAGACTAGCATGCAATTTCTTTAATTTTCTAGATGCAACATGTATGTGTTCAGAGACTTCTAAAATTTCATTTTAAGTCAAGTCAAATATCTCTTCTTGATATGATTGATCAAGATTATCGGCCATCAAGCACAGATTGGTGACTTCTTCTTCCTTTTCAGTCTCTAATGAGTCTGAAGGTGCGTCTGCCTAGAATGCTCTTTGGAATTTTTTCTTGCCCTTCTTCACCATTAGTTTCTCCTCTACCTTCTCCTTGCTAGGAGTGGCTTTGCGTTTTGGGCAGTCTGACTTAATATGTCCAGGTTTTCTGCACTCATAGCAAATAATATCATTTGAAATCTTGACATTTCTATTAAATTTAACTCGATTCCATTGTTGGCATCTCTTTTGCTTCCTCTTTAGAAATCTTCTGAACTGTTTAGTCATTAATGTGATATCGTGCTCATCCTCAAGTGCAGATTGATCACTTTCTGACTCCTCCACCTTTAGTGCAATATTCTTCTCCTTTCATGGCTGTCCTACATCAACCTTTTTTTGACTCACTCCTTACTCGTAAGCAATTAGTGATCCAAGAAGATTATCAATAGAGTAAATATTTAAATCTTTAGACTCTGTAATCATAGTTATGTTAGCATCATAAGCAATAGGTAAACAATGAAGTATTTTATTAACCATTTCAGCATTCGTTAGTTTCCTACCCAATGCATGTAAAGAGGTGACTATTTGTGTGGATCTTGTGTATATGTCAGAAATGGATTCATTGGGTTTCATGAGAAACTGTTCATAATCATATAACTAGATATTAAGTTTAGATTGTTTAACTTCATTAGTACCCTCATAAGTTATACAAAGTCTATCCCATATGTCGTTTCTACTATTGCAAGTGGAAACCCGCATGTAATCTTCAGATTTAAGAGCACAAAAGAAACTATTCAAGTATTTAGCATTAAGTTGTGCTAAGCCACATTCTTCTACTATCTAGTCCGCAAAGGGTGTTTCAACTCTAACTCTGTCAATTAATATAGTTGGTTTTGTATATCCTTCCCGAACTAAGATCCACATATGATAATCAAGTGACTGTAAAAATGAAAATATGCATATTTTTCAAAAATCAAAAGGAATATTGTTAAACAAATATAGCCATGGTTGTTAATAAAAAGAAGTCTAAACTTATAATTTTGAATTAAGCTCTCATACCACTTGTTGAAACTTATTAATTATGAATTGGGTTGTTAGACTTAAGCTTATGTCCCAGTAGCTAATCAAGAGGGGGGGGTGAATTGGTAATTTTAAAATTTCTTTCTTATATTTTAAACTGATAGAAAATTTTATAGTGAAATTTTCTGAAAAGATTTTTCAACCACAAATCAACAGAAAACAATAAATTAAAAAGCAGAAGAAAATAAAAAGACACAAGATTTATAGTGGTTCTGTCAAATATGACCTACATCCACTTCCTAAAGTCTCCCACTTCAGGTATTGCACTATTACCCCTTAGTGTCTCTCCTTTTGCCCCCACAGCAAGGCGGAGAAGCCTTCACAAAAATTCTCTTCCAGCACTATCCGGTGCAGCAGAGAACCTTCATCCTTTTTCACCATCCAAGTGTAGACAGAGTACCTCCCACTGTTCACACTCTCCAAGTATAGGCAGAGAACCTTCCAGCTATTCACACTCACCATGTATAGGTAGCGAACCCTTTGTTCTTTCATAGTTCTCCAAGTATAGGCATAGAACCTCCTGATATTCACACTCTCCAAGTGTAGGCAGAGAACCTTCCCGCTATTCACACTCTCCAAGTGTAGGTAGAGAACCTTTCATCCTTTCACACTTCTCTAAGTATAGGCAGAGAACCTCCCGCTGTTCACACTCTCCAAGTGAAGGCAGAGAACCTTTCCGCTGTTCACACTCTCCAAGTGTAGGCAGAGAACCCTTCATCCTTTCACACTTCTCCAAGTGTAGGCAGAGAACCTCCCGCTATTCACACACCTCGAGTGTCAGTAGAAAATCGGATCTCTTTGAAATGGTCTTCTTATGAGAAATCTGGAAGGATAAGAGAAAAGAGTGAAGTAATCATAATTCACAAATGAAGATCTTTTTCTTTGAGTACCAAGTGAACTCTTCATGCTCTGGTAGTAAGAAATCTCCTTCAAACACTCTCTCACACTCTCTCCTTCAATCTCTCTCTAGTTTGCACGAAGACGAGTAGACAAAAAGATTGAATGACAGTCTTAATTGGACCTTTTATATGAAAGATACGAAAAACTATCCAAAAACTGTGAAATTTCAATTCAGTATGTTCAGGATCATCCAGTACGATCCTACTTTCGTATGTATGAACAATGCAAAAATTGTTGTGTATGATCTTAATGTGCATGGGTACGAACTTCCTTCATACCCGATCATCATCCCGTACGAATATAGTTCGTCCGGTACAAATAATTCTTTCCAAGCTTTATTGGAATGAAAAAATAGGACAAATTACAAGTTCAAAAGAACAGAGAACATCGTCCAAGGATGAAGGTGTCGATTCATCTGGACGAATAGAACAAACTCAAAATCTAGAGGAGATCTTCTCGGGATCAATGGGAGTTTTTGTCTGGATGAATAATTCAGACTGAAAATCTAGAGGAGATCATCCAGAGACGAATGGGACTTTTCATCTAGACGAATAGTTCAGACTAAAAATCCAGAGGAGATCGTTTAGGGACGAATGGGACTATTTATCTAGATGAATAGTTCAAATTGAAAATCCAGAGAAGATCTTCCAGGGATGAATGGGACTATTCATCTCAACGAACATCACTAAGAAAAATTTTTACTCACCCTCTATTCATTCCATATGCTCCTGGAGGTGTATAGCTGATCTGATCGTCTCGTACGAACATAGTTCATCCTGTATGATCATTATTAAAAAATATTAATTTTAAAGTTCTCCCCCGGTGTGTGTGTGCTGAATTACTTAATTACAATCACACTCTCTCTGACTCAAGTAAAACAAATATAGACTCCAAGTTACAAAAAATAACATGCAGATCTTTGATTTGAAGTCTTCAACAATCTGGAGTACGATTTCCCTGAAAAGTTAGCACACACAAGAGCAAAAATAATAATTATTCCAAAATGTGTTAGGAGAAAGTAATACTCAAAATAATAATATTTGGAATCATCAAAATATATAAGTTGCAAGAATATGAAGCATGCAAAGCTAAGTAGCAACTCTCTCAACATAAAAAGCATTCTATTAATTACATTCATAAAATTACTCGTGAGAATGGCTCTATCTTTGAGGATAGTGAGGAGATTGTTAATCTTGTTATTTCTTATTTTTAGAACCATCTTAATAAGTCGTTTAATACTTCTATCATTGCTAACCCGTCCATTATTCCTAGTTTTGTTTCTAAAGAGGATAATTTCATTTTAACTAAGTCTCCATATCTTGAGGAGATGAAAGACACTTTATTTGGTATAAATGTTGACTCTGTTGCTGGTCCGGATGGTTTCATTACTAAATTTTTTCAGAAAGCATGACCTATTATTTATAATGATATTTTTTCTATTGTGGCTGATTTTTTCAATGATGCTTCTATTCTAAAGTTTTTCTCTTCTACTTCTATTGTGTTTATTCCCAAGAATAATGTTGTGAATTTCTGGTATGACTTTAGGCCTATAAGTTTGTGTTCAATTTTCTATAAATTTCTCTTTAAGATTCTGATGAATCGTTTAACTATTCTCTTCCCTAACCTTATATCTGCTTTTCAAATGGGTTTTATCAAAGGTCTGGCTATTGCTGACAATATCCTGTTGGCATAGGAATTTTGTCAAGACTTGGATATTAAGGCTTATGGTGGTAACATGATCATGAAACTGGATATTTTGAAGGTTTGTGGCAATATTAATTGGAATTTTATTTATAATATCTTGAGTTTATTTTGTTTTGATCTCTCTTTTAGCAACCTCATTATGTCTTGTATTGAAAGCCCTTTTTTCTCCATGTTGGTGAAAGGTAAGAGCCAGGGTTTCTTTAGGGCTAATCATGGGCTGAGGCAAGGGGATTCAATTTATCCTGTTCTTTCTATAATTGCTGCAGATTACTTTTCTAGTGGTCTTGAGGATCGTTTTAAAAAATGTCCTAGTCTCCATTTCAAAACCTTAAATGACATTAAAATCTCTCATTTATACTTTACGGATGATTTCATTATCTTTTTGAATACTTCCAGGAATAGGGTTGATAAGATCATGAACTTTTTTGATCTATTAGAATATGTTAGTGGTTTGGCTTTCAATAAACATAAGTACTGCTTTATTGTCGCTAAGAATGTCTCTTTTGATCAGGTTGTGGATATTAAGAATTTTACTGGTTTTAATCAAGGTGCTTTGCCTTTAAAATATCTAGACATCCCTTTATATAAGGGCAGAAGGAAGTCTTTCCTTTTTAGTGATTTAATTTATGTTGTGCAGAACAGATTGCCTTCTTGGGACTCAAACTTTTTAAGCTTTGGTGGTCATCTCATTCTTATTAAAAGTGTTCTTTGCTCGATTCCAATTTATAGTTTTCAAACCCTTTTTCCTACTAAATCAGTTTGCCATAAAATTGATAGAATCTTTAATAATTTTTTTTTGGAAAGGTTCTAGGAAGAATTCTAAGATTCATTGGTCTTCCTGGAGCAAATGTTGTGGGACTTTACAAGAAGGTGATTTAGGTTGTAAGTCTATGATTTATTTGGCTTTAGCTTTTTTCTTGCAAACTTTGGTTTAATCTTAGAAACAATGAGAGTCATTGGGCCAATTTTATGATGGAAAAATATTGTTGGGGGAGACATCCTTCCTTTGGTGTCTTTGTTAAAGGTCATTCTAAAGTTTGTCATCGGCTCTGCTCATTTAAATGGAAGTTGAGCCTTCTTTAGCCTGGGGGCTTAGTTATGGCAACATTTTCTTTTGGCAAGATCGTTGGCTTAATGGTCAGTCGATTGATTCTTTATTAAATTCTTTTTCTATTGCTAAGGTGAAGGTTAACTACTTCTTCCTGAATGCACTACTCAGCTTATTATAAAGATTCCTTTAAACACTACTTCTAAGGATGTGTTGCTTTATTCGTTTTTAAAGATGGTACATTTAGAGTTAAGGATGCTTGACATTCCTTTAAAGCTAAAAAGGAGTCTTCTAAGTTTTTTAAAATGATTTGGCATAAATCTATTCCTTTTACGATTTCTATCTTCGTTTGGAGATTTCTTCTGAAGCTTATTCCTACTAATGAGAATTTGAGGAAAAGTGATTTTATTTTTCCTTCTAAATGTCAATGTTATTTTCATGTTGACAATATGCACCATGTTTTCATCTCTGGCCCTGTTGTTGTTAAGGTTTGAACTCATTTTTAAGACATCTTTCATTTTAACTTTTTTGCTGCTAGTTCTTCTTTATACTATTTGCTTGATTGTGGCTTATTATGGCCAAAGGGCATATCCAAAATGTTATCCCACTTCTTATATTTTGGTTTCTCTGGTTGGAGAGAAATGATTCTCGGTTTAATGGTGTTGTGATGAATTACAAGAGAATTATTCAAAAAGTTAAGGACAAAGTGGCTGCTTTCTATTCGGGTAATTTACTCTCTATTATGAACTTCAAGAATTTTTTATTTACTTGTCCCATGTTTGGTATTAATTTGGAGTTTGATAATTTCAATAAGGTAACTAGATGCATTGCTTGGACTAAACATCTTCCTAATTACGTCAAGTTGAATATGGCTAGTACTAGAGTGGGTAATATTGTTGGTTGTGGTGGTGGCTTGAGAGATCACAAAGGCACCTACTTGTGAGGTTTTTCTAGGCCTGTTGCTCATGATGATGTTATCTTTGCTAATTATTTTGTTGGGCTTCATGGCTTACATCTCTGTGCTAATCTGTATCTGATTAATATTGTGCTGGAAGTGGATTTTGATTTTGAATACAAGGCCATCCAAAATAAGGAGGATAACACTTGTTTTTTGGCTTTATTTTATATTCGTAGGGACATTAGAGGCACTTTAAATTTGCTTAAATGCTCCTTTTCTAATATTTTGGATTATGGGAACGTGTGTGTTAATGCTATGGCCAAGTTTGGTTTCAATTTTAACTATGTTAATGAGCTTGCTTTTACTCAGCTGCCTTTTCTAATTAAAGGCCTTCTTAGAATGGATCAATTAGCGATGTCTTATGTTGAGCATTAGCATTATTTTCTCAACTTCCATTTAGTGGTTGTAGATTTCCTCTTCCTTGCTGGTGGTTGGTTGTGTGTCTGGGGGTGTTTTGATTCCCTCACTGCTCATTTCTATTAGTTTCAACAAAGTGGGGTTGTGGCTGGTGTATTTTATTGCTTCCCTCTTTTTGGGTTGTATTATATTTCATTTGTTAAATTTATATGTTCTGTTCCTTTGGGGTTCCTTCTAGTGGACTCTTTTTTGTTCTGTTTTTGCTTGCTGGTGGTTGGGCATCTCTCTACTGGTTTCGTAGGTGTTCTGGTTGGTGGTTAAGCTGGTGCTAGGGTGGTTTCTTTCTGTTAAATTCCTGGGGTTTTGTTGGGGAGTTTGTTTTATTGCTGGTATGCAAGTGGTTATCTGTTTGCTGGGTGTAGGGTATCCTTATGCACTGCTGGTTGAACGTTTCAAATGCCATTGCTGTGTTCTCTCTAGATTTTTCGAATGTCTAGTATGCTATTCATGATGAGAGATTTGGAATTTTATTTTGTGGGAGGATGATAGCAAGGTTTTCATGAAGACTGGTAGTGGGGAGCATTTTGGCTGCTTTTTGATTGGTTCTTCTTTTTGGGTGCTTCTCCATAAATACACTAGCATGTAGTTAGGTAATCTTGTACTTAATTCTAGTGGGGAACTCGAGCTCCTAGATTTCTTTTTTCTTTCTTTTTCTAGCTTTTTGAGCATTAGTGAGTTTGAGGTCCCCTTATTGACTTTGTACTTTTTAAATTTAACTAACACGTATGTCCCTCTATGGGTTTCTCCTAAAAGCAAAAAACAAAAAAAACTTTACTGAGGCATAAGATGACAATTTCTTAGAGGTGACAACTTGTAAGCACTCCAGAGAGGAGATCCATGCAAGTTGAATGAAAAGGGGCGGAGCAGAGCACAAGTGTGTTTTGACTAGTTTGTCATTCACTTTAAGATTTATAATGTACAATTTCTTCCATGTTCATCTATGGGCTTAATATCATCCATATCATATTAACTCCACATTAGTAATAGCATAAAACATAAAATCAATGTCATCATCCTTCAAGCTTATTCAACATGCAATATTCTACAGAGTAAAAAGGATTTTAATTAAATATATAATATTTTTTATGCAATCAAATTTTTGCTGCTAAAACTAATAAATAATTATTAAAAATGTTGTCTTTTCATTGCTATATTAAAGGAAAACAATGTACTTATACTTATAAATTATGATAAGCTAATAAAAGACATATGCTGCCATGTGGAATTGACTTAGAAACTTTACTGGGACAAGCATGGCATGAGGCCACACACTAAGGATTCAAACATATTCACAGTTAAAATATTGGGATATCTGTGCTCTTGGTTTACTAAAAATTTGGGTCATTGCGAGAACTTTAATGGCTACCCATTTCAGATTGAGGGTACTATTCTGCTAGGTTATATCAACTTCTGTATCCTTTTGTGTTTAAACTGATTTGTTATAAAACTACTTATTTCATGCCATATTCTTGTTTGTTTTGCAATCTAATTTTCTTGCAGGTTAAAGGGATCGAGAATTTGGAGTGTATCTAGTTTTTTGTAGGAGGACAGTACGGAAAGTACTTTCCTTTTCTTCCATTTTTGGTCCTGGTTCTTGCAGGCCTAGAATGTTATTAGGGTATTATGTTTTCTATAGTATAGGGAACCATTGGCTCATAGATTTACTTTTGAATTATTTTGTCGAGCTGAACTTTCTCTTTAAGGACCTTAATCATTTTCTTAATCAACACGTACGCCTCTTTGGGGTTTCACCTAAAAAAAAAGTTTAAATATTGTATTAAATTTGTTGAATTCAAATTTATTTGTAGATAATATTTAGGCCTTATTTGTAAGTTTGACTACGAAAAATAGAGAACTAAAATAAGTGATAAAGAGTGAGGGACAGAGGGAGTAAGGAAGAGAATATTAGAGAAGCTCTATGATATTATTTGTCAAAATTGGAGATGTCGAGACAAATAAATTGTTATGTTTCCTTAAACTTTTCCCAACATATCCCCTATTTATAAGTGAGAGTAGAGGCAAGGCTAAATGAGAGTGTTTAAATTAAAAAAAAACTTGTACACAAATGGCAGAATTTAGCTTTATAAAATATTGTCCAAAAAAAGAATTAATATGTTATTTTTATCTCATTAATTATATTAGATATGCATTAGAGCATTTTCTTTTTTTTCTTTCCACGCCTCTCACCCTAGAACTGCTCCGAGCGATTTAGGGTTTACTTCTCCTGGTCGTCCTGTTCTCGATCTCTCTCCGGTGAGATCTCGTGGTTTCCTTCTACTCTCTGTCGCTGGTGTTCTCCTTCTCTGTTTTGCCCGTTTTCGAGCAGGCTTGCTATGGCGGGGGGTTCCTCCTCGACGCCTTGGGGTGATGTCGCTGCCCAAAGCAAAGATTCAAGTAAGGGCTTTTTTAGCTTCGATCCCGATAGTCCCTCTTATCCTCAATCACGATCGTTTAAAGATGTCCTGGCGAGAGCTTTGGTAGGTGATACCCTTCCATCTCTAACTCAAACTACTTTTAATGGTATTCCGGCTGTTCTTCTCTCTGATTATGAAGTTTTGAAACTGGCATCGCCTTTTCATTTCACTCTTGTTGGAAAATTTGGCCTCCGTCGCTCAAATCTGGACTCGATCCATGCCTTTGTTGGTAACTTAAAGTTTCCTGGATTTTATTCGGTTGGGCTTTTAGATTCCAAGCATGTCGCGATTCAATTATCAAATGATAGGGATTATAGTCGTGTTTTTCCCGTAGATCTTATTTCATTTTGAACTGTCAAATGCGTATTTTAAAGTGGATGCCGTTTTTTGATGTTAAAGAAGAAAGTCCGATAGTTCCAATCTAGATCTCCTTTCCTAATCTGAGACTTCATTTTTTCAATGCGAAAGTTCTACATGCTTTGGGTTCGATTTTCATCTGACCCTTACAAACCGATCAAGCTACGACACCTAGAACCTGGACATCCATTGCTAGGGTTTTAGTTGAAGTAGATATCACAAAAAAGCATGCGAAAGGAGTTTGGGTGGGCTCTAAAGCCTTTGGCTATTTACAAAAAGTAGATTTTGAAAAGTACCTGATTTCTGTAACCAGTGCAAAACCCATGGCCATGCGGTCTTTGATTGTTTTAAACTGCATCCGGATCATAAAAAACATTCGAACAACTCATTGGTTATGGAAATCACGAAGGAAGAGGCTGTCTCGAAAAGTTTGAATCAGAATGTGACCCTAAACCCAATTGAGACGGTTGGTAATGAAAATCTTGTTGAATTGAATAATGTGATGGCTAAAGAAAAAACTCCTACTACTACTCCATTGGAAGTTGCTTCAAAAGAGAAATCTATTTAAGAGGGTGATATAATTCCTAACATATTTATTTCAGTATATTCTATGCTTCAAACTGAAAAAATCATACTTCTTTTCACAATATAGTTAATAATGATTTGGATAACGATAAGGTTGATGATAGTGAGGAAGGGGAATTTGTCCCTCCTAAAAATCATGCTACTAACTCTGTGGTTCTTATTGGTAATAACGAGAATGGGGTGTATAAGGAGAATGAGGTATGTTCCAACAACGACTCCTCTTCGGTTCTCCTGGTATTAACACTTTAACTATTGAGGAGGAAGAAGCTTTTAATGTGCAAAAAAAAAAAAGAAAAAGAAAAATGGTAAAGCTCCTTTTCCCGATACACCCCGTTCTACTAGAGCTCAAGCTTCTACTAAACACTCCAATGATTAGAACACTTATCTGTAATGTGAGGGGTATTGGGGTGTCAGACTCTAAGACCCGTGTTAGAAATTTATGTCATGTGCATAACATTCAAATATTAGTCTTACTTGAGCCTTTTATTTTTGCTGATAAACTTTCCTCTACTGCTTCTCGTTTGGGCTTTAATATGATGTTTTCTAATTGCTCGAATAAAATTTGGATTATGTGGAAGAGTGATCTTAACATCACCATTATTTCTGATTTTTAGCAGGTTTTTCATGTACAAATTGCCTATTTGAATTTTATTCTTAATGCATCTTTTGTATATGCTGCTTGTACCATATTGGGTAGGGTCCCTCTTTGGGATCTCTTATCTGATTTTGTTTTTAATTCTAATGATCCGTGGTGTGTTGGAGGAGATTTTAATATCATATCTAGTGCCACTAAAATGATTTTAATCACATGATTTCCAATTGCAATCTTTTTTATATTGGTTTTTTTGGTAGTGCTTTCACTTGGAGTAGAGGTTCGTTGTGGCAAAGACTTGATAGAATGCTTTTTAATAATGATTGGATTAAAGATTTCCCTATGACTCAAGTCCATCACTTGAGTAGAACTTTATCCGATCATGCTTCCTTACTTATGAACATTCCTAATAATAAAGTTAGTGGTTCTTTGGCTTTTAGATTTCAAAACATGTGGATTGCTCATTCTAGTTTTTTAAGTGTTATCTCTACTAATTGGAATGATGTTATCTCTCTTGGCAATAACATTAAATGCATCGTCTATGGGCTAAGTTGAGTAGGTCGAAACAAGTTCTTAGATGGTGGAATAAAAATGTTTTTGCCAATATTAAGGAAGCTGAACAAAAGGTTTTGGATCTGGATAAGTTGCTTATTGATAATCCTAATGATGTAAATCTTGCCAATCTTGACAATGCTAAACTTCACCTTTTCCAATTGCAGAATTAAGAAGAAATCTATTGGAGACAAAAGGCTTCATCTAAGATCATTTTAGAAGGGGAAAGGAATACCACTTTTTTTCATGCTTTGGTCAATAAAAATAGGATTAAAAGTCATATTCATACCTTGGTTGATCATAGTGGTGATGTTTATGATACGAATGATTTAATTGTTATTTCTAGTGTTAAGTATTTTAAAGAGGCCTTTAATAGTACTACTTTGACTATTCCTATTGCAAATTCTAATGTGATTCCTTCCTTGATTGGGGAGGATGATGATCGGTTTCTTACTCAGTGCCCTTCTAAGATTGAAATTTGGGATACCATTAAAGGCATGAATGAAGATTCGGTTGTCGGATCTGATGGGTTCACTACCAAGTTTTTTATTAAGACATGGGATATCATTAAACTTGATGTGGTGGATGCTGTTAAGGAATTTTTTAATGGTAATTCTTATCCTAAATTCTTCTCCTCTATTAATATTGTGCTTATCCCCAAAAAAGAGGCTGCTAATTTTTGGAATGACTTTTGACCTGTCAGTCTGTGCACTTTCTTTAATAAACTTGTGGCTACAATCATTTCTTCTAGATTAATGTCTTTTTTGCTAAGATATCTTCCAACCAGACTGGCCTTATGAAAGGCAGGAGCATTTTTGATACTATCCTTTTAGCTCAAGAGATGGTTCATGATATTAATACCAAATGCTCTGGTAGTAATATTATTTTCAAACTGGATATTACTAAGGATTATGACAATCTGAACTGGAATTTTCTTTATAAAGTGTTATCTTTGTTTGGTTTTAATCAGTCTTTTATTATGCTTATTAAGAACAGTATTGAAAATTATTTTTTCTCAAATATTATTAATGGTTGCAATCATGGTTTCTTTAATTCTTAGCATGGCCTTAGGCAAGGTGATCCCTTTGTCTCCCTCTCTGTTCATTATTGTTATGGAATATCTTTCTAGAGGGATAGAGGATCTTTACTTAAGGTCTCCTAGCCTTCTCTTTCATGCTATTGGCGATTTTCCTATTACTCATCTTAGTTTTACTGATGATGTCATTATCTTTTCTAATGCTTCTATTAAAAATGTTAAAGTTCTAGTTCAATTTCTTAACCGTTTCCAAAAGATTAGTGTTTTAAATGTTAACAGAGATAAAAGTAATTTCATAGTTGGTAAATCGGTGAACAATAACAGAATTAGCAAGATTAAAAGAGTTTGTGGTTTTAACTCTACTGTTCTTCCTATTAAGTATCTTGGTACTCCTCTCTTTAAAGATAGAAAGAAAAAGTTTTTGTTTGACAATATCTTTTTTATCTTACATAAGAAACTTACTACCTGGTCATCTAGTCTTCTTTCTTTTGGTGGTAGGTTGGTGCTTATTAAAAGTGTTTTATGCTCTATTCCTATTTTTATTTTTCACACTTTGCAACCTTCTTCCACTGTTTGTATTAGGCTGGAAATAATGTTTAATAAGTTTTTTTGGGTGTGCCAAAAACAACAAGTCTTGCATCAATTGGACTAGTTGGAGGAAAATTTGTGGTGTTTATAAGGAGGGAAGTCTGGGTTGCAAGAATATTCTTGACACTGTTCATGCTTTTTCTCATAAGTTATGGTTTGCTTTTTATTCTAATGATAGTTTATGGGCACAGTTTATGAATGTGAAATATTGTAAAATGCGTAATCCTTTGGTGTGTCACTATAAATCTTCCGACTCCTTTGTGTGGAAAAGGCTTTATAAGATAAAATGGGAGGCAGAACAGTACATTCAATGGGGGCTTGATAAAGGGGATGTGTCATTCTGGCAAGACAATTAGCTAGGTATGTTTTCTATCGATTATTTTCTTAATACCCATACTATTGATAATATTATAGTTAATTATTTTATTCAAGATGGTAATTGGAACATTAGCAAACTTTTGGAGGTGGTTCCTCTTGACATTGTTAACATGATTGTGCAAATACCATTACAACTTCATATCAAGGACAAGATCCTTTTTAAGCTCTCTTTCTCAAGTAATTTTAGCTTTAAAAATGTTTGGGAGGCTATTAAGATTAAAGATGTTATTTCTCATAATTTTGATTCTCTCTGGCACAACACCATTCCTTTATCCTATTCTATTCTTGCTTGGAGATGCCTTAAAGGTTACCTTCTTATTGATGAAAATTTGTGGAAAAAAGGGTTTTACTTTCCTTCTAAATGCCAGTGCTGCTTCAATATTGAAAGTATCAAGCGTGTTTTTGTCAACGGTGAGATTGCTCATAAGGTTTGGCTTCACTACTGTAACCTTGCCGATATTATGTTGCTAAATGTTAATTACAATGTTACTGATTTTCTTAAAGATTGGTTTACCAAACTTAGAGGCCACATTCTCAATCTACTTCCTATTTTGATCTTGTAGTATCTATGGAAGGCCAGGAATGACTCCATGCACAATGATATTAAGATGGATGCTAATCATATTATTGATAATGTTAGGAATAAAATCCTTCAGCTTTCTTCTTTTAAACTAATTTCTGCAAAAAAACTTTAGAAATTGTACTCTTTTGGCTAATTACTTTAGCATTCATAACAACAATACTGAAATTATTAAGGCTGATCGTGTAGTGAGATGGCTTAGACCCTCTTTACCTTATGTCAAGCTTAATTCGGATGGCTCTGTTGGTTCTAACATTGCTGAGATGGGTGGTATCATTAGGAACTCTGAGGGTATTCCTATTGCTGTTTTTTCCAGCCCTTTGAACCGGTGCTCTGTTATTTCTGTTGAGCTTTAGGGGCTTTCTCATGGCTTAAATATTTGTGTGAGGCTTGGTCTTGAGCATGTGATGATTGAGGTGGATGCTAAACTTTTAATTCATATTATTAAGGATAGTAATGCTGGTAATCCTCATGATTTTTACACTATTCGTAAGATTAGAATGTCTCTGTCGAATCTTAATTTCTCTATCTCTCACATTTATCGTGAAGGCAATGTGTGTGCAGATTGGTTAGCCAAACATGGTTCTCATAGTCATATGTATCAAGAATTCAATGTTAATAATCTTCCTCTTTTCCTTAGAGGTCTGATTACACTGGACAAATGTGCTCTTCCTTACCTGTGGCATGCTTGACTCCTCAACTTGGTTTTTTATGTGCTGGTTGGGTTTATTGCCTTGTTATCTTTGGCAGTTCATCTTCCTGATTCCTACTTATCTTTGGAATTCTGTTTTGTTTTGTATTGTGGATCTTATGGTTTATTCTGCTGGGTGTTCTAATGGTTTTGAGGTTGTTGGTTGTGATGTTTTGGCAGGGGAAGCTGTGGTTGTTGCCAGATTTGTCTGGCATGCTGGCTGTTGGTTTTTGGAGACGTTGTTGCAGGTCTTGCTGAGTTGGGGGTGCCTGTCTCTCTATCACTTTATTTTTTTCTGTTGTTCTGGCATCTTTGGTTTTTTTCTCCTTGTGCCGAATGTGTATTTGGTTGGTTTCAGGTTTTTATGGTTTGCTGGTTTGGCAAGGGTATTGCAGGCTTTGTTGTCTGTGATTGGCCTTGTTTTTGGCTTTTGTGTGTTGGAGGGGCGCGTGTATCTGGTTCGTTATCACCCTCTTAGTTTTGGTGGCTCTATTCCAACAAATACGGGTATTTATGGTTTTGATATGAGAAACATTATGGTGGTTATGAGGGAATTTCAGGTGATCAATTTGGCTGGTTGGGCTATTACTTATATAATTTCGGCCATGAAGGGTCTGATGAGAGTTGCTACTATTGGGCTGGCTAACTGGAATCAAATCATTGTTTATAATTGTCAATTTATTTACTACTTGTCTAATTTGTCTTCTTTGATATTTCCTTGCAGGCTAAAGTTATCTTTAACTTCACAGAGCTTCAATGATCGCAAGGTTTTTTGGGTTTGTATTTCTCTGTTTCTTTTCAATCTTCACCATTATTTTCGCGGGAAGAATGCGCTGAACGGGATTAATCTGCGCCTCATTTTTTGGGTGCTGTCTACTTGCAGCTCGAGGTTTCTCTTATGTCTTTTTTGTAATCTTAGAAAAGGAACCACCGGCTCTTAGGTTTTATTTTTCATTTTCTTGTACCTCTTTTGAGCAGTAGCGAGCTGGAGGTTCCTTCTAAGTATTTTGTATCCGGTTTTTCGGCATTAACGCGTAGGCCCCACAACTGGTTTTAACCAAAAAAAAATGCATTAGTGCTTTCTAGATATAAGATGAGCTTATATGTAGTCACTAATTAATTTGTCCCGATCCGATTGACACGTAAAATTAGTATCCTTTAACTTGAATGGTTAACTCGAGCTCAGCATTAGCTTTAAGGATTATACGATGCATAACAAATTACTCCACTCGTTTTAATATAAAAATAAGGATGGAAAAACACATCAATGTGTTTTAGCATTGCCACACCCTTCTAACTACATGGTTTTGTGCATGTTATGCTCATTCAAGATTGATTTAAAAATTTATTATTTAAAATAATAAGAAAACTGCTCCTCAGTATGAAAAAAAAATTATATGACAAGCATATGCAACGTGCTACCCTTCTAATAATTATAAAATTATATGGGAGTATTGCTATACTCAAAAGAAATAAAGGTAATTAAATAATTATTTATCTCGCTTCTGTGACTGAATCAATCAAATATAAGAGAGTAGGTAAACATATATTATTATTTAAGAAAAAATCTATATATCCTCCTAAAGCAATGGTGATTTCGCATAAATTTTAACATAGGTTTTATGAAGTTAATTTTTTTGAACAATTTGTTTTTGATAAATTTTTATTATCATTATTTCACTTACTCATTTCCAATAATTATGGGACCCACCGATGCTTAGCTCGGTTAGGAACCCCCCATTCCGAGTTTGATTCCCTCGAGCGGCAGTCGGCCCTTAAGTGGGGGCTCCAAAGCGCCGGCTATGGGTTTGTGGCATGGGTGGCCCATTAGGCGCGCTCGACAAAGTTGGGTGTGGCAGAGGACGGTTCCTCGTCTTCGAAAAAATTTATGGGGTCAATGGGCTCCACCACAATCTCTACTCTTCCCAGTGTACTCTTACATCCACCTCCCTCCCTCCTCCTCCACCAAACTCCCCCTAAAAGGAGAAGTGGAAAGCAAAGCACGCTCAAGAAGAAAGTGAAAGCCACAAAGCAATCTACCTCTAAAACCCGCCTCTTATCCACCTCCTCTCCACTATCTCTTCAGGAAGTTATAACTCTCTCAATCTTTCCATCTTCTCTTCTACCATAACAAACCAGCTCAGTAGCCTCTCTTGAAGCTAATAATTAAAAAAAAAGTTCGGATATTTATCTCTCTCTTTCTCTTCTATCTCAACACACCATGGGCAGGTCTCCCTGTTGTGAAAAGGCACACACAAACAAAGGAGCTTGGACTAAGGAAGAAGATGAGCGGCTCATCACATACATCAAAACTCATGGGGAAGGATGTTGGCGTTCTCTTCCAAAGGCAGCAGGTCATTTAACCCTAAACACACAAAACCTTCTTTAATATACAAGATCATCCTTCTTTACATACATACATATATCTTCTTGTTAATATATATACAATCATGTAAATAGAGTTTCTGTTTTTATTATTGTTGTTTGCAGGTCTACTCAGATGTGGCAAAAGCTGTCGCCTTCGATGGATCAACTATCTTCGGCCTGATCTCAAACGCGGCAACTTCACCGAGGAGGAAGACGAACTTATCATCAAACTTCATTCCCTTTTGGGAAACAAGTTAGAAACTAGCTACTCGAAACAAATTTACTTTTGTTGACTTTGTTAATGATTGATCGGCGGGCAAAAATGTTTTTTACGTAGAAATATGTTTAGGATTGGTTTATTGTAGCTTGAACTGATAAGATGGCTCAAGATTGGACAGAAGCTCTTTACGAAGTTTTTTTTATAGAATCTAACTTTTCTAATCGAGAATGCCTCATAAAAATAGCACGCAAGGAGTTTTTCTTTTAGTGAAATTTGTATACTTGCAGGGATAAGCTTGTACCTGATGTAAAAAGTTGTTCTTTGATTAATGACTTACTGGCAAGATCTCTTCACTGCAGATACAAAAATCTTAATGCGAAAAAAAGTTAATGTTCTTGAGTCAACGTTTAGAAAACAGTTCCTATATATGCACAAATTTTAATGTGAATAAATTCAAATGTCACTTTTGTGGCATTCTTAATACAGTAAAAGAAATATGCTAGCATTTTTTAAGATGTTGGGATTGTCCAAAAAGCTATGCTTCACTCACATAAAAGAGGAGTATTGTTCATAGACAAGAAAATAATGACTTAACTTAAATTTTTTCCATGCTATGCACATAATATAATTATGAGAATCCATTAGTATCATCTTTTGAATTGAATTAATTTCTCGGTGCTTAATGGTAATACTTTTGTTATAGGTGGTCTTTAATTGCTGGACAACTTCCTGGCAGAACAGATAATGAGATCAAGAATTATTGGAACACTCATATAAAGCGGAAGCTCATCAACCGTGATATCGGTACACAATCAACCCCCGGCCCGGCGGTCCATCCTGCTGCCACCGCTCCAACAAAGACAAGTTCGAAACCAGCAACCAACACGGAACAATCTATAGAAGAAAAAGGCTCATACAAGACTAGGCAGGAGTTACCAGACCTCAATCTTGACCTCACCATAAGCCTACCTTCAACTTCACAAAAGCCAATTAAAGCCGGAGATAATGGCAGTAAAAACATGTGTTTGTGCTACAGTTTGGGGTTTCCAAGCATAAACATAGCTTGCAGCTGTAATATGTTGCAGAGCTGATATTAATTAATGATTTGCTTTGATGAAATTAATGTATATCTACGTTTTCCTACTAATTGGAAAAGAGACACTGGGTAGCTTTAAATTTATACTGGTACTGTTTGTTGGCTCTTTTGTTTGTTTGTTGGTGGAATTAATGCAACTTTTCTGGGTCTGTTGCTCAATGAATTAAGTGAAAGGGAAGGAAAATTGGAGAGCACATTTCTATAAGTGTTGGGTGTGGCCCTACCCCATTTTTGATACTCCAATTTATTGCTATATATATATATATATATATATATATATATATATATATATATATATATAAAGCGAGAAATTTTGCCTAACTAATCTGTTTAATTCAGTATAATACATATTAGCTGTTAAGTATGGAGTTTGAAAGAACATTTTTATCTTGAAAGATAAAAAGAACATAAAACCAAATATAAATTTTGTTCACTTATGATAATATTCTTGTTTTTGTTTTATCAGCCTGATGTAAATTCTGATTTAACATTGTTGCAGTGTAAAAAAAAAAACACATATTGTAAATATCAAATTATATAGTTTTAAAGAAATTTCATGTGCAATTTAGAAACTTTTTATGTTTGCAAAAGTAACACTCAAGTTTACCATTCATAATAATAAAAATCAAATCTTAGAATGAACAACAAGGCTATCACCATTCATCCTCAGTAGTTTGCTAATTTTTTAGTGATTCTGATGTATTAGATGCAAATATATAAATATAATAATTCTTTTTTGGGCATTATAAGTGTTACTTCTATGAATAAATTAGATTTCAATGGCCTGACACAAGCCTAAATAATAAAATTGTGTGAATACCCTATAACCCATATCCTAGCAAAAGAGCCTCAAAATCACAACACAAAGTATTTACAAAGTGTAAATCACAAGTTTGATTACTTCACTAACAATCCAAAATTTATTTGAAAAAATGGATATTTATAATTACTAGTTATGTAGATAAGATATTTGCCCAAGATATTATATTTCAGTACAAAACACTAAAATAAAATTTATAATAGGTTCTCAGCAAAACAATTAATTTTGAAAGTATTTATGTAGAACATAGAGTGACAAAATTATGTCATAAAAATCAGAAATATAACTAAAATACCTATGAATATGCGATTAATTTAAGTCTCACTATTTACACATCGTTTGATATTACTTTCTTACTGCTTCTTAAATCAATTTTTTAATACATAAATTTTAGTTTTTGTACTTAGAAATTGCTTTAAGAAGCAGTAAGAAATCCTTCCCAAACAAAGTAATGAAAAATGTTTAGGAGATCCTAACTTAAATCATTTCACATATAGCTCTGTCAAATAATAATAATATTAATTTGGGCGCCATATTTTCACTGCAATGCTGATGAGGTTTGGTGTGGAGTAAGGTAATTGGAGAGGACAAGTGGACTTCTTTTGGGGTAGGTAGCTAAATCACCATTAATAATTAATTATGGAGTAATAAATATTGGGTTGGTTATGTAGGAAGGAGAGAAATTCGAGGATGCTGTTGTGCTAAAAGACTGACACATGTTACCAGTTATTGCACGTCTTTAGGCTAATTAATTGAGAGCTTTATCCTCATACAGGACGCTTTTATGTAAGCTTAAATGACAAAGCTCTACTGATAGACATTTGTTTCCTTTGAGGTTCTTGTTACTATGAGAAATAAGTCTTTGTCATATTGCAGTCATTTAAATTTTCATTATTCAAATGTTAGTTCTGATTTGGCCAATTTCGGAGAAGAAGACAGCAGAAAAAAAGATAATTTTGTATGGAGAACGTTAGATAAATTTAATTAATTTGTTATGATAAGCAAATATATCATTAGATTAAACATAATGTCAACGTATATTTTATTAATGTAATGGTTGACATTTATGAAAACTTTATAAATAATAAAAAATAGGGAAACGTTTCTATGAAAAAATTTAATATTATTTCGGAATATTTTCGATCATAGTGACATGAACAGCATGTGAAATGGAAAAAAAAGATTATTTTTTGGGGACATTTAGGTCAATGAAGACAAACTCACACACACCTACACAAGGACTCGAATCTAAGACCTCTTTGATTGTAACGTAAGATCTGAATCAAAAGACCAAGCGATTTTCGAGCCATCTAGGGTTCCTGTCGGCGACTTCTTCCGGGGGTCGTCTCCTCCATTTACGGTGGATTTTTTTCGCTGGTTCTGCTCCTTTTGCCGTCGCTCTTCTTTCTGTGTGGTTTTTAGTTTCTTTGTTGGTTTTTATTTCATTTGTTGTCTATTCAGGCGATGACGACTCCGTCGTCATCTACCCCATCTCCTACTTTGGCTCTTAACGGTAAGACTCGATCGTTTAAGGATGTTCTTTCAGGATCATCCTCTGTTGCTTCTCAACTTAAATTTGTTAAAACTTTGTTTAAAGGTTGTCCTGCTCTTATGTTCGATGACTTTGCTGTTTCTATGCTTGCGGCTCCGTTTTCTCTTACTTTGGTTGGTAAATTTGCACTTCGTTGTCCTAATCTGGATATTATTCGGAAGTTTTTTGTGAATCTGAAGATTTCGGGTTCTTTCTACATTGGGTTGCTTGATTCGATGCATGTGGCCATTCAATTGAGTTATGACTTAGATTACAGCAGGATTTTCGCGAGGCGATCTACATCCAGGCTTGCCAAATGCGTCTCCTTAAGTGGACGCCTGATTTGGATGTCTGGGAAGAATCACTTATAGCTCCGGTTTGGGTTTCTTTCCCTAATTTAAGACATCATTTTTTTTAACTCACAAGTTCTTTTTGGTATGGCTTCTCTTCTTGGTAGGCCTTTGCAAACGGATCAGGCTACTACCTTTGTTTCCCGTTCGTCCATTGAGCGGGTTCTGGTTGAACTCGACATTTACAAAAAACATCCATCAGAAATTTGGTTAGTTTCTGAATTGAACGGTTATTTTCAGAAAATCGATTTTGAAAACTTGCCCATTTTTCGTAATCACTGTAGAATGCATGGACATAATATATCCGAGTGTTTTGAGCTTCACCCGAATTTGAAAAAGGAGAAAAATAAGCTGAATGAGAATGCAGCTCTGACCATAAGCGTGAATCCTATGATTGAAATTGCTGAAGAGCAAAATTTGTGTAATGAATTAATTAATGTCAATTCTGTTTGTGCTCAGGAACTTTCTACTATTCCTGTTTTTGAATAGGTTGTTCTGTTGGTTTCTAATGGTGGGCCGAAATCTCCTAAGCAATCTATGGAGCATTTATCGAAAATTCATACTAACCCTGTTGGGAAGATGCAATCCAATAGTTTCATTGTTTTACCTGTTACTTCTAATCCTTATATTTCTAAGGATAATTTAGTTGATACCACTAAAACTGTTACTAATGAATCTAATATGCCTAGATCTGATTCTTTGAAGGAGCGAGAAAATGAATTTATGATGGATAACAATGAGCCTATAAATTTGGAGGTGGTGTTGCCTATTGAAAAGATGCAGGAGCGGCAATCCGAGACTTTGGCTTCCTTCTCTGGGAAGATCCCGTACTTGGGAATGCTAATTTGTCTCTTGGTAAGGGGAAATCTGGTATAATAAATGATAATAATTTATATTCCAATGATTCTTATCTTAGTGATGCTTATACTGATACGGATGATGTGTAAATGATGGCTAAGTGTTTTGCTAGAGATGATAATGATTTAAGTTTCTCTAAGAGTCGTGGGAAAAAAAGTAGAAAACCAAAGCATGTTATTATACAATCACCTATACACACTCGTTCAAATACTTCCCACTAATCATTGTTTTTTATGTTTAATGCCATTATTTGGAATGTGCGGGGGGTGGGTTTCCCTTCTTCTAGAGTTAGAGTTAAAAATTTATGTCATATTCATAATATTGCTGTCCTTGTCTTATAGGAGCCTTTTATTTCTATGGATAAGTTACTTTCTACTGCTAAGTTTCTGGGTTACAAACATGCTATTGCTAATGTTGCTAATAAAATTTGAGTTTTTTGGAAATATTTTATTCACATTGATGTGATTGGGGACTTTACTCAAGTCATTCATTGTAATATTGTTAGTTCTACTTTTCAGTGCTTTGCTTCCTTCATGTATGATGCATCCTCTCGGTATACTAGAAAGATGTTATGGGATCAAATTTTGTAGTTTCATAATACTTTTAATCTTCCTTGGATTGTGGGAGGGGATTTTAATACTATTGCTAACCCTGAACATGTTGGGGGTTCTCTTCCGATTAATCAGTCCATGGATGATTTCAATTGTATGATTATGGATTGTAATCTGATAGATATTGGCTTTACTGGTAATAATTTTATTTGGAATCGTGGGCATTTATGGCAAAGACTTGATAGAGTTTTATTTAATAATGCTTGACTTAATACTTTGAGTTTACTCATGTGGATCATTTGAGTAGGACTCTTTCAGATCATGCTCCTCTTTTGATTAAAATTAATTTTAAACATTTTCATTCTCCTTCTCAATTCAGATTTCAAAATATGTGGTTGCTTCATGATTCTTTTTTGGATGTGGTGAGTACTAATTGGCAAACTCCTCTTATGCCTGATAACACTATATGTGGTATGAATAGGCTGTGGTTAAAACTAAAAGACTTAAGCAAGTCTTAAATTGGTGAAATCACCATATTTTTAAGAATCTCTTTTCTAACATTCTTCGTTAAGAGAATAAGGTGAAGTTTCTGGAAAAAGAAGTTTTTTTGTGTCCTTCTGATTCGAATGTTGCTTTGCTTCAGGAAGCTAAGAATGATCTTTTTAATTTGCATTTGCAAGAGGAAACTTTTTGGAAACAAAAAGCTACTTTTAAACATTTAGTGGAAGGGGAAAACAATACTAAATACTTTCATGTTTTAGTTAAGAAGAAATGGGCTAAGAATACTATTTTTAAGATTAGTAGAGAGGATGGTTCTTTTACTGAAGATTATAATGAGATTGCTTCTCTGGCTGTTAACCATTTTAAAAACCATCTCACTAAAGTCTTTCCTCCTTCTATTTTTAATCCTCACATTATTCCTAAGCTTATTTCGAATGAGGATAATAATGTTTTAATGATTCCTCCCTCTTCGGAAGAGGTTAAGGAAGCTGTTTTTAAGATGAATGGTGATTCTATTGCGGGTCCGGATGGTTTGACCACAAAGTTCTTTCATAAATGTTGGTTTATTATTTATGAGGATATTTTTACAGCTGTTATTGAGTTCTTTAATGGTTGGGCTTTTCCTAAATTTTTTATAGCTACTATTATTGTCTTTATTCCCAAAAATAATCTGGCTAGCTCTTGGAATGATTTTCGTTCTATTAGTTTGTGTTCTTTCTTTTATAAACTTATTTCTAAACTGTTGATGAATCAATTATCTTTACATTTGCCTAGAATTTTTTCTCCTTTTCAAATAGGGTTTGTTAAAGGTCGTGCTTTTGTGGATAATATTTTGTTGGCTCAAGAATTCTATCAGGATTTGGATGCTAAAGTTAGAGGTGGCAATATGATTCTTAAGTTGGATATTGCGAAAGATTATGATAATATCAATTGGGATTTCATTTATAACATGTTAAGCTTATTTTGTTTTAATCTCAACTTTATCAACCTTATTAAAAATTGCATTGAAAGCCATATTTTTCTATTATGGTTAATGGTAAGAGTCATGGTTTCTTTAAGTCTTCTCATGGTCTTAGGCAAGGAGATCCTATATCCCCAGCTCTATTTATTATTGTTGCAAATTACCTGTCTAGAGGTCTTGAGGACCTTTTTGTTAAATATCCTGCTCTTTATTTTTGCACTCTTGGTGGTTTTAAAATTTCTCATTTATGTTTTACTGATGATTTCATTGTGTTTGCTAATGCCTCTCTGAACAATATTAACAAGCTTGTGGACTATTTTAATCAATTTGAACTCATTAGCAGTTTGTCGTTGAATAAGCATAAGTGTTGCTTCAATGTGGCTAAGAAAGTTTCTCCTGCTCGTGCTATGACTATTAAGAATATGACTGGCTTTAGCATTGGTACTTTACCTTTTAAGTATTTGGGTGTTCCTCTTTATAAAGGGAGAAAAAATCTTTCTTATTTGAAGATTTAATTTTTGTGATTCTTAATAGGCTGTCCTCTTGGGAGGCTAATTTTTTAAGTTTTGGGGGTTGTCTTACTCTTATTAAAAGTGTTCTTTGTTCTATCCCTATCTATACTTTCAAACTTTATTTCCTACTAAGTCGGTGTGTAAGAGGATTGATAGAATCATTAATAAGTTTTTTTGGAAGGGTACTGGTAGCAGTGCTAAAATTCATTGGTCCTCTTGGTCTAAATGTTGTGGCCCTTTGATAGAAGGGGGGCTAGGTTGTAAAACTCTTTTGGATCTGGCTACTGCTTTTTCTTTTAAGCTTTGGTATAATTTTTGGGCCCATGATTATCTTTGGGCTAATTTTATGGTTGCTAAGTATTGTGGTGAGAAACATCCCACCTTGTGTGTCTTTAATAATTGTAACTCTATGGTTTGGAAGCGTCTTTGCTCTGTTAAGTGGCAGGTGGAACCTTTTGTTGTTTGGGGTATGGGCAAGGGAAATATTTATTTTTGGCAGGATCGGAGGTTGGATGGTTTTTCGGTTGATTCCATTCTTAATTCTTGCTCTATAGAGACTGTTAAGGTGAATCATTTTTTTACTAACAATATTTGGGATATTGATAAACTTTCTAGTGTCATGCCTGATGTTTTGGTCCACAATATTTTACAAATTCCTCTTAACTGTATTACTAATGATGTTCCGCTTTCTCCCTCTCTAATGATGGCTCTTTTAGAATTTTAGATGCTTGGCATTACTTTAGGCCTAAGCATGACTCTTCTAGGCCTTTTCATTTAATATGGCATAAAAGTATTCCGTATATTATTTCCACTTTTGTGTGGAGAATGTTGCATAATTTTATTCCTACTGATGATAATTTATCTAAAAGAGGTTTTATTTTTCCCTCTAAATGTCAATGTTTCTATCATGTGGACAATATGCATCATGTGTTCTTGTCTAGTCCGATTGCGGTTAAAGTGTGGACTTATTTTGAGGATATTTTTCAGTTGAGCAATTTTAATGGTAGAATGTCCATTAATTCTAACCTTATTTTTTTGTTTATTAATTATAAAGGCCATATTCATAATGTGATTTCTTCCATTATCCTTTGGTTCATTTGGTTGGAAAGAAATAACTCTCGTTTTAATGGTATTGCTATGAATGCTCGGAGAATTATCCCCGACATTAAAGATAAAGTGGTTTCTCTCTATTTATCTAATTTACTGTCTTTTAAAAGTTTTAAGAACTGCACTTATGTTGTTTTGAATTTTGGCATTAGTTTGGATATGAGTTATTTGAGGAAAATCCCTACATGCATTTATTGGACCCGACCTCCCAAGGAATTTTTGAAGCTGAATGTGGATTGTTCAATGAGAGCTTTTAGCTTTAATTGTGCTGGTGTGCATAGGGATCATCATGGTGAGTATTTTTTTGTTTTGTGGGTCCTAATAATGTGGATAGAAGCTTTGCTATTACTTATGCTATTTACTATGGTTTGAATATTTGTTACAATCTTAATTATTTTAATGTAGTGGTGGAGGTGGCTGACAATTTTAATATTCAATCTTTGGACTTTAGGGAAGACGAATGCTGTGTTTCTTCCCTCTTCTATATTAGGTGTGATTTTGCTATTCTTAAGTAAGAAGTTCAAACTTTCTTTTATGTGATTGAGGTGAACAGTAATGTTGTGGCTTAGGCTTTGGTTAATTGGGGGGGGGGGGGGGGGGGGGGGCAATTTTAATACTATGTCCGACATCTCCATTTTTTCTTACCTTGTTATGTTAAGGGGCTTTTGAGATTGGAGAAGGCTAATGTTCCAAATGTTAATCCTTAGTTTGCTTGTTTTTGTGGATTTTGTTCTTGAGGTTTCTGTTGGGTTGTGCTGCTTTGCCAGGTGGTGCTATTACGAGCATTTGATCCAGAGGTTTCTATCTGTTTTTGGGGTTTGCCTCAACCTTTTGTGATTATTTTTGTTTTCTGTTCATCGTTACTCTTATCAGGAATCTGGTGGTTAGAGGTGTGGACTATGGTGGGCAGTTTTTGGTATGCTTTGCTGCTGCTATCAATTTTTGTTCTGTTTTGGAGGAATACTGGTTTTCGGTATCTTGGGTATGCTCATTTCGGTACAGTTAAGCTACAACACATCTGTTTTGTTAGAAGGTTGCTTTATGCAGGTGTTGAGGTGGATCGTTTTTTGGCTGGGGAGCTATTACTGCATGTTATATTTTTATTTTCTCCCCTTTTTGGGTGCTTGTACTCAAGCACTGTAGAATGTACCTAAGTTCTATTGTATTTTTTGATAGTAAGGACCTTGTGCTCCTAGGTTTTTTTTGCATATTTCTTGTAGCTCTTATGAGCATTAGTGAGTGTGAGGTCCTTTAAAGGACTCTGTAAAATTTCCCCAATATTAATGCATAGACCCCTTTGTGGGTTTCCCCTAAAAAAAAAAAAAACAAAATAGAGATGTGTAAAAGAAAAAAGAAATATTCACTTTCATCAAATGAAGAAAAGTACTTTCAAGTTTGAAAGATGGATAATATGAAAATACTTTTTCTCAAGTAAGAAAAAAAGGTTATCTTGAAAGAAAATTATTGTAAATTAAAAAAAAAAAAATGATTTCTAATATATTATTATTACAAATTGACTCAGAATATTTGACCAATTTTTAGTGTGATTTATCAGCCGACAATAAAAAGATTTTTTTTTTAAAAAATTTTGACTATATATATTTATATTTATATATATCATCTTTAAAATCAATAAGTAATGTATCTCTTAAACCCTCAAAAAATAAAAGGGCTAAATGGTTCAAAAATTATGATTAATAAGGATCAAATTGATCACCAATTTAATCAATTACAATCTAAGATGACATAAAAATTTAATTATGTCTAATATATACAAGTTAGCTTGAAGACTGTGGTTGCTAAAATTACAAATTGTTTCTTTTGGACAAGATTCTATAAAGATTTTCTAGTGAATTTCAAAATACATGGCACTATTATTTTTGGTAAAGCAGTGAAATTATCATCACTTAAATGATAGTTACAGAAGAGGGTCAAGAGGCCAATGAAAGAAGAAAATAGAGAGCCATGCTCGTTTCCCAATTAGATGCATCATAAAATTAAATTTCGAAGAGAATGAGTTATTTGAATTTTCTTTTTGCCTCCCTCATGCCGCTTGCCAATTATGAGTGAGTATTAAGCAAATCCCTCCAATAGCGCATCATTATCAGATATAATCAAAATACTCAGAATAGTAAACAAATCCATATTAAGCAGAGAGGGCTTATGTAAAGTATACAAAAAATAGCTTGGTAATGAACATAATGTAGCCTTTCTTAAACATTATGTCAAAACCCAACCCAACAAGACGTACTTAAAGGACAGGCCTTATCATATTGAGTTACGACAGGCTTTTCCCAATATGTCATTTTAGAACATTTTCATATATTCTTCAAATAAACGTCTTAAAACAAATAATAGATTACAGAGCTACTAAAACATTCAAAAGACAAAATAAACTTATCCAAAAGATTTATTTTTCGTTCATCAAAATGGCCTATACAATCACTTGACATGGCTATAAACAAAAGCTACTGAACAGAGTAATAAAATTAGCCATGACTGTCTAAAATTAAAAGAAGAAATACCTGCTGACACAAATTAGATTCCAGAAACTGCTACTATCAATCAGAACCTTTCCCTTTCCTAGACTTTGAAAACATAATGGAAAATCATAATGTGCTAAAGAAGTTTTTCTTTCTTTTAAAGATGCAAAAGCAATAGCATGCTAAAGCAGTTCAGTAGGCCAGATTAATTTCAACTTCTATTAATTTTCAAATAATTCCATTTATTAAACATTCCCTGAGTATTAATAATGAAACTGAGCAAAGAATTAAATGGAGTTAATAAAACTTTAAGCAAAATATACAAGAACTTCATATTTCCCTCCAAACAGATATAGTTCAATAATTCCGACCCTTATGTCTCCCAATAGACAGTTAAATAACTCTGAAAAATAGACATTGTTTAAAAACTCTAAATAATATATAGAGTTCAACAAATCTAAGTAATAGACATAGTTCAATAACTGTAAAGTAGAATGTGCATATATCATACGAATAAAACTTATACCACCACTTTTTAATTTTTAGATAATCACCAATTTCAACTACTTAAACACATATTTTAATGTATAGCAGTAAATGATGCATAAAGAAACACATTACATAATTTATCAAAATATCATAACGGTAGGCAAGAAAAAACATTACTAATTAAAAATGCACAATTTCAAAAAATAGCCAAATTAAAAGGGATTGTGCTAAACACTATTTTAAGACTTATTTATTTTATTGGGGGGGGGGGGGGGGTTGGGTGGCGGAACTCTTATAGGGCCTATGAGTTAATTAAGAAAAACATTACAAGTCCTTAGAGTGGTCAATAGCTCTTTAACGCTCAAAGAGCTACGATCAAAAAAATCAGAAAAAGGTCCTATGTGCCAAAGTTCCCTATCTATTACAAAATAAACAACTAAAAACTAAAAAGAAAAATGAGGTCGACATGAAGCCAAACCCAAAAGCAGCCCCAAGCTGAAATAGGAGTTTAAAACAAAAGATAATATCTCAAGCCACCAGTATAGTTAGTGAATTAATCCAGCAACACAGACAATAGAGGTACATGTTTAGGAAATGAAATAACAACATATAACTGAAACAGAAGGAGTGACCTCTTGAGCAGCAATCGAAGCACTGAGGAAACAAGCTACCTGCAGGAAACTAAAGCAAGGCAGCAGGCCACGAAGAGAAGAAAATAGTAGCACCTCCGAATGGAAAAAAATAACTAACCAAACATCAACACATAAAATGTATAGAACCTAAAGAAAAGAGTAGAGGATAAAAAACCAAGAAGTTCCACCATACATCTGCAACATGAGAAATAAGACAAAGAGACCAACAGAGTGGCATCACCAACAGACACCAATCAGCAAGAAGATAGATAATAGGAAGAGCAGAGACTATTTGAGACAAGAAAACATATAAGTAGACAACAAAAAAGAAAACACAACCATGAAGAGAAAATAAGTCACAAGAAAAATAAAAACCAAAGTAAATCCACCATACAATAGCAACAAGACTCGTTTCTACTTCCAAAGAAGGAAATCCAAGCTTGTCCATTCTGATCATCCCTTTCAAAATGTTAAAATTTTCTAGCTCAATATAGTGTTTTTTATCCTAAACATAAATATGCTTCCTAGAAAATCAATCAACTCATGAATTACAACATATAGGGATATGAGAAATAGTGAACTCCACTTTCTTCAAATAGTTATTAATATTTCTAAAAATGTAAAGAGAATGCCATTATTGTAATAATTATTCTTAACATGGTTAACTAAAATTAATTAATCTTATTCAATCCAAATATTATGGATATTAAATTGAGAACATAATTTAAGGCTAAGTAATTGAGTGGAAGCTTCATCAATAATCACATTATCACTAGAAACATGAGATGTAAAGGCAAAAACCATATCTCTAACATAATTCCTAATAATACCTCCACAACCAGCCTCATCTTTAGTAAGAGAACAATCAATATTGAGTTTAAACTTATTTAAGGATGATTTAATCCAATAAATCACACTAAAAAGTTGTCTAATACTTCCTTTATCAAAGTTAATTTGAAAAACTTTAGCCCAAGATAAAATGCCTTTGAAATGCTTAGGATGATGTAAATTAACATGAAGCAATTGATAAATAATAAATTTAAGAGTAAAAATAATTCTGTCAAAGGACATTATAATAGCTTGATGCTTACTATTGTTCATATCTAACCACAATAACCTAAAAAAAATCATAGGAATAATACTAGCAATATGCCCCCACCGAACAATTATAACACCAAAGAGTCTAGATTATTTTCTATTCAATAAAAGACATAAATTTTAAAACCCCCAATAAAAAAATGTTTAAAAAAAATATTCAAAATGATTAAATTTTCAATCTCTATAACATAAAAAAGCTACTGTGAAAGTTTTGTCATTGTAAAATTAACCCCATTTTTTTATGCTTGAAATTGAAATTTAAAAAAAAAAACTTTATATTTTTGAAAAATGAGATTGACATATCAAGACCTACCTTATTTCAAGCAAATTTTCCAACGTGATCAACTGACAAAAAATGGCTCTATGACCTCCGAACCCTAGTTTTTGTTTTCTCTCTCTCCTCTCATTTTCCTCTTATTTTCCTTGTTTTGCTCACTGTGTCAAGAAAACAAATGATAAATAAAATTATGTAGATAGAGATTTTATTATTATTTTTTTATTTTTATAAAACATCTTAAGGATATATTAATAATTATGCCAATTATTCAACTTTAGCATAAAATTATTTGATATATTCAAATCTATGAATTCAAATATTATAAAAAATTATTCATAAATTATCTAAACATCTCTAACATGTTCTTCTGAAATCGGTTTGTAAAATGGATTCCTAATGATCTAAAAAACCATAGTTATACCAACATGTTTCAATTTTTTGAGGAATAAGAGAAATGCCAAAAAATTAGCAAAAGAATATTATAATTAGAGAAAAATAATTTTTTTACTAATGACTCGTAAAATATTTTTTGCTATTATAGGTCAAAACATATCTTTCAAAATTTAAGGGTTATTATAATCTACCCACCTAATTAAAAGGTATATCATCCTCTATATTTCCAAACAAAAATAAGTTAGAATAAACTTGGATATAGCAATCTCATCTGAGACTCCTTCTTTTAAGTAGCTTCTTTATCAACTATATTTTTCTAGTAGACTTAAAAAATTGGAATATATATATTCATTAACCTCTTAACAATCGTTACATAGGATCCTCTCTACTTCTTCACCATAACTAAGATTTGAACGTCCTTCAATACTTTTGGCAGATATTCTATTTCCAAAATCGTATGCTCGTTTCCTCAAAAGTGACATGTGGAATAAATTGTGAATCACATACATATGTTTTGGTAATTATAACTGTAGGGAAAATTTTCAAATCTTTCAATAACTTCAAATGGTCTAACATAAAATATACCCATTCCAATTTATCTATAGAATTAGACTATCAAATCATAATGAAATGAGCTTACTTTATTAGATGCTTGATTATAACCCAAATAACATCGTGTCCATATCTCAACCTGGAAATAATCCATTACAAAATTATTAGTCTTATCTTTCCATTTCACTAAGGAATGAGTAACGTATGCAAAAATCCTGCCAGTCGCTAATGCTTTTCCTTCATAACTAATGAGCTTCACATCTTGAAATAAAGTCTGACACATCTTTCTTCAATCTAAACTACCATAACATAACTTTTAAATCACTATACATTTTGTTGCTTCTTGGGTGGATAGTAAAGCCTGAAAAATAAGCCTCATGCAAAATCTCCCTACATAGGAATCCCTAATATTTTTTTATAGAAGATAATACCATAATTAGACCACACAAAGTTTAGTTTTCTTACAAGATCTAATTTAATTAATCTAATTTAGATATTTTATATCTAACTTCTGAGTTTTTAGAATATTTTCTTATAAAGAATGTTGAATAATCATCTTAACTAATATACCAAAATCAAGATCAATAGGAGTAATCACATCTAACTAAAGATTTTTCATATTCATATTAAATACTCATCATAAGTAACATGAATATAGTGTAACCTAGAAGATTTATTACTCACAGAATCTACCATCACCTTAGCCTTACCAGGTTGATGCTGAATAGTTAGATCATAGTCATTAATTTACCAAAGCCATCTCTTTTATCGTAGGCTTAGATCCTTATGAGTATATGTATACTTCAAACTCTGATAATCAATGAAATTCTCTAAATTTGATGATCAATGAATGTCTCACACCTAACACCATACAAATTTATCTCTAGATCATCAGAGAAAAGACCACAACAACAAATTCTAGATCATGGGTATGGTAATTCCTCTCGTTCCTTCAATTACCTAGAAGCATAGGCTAACACTTTTCTGTGCTGCATCAATACACTTCTCAAAACATATAATGAAGCATCACTGAATAACTGATATCCTTATGTACTAGTTAGAAGAGTCAAAACTTGAGTAAAAGTCAAATAATCCTTCAATATCTAAAACATATACTCACACTTTAATATCAAAATAAAAGCTTATGAGTTCTTAGTCAATCTCATCTAAGGTGCAAAAATATGATAAAATAATTTCATGAACTTCTTATAATATCATATCATACTTAAGAAGCTATATACCTCAAATATAATAGTCGACATCAACCACTAAATAATTTGCTGAACCTTCTAGGGATCTACAGAAATACTTGTACTCTTCACC
This sequence comes from Dendrobium nobile, assembly GCA_022539455.1. Classification (NCBI taxonomy): domain Eukaryota; kingdom Viridiplantae; phylum Streptophyta; class Magnoliopsida; order Asparagales; family Orchidaceae; genus Dendrobium; species Dendrobium nobile. Next base: position 43,507,269 of record CM039718.1, on the reverse strand, counting down.
ATGTGCCCTAAAAAAGAAATATTCTTCAGCCAAACCTCACATTTGAAAAAAATTGCATATAATCCTCAAATGTCTGACAATTTCTTCCTCGGAAGTAGAATAAATGAGAATTTCATCTATGGATACAATAACAAACTGATCAAAATATATTATAAACATTCTGTTCTTTAAATCTCTAAAAAATGCATGCGCATTAGTCAACCAAAATAGCATGACTAAGAACACATACAATTTGTATCTTGTACTAAAAGTAACAGTCATCACATCTGCTTCTCACACCTTTACCTGATAATATCTAGATCATAAAATAATCTTAGAAAATATATAATATCTAGCAAGCTCATAAATAAAATCATTAATAAAAAATAGAGGATACTTATTCATAATAAGGACTTTGTTTATTTCTTTGTAATCAATGCACATGTGCATTATACGATATTTTTCTTCATAAATAGAATAAGTGCTCTCCATGGAGACACACTATGATATAAAAATCTCCTATTATCTAACTCTTTAAGCTTTACTTTAAATTCATGAAGTTTCTTAATTGTCATCCCATATGGACCTTTAGAAATTTTGGTTATACCTTCAAATACATTATTACAAAACTCAAGAAATACATTCAAAAGTTCACGCACTACTAGAACATAAAAAATAGAACCAGATTCCACCCTACTATCTCAAAAACATGCTAGAAATACTATATAAACATTCTTAAAAAATCTATTTGCTTTTACAATATGAATAAGACAAGATATAACACCTCTAACCCCCTGAAATAAATAACGCTCACTACCCAAAAATAAAGTGACTTGCTTCTTTAAATAATCAATCAGATCCTAATACAGAATTAACAAATTATTGCCAAACATAACATCATACTAAAACATGAGAAATAAAATCAAATTAGATATCTATTGGGCATTGAAAAGAATATTTACCTTGCAAGGTGCAAAACAAAATCTGAATTATTTTTCTTTGATAAAATTGGAAATAAAATTTTAATTTTAATCTTGAAGGCGAACAAACCGTTATGAAGAATATACCACCTTAGAAGGAAGAGATAAAATACCCTAACAATTTTAGACCCAGAATAGTAGATTTTCTCATGAATGTCGTAGCCTGATTTAAGGGAGAATCACCTATGACCCCGAAAGGTCTAAATGAAGTTTAGGTGAATATCTTACTTTTATAATCAAGAAAAGTGATTGTTGTTGCGGATCTATGATTTATGGTTTTGATGATAGCAAACATTCCTTATCTTCCTACGATTGCCTTTTTATACTAATGTTTCAGGTCCACACGATCAGACTACATTTGGAACCAGCTCAAGATTAGGTAGACTAGGTCTATGTCAGTTTGTAATCTTTTTCCTTTCTTGAGTTTGTTGTATTTGGTGTGGCTATAACTTGGAAGAAATTCTCTTGCTCCCTATATGATTTCTGTTTTTGGTAACATTGTCCTGGACGATATTAATATCGGCCTGGACGATATGTCCAAAACCAGAAACCCTAATTAGGGCATCCTTATTAAGGCAGTCGTCAACTAATCGGCCTGGACGATACTTTTATCGGCCAGGACGATATGTTCAATTAAGAAAGAATCAGCCGCCATGATCAATTAAGGCATTATATCTTTTAGGAAATCAGCCCGGACGATATACACATCGTCCAGGACGATCTAACTCATTTATGCCTAAAATGATCTGGTATCTTTGGAAAGAATTAATGGCTGATTGATACGATCAGATCGGCCGGGATGATAGCCTGGATGATTGACATCGGCCAGACTCTATTCAGGGCGATGATCAGGACGATTGAACTAGTTTTAAACTAATCGGCCAGGACGATCGTAAGATCGACCAGGACGATGTAACCAAGTTTCTTCCGATCGTCCCATATCGTCCCGGGCTAATGGGCTTAATTTGTACTAATCGGCCAGGACGATATACCTATCGGCCTGGACGATAATGTCGGCAACTTGCATTAATGAGCTCATTTTGAGAGCTTCTATTTAAGCTATGGCATGTCAACATTTGTAAGTGTCTTTGGCAGCCATTGGAGCTTCGTTCTTGTGGGGAAAACTTGAAGAGAGAGCTTGAAAGGGAGAGAGGAAAGGGTGGAGTTTGAGAGGGAGAAGATCCTGTGAGGGGGAGGAACTCAAGGGAGTGTGGTGGGGGATCCACACGGTTTCTCCGGCGAACTCGCATCTTAGTACCATCGGATTCAAGGCTTGTCTCGAGGTAAGTTCACCAAAGAAGAAGATCTCTTTGGTGTCAAAGGACCCGGCGACTCCGCCGCACCGGGGAAGGTGGAAGTGATTTTGTAAGGGCTTCTCCGCCTAGCTGTGGGGGCTAAAGGAGAGACTCTTGTCTTAGTGCAATACTTGGAGGGTGCCTCCAAGGAGTGGACGTAGGTCAAGATTTGACAGAACCACTATAAATCCGGTGTGTTCTTTTCTTATTATCGCTTCCGCAATTATTTTTCTTCCGCACTTTGTTTGTGGTGTTTTTGGTTGGAACTTTATCTTTGGTTTTAAGGTTTTCCAATTGACCTTTCTCTTGATTAGCTTGGGACTTAGTTCAAGAGGGCCTAACATCCCGAACGAACTTTCAAGTGGTATCAGAGCCAGGTTTTCATAAAATAAGTTTTTAAAAGCTTTTGAATTTCGATCCATGGCTAATCGTAATTTTGCAGAAGGTTATTCAATCACAAGACCCCCTTTATTTGAAAATATGTCATTTGATTTTTGGAAAACTCGCATGTCTATTTTCTTGCAATCGATTGATTTTCGCATGTGGCATATGATTTTAACTGGTTTTTCATCACCGTCACGAATTGTTAATGAAGTTAAAATTGATATTCCTTTTAATCAATGGAATAGGGAAGAACAAGTAAATGTTCAATTGAATGCAAAATCTTTAAACTGCTTTTTCTGTGCTTTAAATCCTGAAGATTTTATGTTAGTATCCACGTGCACTACTGGTAAGGAAGTTTGGGATAAATTGCACACCATATACGAAGGCACTAGTGAAATCAAGCAATCCAAGTTGAATTTGTTAATGCATGATTTTGAATTATTTTCCATGAAACCTTATGAAACGATTTTAGACATGTATACAAGGTTTATTCAAATTACTACATCATTGCATGCCTTAGGAAAAGATTTTTCAAATTTTGAAAAAGTTAACAAAATTCTTCGTTGTTTACTTGAAAAATTTGATGCTAAAGTAGTTGCTATTTGTGAATCAAAAGATTTGAATGATTATTCTATTGATAATTTGATTGGCTCACTCATTTCCTACGAGCAAGGTTTGGGTCAAAGACTTTTTGATGCAGGTGAAACGATCGTTCTAAAAGCTGAAGATACGGAAAGAGGAAACTTAGTTAGTGATGATAGCAATGACTTGTCAAGCAAATCACAAAGCTCACCAAAGCATAAGCCAAAGTGGAAAAAAGGTAAAAGTGGTAAGGATGTCCATATTTCTTCTGATGTTATTTGCTTTCGATGCAGGAAGCCTGGACATATGAAAAATCAGTGCCCTAATTTAAGAATTCTTCCTACAAAAGAAAAGGGCAAGGCGAAACAAACTTTGAACAGAAGAAATAATGAAAGGCAAAAAATCTCATGGGCAGATCTGGTCTCTGAAGCATCGGACCAGGAGAGAAATAATAGTTAAAGAGCCTTTCATGTTTTTGTGTTTTTTCCTTTTTTATTTTATTTTATTTTTATTTTGTTTTGTTTAGTTCTTGAAATTTTTCCTTTCGTGAAAATTTTTCTTTGATCAACACACACATTCACTTTTCTAAAAATGAAAAATCTACTTTCTATTTTTCTTGAAATCTTTGGTAGATTTTGTTTGACTTCTCTAATACAGTCAAAGGAAGGAAACTCATTTTTTTTTCAAATCCGTGTTATTCTAAAGAAGGTTATCCTACTTTTGATTTAAAATCTCTTTCATCTTTTAAATTGGTTTTTGAAACAATTTTTTTTTTATCTCCATACGTTTTATTTATCGTATAGGAATCTTTTGCAAGTTGGTGAATCTAACTCATAATTTTCTTAATCAAGAAATTCGCTTTGTCACAAAGATGGGTTTTCCTTTGTTTTTCTTAAGATTTAAGAAAGGTAGCATATTAAAAAAAATTGGCCAATGATGCCAAAAATAAAAGATGCGCAAAGCGCCAAATTGAAAAATATAAAATACACAAAGTGTATCAAAAGATGCGCAGTGCGCCAACCAATTGTCAAGAGGCATAAAATGAGCCCACAAAAAGTTAATGCTTACCATTCTTGTATTTCTTAAAAAAAAAACTTAAGAAAACCCTTGATATTTTGGATACTTGACTTTGAAAATCTTGATTATTGATTCAACAATTCATGCATTGATCCTCTATTAGATATATTTTATGGAAGGAGTTTTTTTTAAAAAAATGTTTGTTTCTTTCTCTAATTTATTTCTTGATTTAGATATTGAATTAAAAAGTTTTTGATCCTTTTTAAAGAACTTGAGTTTGGATTATCAAATTATGAATTTCTAATCTTTTCTGGGCTATGCGTTGTCAACCTTTTTACTAAAAGTTTTGATTAAAACCGGGAGGTAACTTTCTCATTTTAAGAATATTTATTTATTTTTTTTCACTAGATCAGAGAACGTTTTCTCCTGTTCGTTTTGTTTTTTATTTCTGCCTCCTCTCTTTTTGATTATGTCAAAGGGGGAGAACGTACTGTTGAATTTGTATCTTGTTTTCAAAAAATTAAAAACAACAAAAATATTTTCATCTCCCCTAGTTTTTAAGGTTTTATTCTAGTGAGGGGGAGATTAGGAGAGTGTGTTTACTTTTTTTTTGAAAATTCAAAAAGAATTGTTTTCCATCATCAAAAAGGGGGAGATTGTTGCGGATCTATGATTTATGGTTTTGATGATAACAAACATTCCTTATCTTCCTACGATTGCCTTTTTATACTAATGTTTCAGGTCCACACGATCAGACTACATTTGGAACCAGCTCAAGATTAGGTAGACTAGGTCTATGTCAGTTTGTAACCTTTTTCCTTTCTTGAGTCTGTTGTATTTGGTGTGGCTATAACTTGGAAGAAATTCTCTTGCTCCCTATATGATTTTTGTTTTTGGTAAGATCGTCCGGGACGATATTAATATCGGCCTGGACGATATGTCCAAAACCAGAAACCCTAATTAGGGCATCCTCATTAAGGCAGCCGTCAACTAATCGGCCTGGACTGTACTTTTATCGGCCAGGAAGATATGTTCAATTAAGAAAGAATCAGCCGCCATTATCAGTTAAGGCATTATATCTTTTAGGAAATTGGCCCGGACGATATATACATCGTCCAGGACGATCTAACTCATTTATGCCTAAAATGATATGGTATCTTTGGAAAGAATTAATGGCTGATTGATACGATCAGATCGGTCAGGATGATCGTGAGATCGGCCGGGACGATAGCCTGGACGATTGACATCGGCCAGACTCTATTCAGGGCGATGATCAGGACGATTAAACTAGTTTTAAACTAATCGGCCAGGACGATCGTAAGATCGGCCAGGACGATGTAACCAAGTTTCTTTTGATCGTCCCATATTGTCCCGGGCTAATGGGCTTAATTTGTACTAATCGGCCAGGACGATATACCTATCGGCCTGGACGATAATGTCGGCAACTTGCATTAATGAGCTCGTTTTGAGAGCTTCTATTTAAGCTATGGCATGGCAACTTTTGTAAGTGTCTTAGGCAGCCATTGGAGCTTCGTTCTTGTGGGGGAAACTTGAAGAGAGAGCTTGAAAGGGAGAGAGGAAAGGGTGGAGTTTGAGAGGGAGAAGATCCTGTGATGGGGAGGAACTCAAGGGAGTGTGGTGGGGGATCCACACGGTTGCTCCGGCGAACTCGCATCTTAGTACCATCGGATTCAAGGCTTGTCTCGAGGTAAGTTCACCAAAGAAGAAGTTCTCTTTAGTGTCAAAGGACCCGGCGACTCCGCCGCATCGGGGAAGATGGAAGTGATTTTGTAAGGGCTTCTCCGCCTAGCTGTGGGGGCTAAAGGAGAGACACTTGTCTTAGTGCAATACTTGGAGGGTGCCTCCAAGGAGTGGACGTAGGTCAAGGTTTGACCGAACCACTATAAATCCGGTGTGTTCTTTTCTTATTATCGCTTCCGTAATTATTTTTCTTCCGCACTTTGTTTGTGGTGTTTTTGGTTGGAACTTTATCTTTGGTTTTAAGGTTTTCCAATTCACCTCTCTCTTGATTAGCTTGGGACTTAGTTCAAGAGGGCCTAACATCCCGAACGAACTTTCAATTGTTAGTTTCATATCAAAATTTATGTTAATACATGATATATCCTCCTGAACAAAAAAGATATTACCAATAAACAATCATTTGATTTGATGAAGATGATCATTATAAGTTTGATTTCCCAAAAGAAATATTAATGAATACTTTCGATTAAAATTATGGTAAAAATATTGTTAAGAGATTTTGTAGGAATGGATATCAAAGGAGGTGAAACTGAAATTTCAAATGGGATTGGAACAAGATTGAACACTTATTATTGGAGTTATAGGAACTAAGGTAGGAGATACTTTGGGATTTTGAAATAATTCTGAAGTGACCCAATCTAATCTAAGTAATGGTCCTTAAATTTTGGATTGAGAAATTTTAGTTTTAGTTTATTATATTATTAGAAATTTGGAATTATATTCTCGGAGATTGAGATCTTATGATTCAAAATTTTCGACGGATCCTATATCTAAATTGGGCTCAATAGATTTCAAATTATATTTAGAGTTTGGTAGAGGTGATCGCAATTATTGGATTGGTCACTTTGGTCAATTTGAACATTTTGACTCTAAAGGGCCTATTTGCTCAACCTAGGTTGACTTGGTCAATAAGGTTGACCCATGGCATGGGTTTGGGCCCAATGGATCTCAAATGATATTTAGGATTTATTGATTAAGGTTTTAAGGATTAAAGGGATTGAACCATATTGAGCCTTGCCTAAAATTTAAAAAATCCCATTAATGGGTATTTTGGTCATTTTGACCTCTAATCAACTTTAGGCCAAACTGGTTTATAGATTAATAGGTCATAATAGAGATGGCAAACATGGTTAGAGGGTTTGGATAGAGTTCCAAAGTCAAATTCTATGAAGTGAAAAGTCTAGTGGAATAGGCCATAAATATTTGATGGTTTTTGAACCTATAGAAATATACATAGTTTTAAGAGCAAGAAATCTCAGAATGAGCTCAAATTTTTAGGGCTTATTCTAGAGACATGTTTGGTCAATATGCAACTGACAGAACCCAGGCTTTGTCCTTAGGTTCAGAAAGGTTGAGTTTGAGATTTTTGGGGTTAATTAGATAAGTTTTAGAATATTCAAATCAATCACAATTGGATAAATGATTGGGACTTATTGAATAAGACCAAGATTTAGTTGAAAATTAGATTGAACTATGACTATAGGCAGAGTAGGGGTCTAGAGTGGGAATTGAATTGAAGGTTGGATTAAAATTTGATTGAAGTCTCTATGATTAACAAGTGCAAAATTGTCATATAAAATTGAGGTCAACAACATCTAATTCTTATCAAAAATTTTAATATCACATAAAATAAACTCTATTAGCTACCATGCTATCACAAGTTGGCAAGGTAATATATATAAAAGAAGGTAACAAAACTTAAGGAAGGTGCAACAAATTGAAGAAACATTAGGGAATAAAAAAAAATTTATGTAATCAAATAAAAAATGACAAAGGTGCTTAGGAATATAAATTATATTTATCATAACATCTGAATCTTTATAAGCCTCCTACTAAGCCAAACTATACACACATATCTAAATACGAGCTCGAGCAATAAAACCACCTATCTCTCTCTAACCACAACCAGATGACCTCTATGTCATAGAATAATAACATTTACTCTACAAGAAATTTTTTTAGTAAATGTATAAAGTGAAAATGGGCTCAGTCTCCCTTCCTATCTAATAAAACTAAAAGATCTATGCTTAAATCTTTAGTCAAATCTTGCCTATGGAAACTCATCCACCTTATGTCTAATATACCCACACTAGAAGAACTATCTAATCATCCTACAATTTGGATCATATTTTCATCTACCATAATTATGACACATAGATGATCCACTAGCATAACCAAAACTTGAAACACTATAACTTCTAAAAATTATTATAGACTGTCCCATCTCATGGACTCTTCTGATCTAAATCTACTCTTCTTTTCTAGAAACCCACTACTAGATATATCTCCACTAAATCTCTTCCTACTAGTAGTCCATCAATATTGAGTAACTATCAAATCATTCTCTATAAGAAGGGCTCTCTCCATAATCTCAAAGAAATCTAAAATATTAAATAAAACTAGTGGCTATCTTTAACTACCTCAAACTCCCCTAAACCTATAACACCTCTCCTCATAAATGCTAATTAGATGTAAAGCATATCTAGTTGAAGCAATAAATTTTGCCTCATACCGCAAAAATATCCTACTCCCTTGAACCAGTTTTAGAAACGTCTCCTATATTTACCATCAAACAGATGGTGGTATGAACCATAGTCAAAATACCTCAAAAACACATCCGAACTAATCAAAGATTTTAATCTCCCTTGAAAGTTCTCCTACTTGGCTATTCACTAATGCTCTTCCTCACCATTTAATAAAAAAACTAGCCAATGATACTTTCGCTCAGGAGGACACTACATACCATCAAAAATTTTCTCTAGTCTCCTCAACTAATTCTCAGCTTCTCTAGACTCAACAACACCCTCAAACCTCATAGGCTTCAATTTTAGAAACATATATAGATTTTTATCTACATCATCAGATTTAAGTATAAGAAATCTACTTTATTCCACACCCATCATCTGTTTTATCAAACTAGTAAACTAAGAAACTATATTAGAACTCAGAATCAAAATAATATTATGTATAGGGGATGCCTGACTGGAACTCTATCCATATATTATATCTAGGTCTGGCATATCCATAATCATATAGAACACAAAACTAGATTCACATACTCATAAAAAATAAATAAAATGAATGTCCGAAATGGCCCTAAAACCATCTCATTCAACTAATAGATTAATTCTTATAGCTCTATCTTATAATCCCTTTCTAAACTACATCTGTGAAGCCCCTTAAGTAAACAGAAGCTAAGTTTTTAATAAGGCACCTTTTGATATAATGGTTCGAATTTCATTAAGAAACTCTGAAAGTTTGTGAGGGTTATGAAACACTAAAGAACTATTCCCGAGGCTAACTAAGGGGTGGGGGGGGGGGGGGGGGGATGAATTGGTGATTTAAGAACTTCTTTAAACACAAAGAAAAATCATCCTTTTTAAAGCTTTTTTAACATTTGAAAATATATAATCAATACCGCATAACATCAATCACATGTTTTTAACTAAGTAGTTATATCCAAAAATAAATGCAAAAAATAAAGGGTAGAATAACAAAATCAAGAACAAACACATCAGAGGTTTATGGTGTTTTGGTCAACCTGACCTACATCCACTTCCCAGAGTCACCCACTCCAAGTATTGCACTAAACTTTTAATGACTCACCTTTATCCCCCACAGCTAGGCGGAGAAGCCCTTACAAAATCTCTTTCGCCAACTCAGAGCAGTAGAGGATTGTAATCCTTTTTCTTCCTCCAGGAGACGTTAGAGTAACATAAATTATTTGATATTCATAGAACCTTGAATCACATTCACCTTCCCGGGTGCGATGGAGTAGCCGTGTCCTTTGATATCAAAGAGATCTTCTTCCACCTAAAACTTCCCTCAAGATAAACCTTGAATATGATTGTATTGAGGTGCAAGCTTGTCGGAGTAACCATATGAAAACCCCTCCATACAACCTTGTAACCCACAAGGATCTTTGATCTCTTAAATTCCACCCTTTTCTCTCTCCCTTTCAAGTCTTTCTCTTCAAGTTTTCTCCAGAAGAATGTAGACTCATTGCATTCCGAAGACACTTATAATATCTTCAAAGAAAGTTTAAATAGAGGGCCTAAAAAACCATAAAAACTCAAGTCTACCATCAAAGATTGCTCAGTAGTATGGCAGGATCATCGAGTACGATGTACATAATTTGAAAAACCCTAGAAACTTAATTATTGCACTAAATATCATCATGTATGATTATAGGATCATCTAGTGTAATGTGTATAATTTGAATTGATAGTCCTAGATGATCTTCAGATAGTATATTACAATCAGTTCAAATCTGTACAGATCGGCTAATATGATATTAGGAATTATCCTAGATGATCTAAATTATTAAGTACGATTAGTTGGATGAGCTGATTATATAGTGTGATATAAATTGTATAGTATGATTAGTTCAAAATTTAAACATCTAATTTTAACTCAATTTTTCTCCCCCTAAGTGTATGTGTATGGTAACCGAGCTAGCATACACCCTTATAAACTTGACTCAATAAATAAAAAATACATTAATGAATATTATAAAAATCTTTATAGTATAATTTATTCTATCCAATCTTGAGCTTAAATCTTTGTTGGATGGTGCATGATATTCATGAAATATTAGTACACACATAAAAAAAAAATACATTGCAAATATAGTCGATATAAAGATGTAAGCCATAATATTTGTTATCATAAAAAATATAAACTTGTGTGCATGAGTTGTAATAATCTTCCCCTTTTTGATAATGGTAAACATTATTGGTTCAATTTACATCATTAAAAATATTTTCTTCTAATCTCCCCTCACTAAGATAAATATATTAAAAATAGGGGAAATTAAAAAAGTTTTTCATATAGAAATAAATAAAAAAAAAACTTTTAAAACCTATATAATATATAAACTAATGCAAATTCAAGATGAACATATGAACTTAAACACAAATACAACAAGTCAAACACATTCTCCCCTTTTGACATTATCAAAAAACAAAGGAAACATATAAAAAACAAAATGGAACATACTTAATAATATAAAGATCATAAAGACTCGAACCACGTGGAGGTGGTGGTGATGTTAAAGAAGAATCAATTAAGTTTAATAAATTTTCTTAAAATGAAAAAGTTACTTCTTGATTTTATCCAGCAGCTTAGCAAGAAATGAATTGACTGCACTAAGATCAAGAAAAGTTGGAAATTTGAATTTTATTAACCCTATCTCAGGCTCCATACAAGTTAAAGTCCTTAGAAATACTAATTCAAAAATAAATTAGAAAGGAAATGTGATATTTTTAAACTTCTTTTCAGAAAAATATATTTAGAAAATAACATTGCAAAGTGATGAACCTGAAATTATAATTCTCAAATTCAAATGTGAACGATATCAATTGGCACATGGATTTGCTTAATATTTAAAGACTTGATAGGAAGGGAATCTAACTTATTGTTGGCTCATTTTGTGTCTCTTTTATAAATGGTTGGCACACTTTAAACATCTTTTGACTTTTGATATACTTTGTGCATCTTGTAATTTATTTGGTGAACATTGTGCATCTTTTCAGTTTGGGCTCATTTTGTGCCTCTTTTTTGCTTTTGCAAACTTGCTTTATTCTTAAGTCTTTAAAGATTTTCAGTTGTGAGATTATCTTCTAGATATAAGAGAGAAGGAACTCACTATATTTTATAGGGAAGAGTAAACCACAAACCAATACCCTATCCATCTAATATGGGCAAATATCTTGAATAAGAAAATTCAAAATATATTCATTGATTAGCAAAAAATTTCCAAATAAGATGGCGAAATGTAGGAAGATGAAATATATCTCTTTTTCTTGATCTAATTTTAATTTTAAATTTTTTTTTTGAAAAAGAAATTACACCACTAAAGGAGTTCGAGGGAGAATGATAATCATTAATTTTTCTTCCTTTAATTGTTTAAAGATGAAAATAATCAATTACAAAAAATTTTTTTGTGGAAAATCAAAATTTCAAATTTCGTCTTCTCTCAATTTCAACCTCCATCGTGGTGGCAGATGGTTGTCAGCCTATCTCCAGTTTGTCTCAGTTGGGTTTATTAGGTGAGGTTCGATCTTCATCAGAGAATCCTAGAGGTCAGTTGCGGTCTAATTTGAAGCCTTCCTTGCTAATTTATGGGAAGTTTTTTAATGATGCCTGTGATGGTTCTTCAGTCTAGAATGTCTGGTACAGTTCCTTCAAAGATAAAACCTTTGGTTATTAATGAGGGTGGATTATTGAAGTTGAATCCTTTTTCTCCTTGTGTGAGAAAAGGTAAAGAGTTTGTTGCTAAAAATGATTTTAAAAACCTTAAATGCTCAGAGATTCTAAAATTTAATTTGCTTTAAAGAAATTTTTATTCTAGTGCTTCCTCCTCAACTCCCTTGAAGATAATGGTTAAAAAATTTATTAAAGAAGGATCTAATGTGGTAGATGAGAATGGTAAGCTGAAAGAAGGATCTAATATCAGTGTTGTTGGTGTTGACCCTGAGAAGCATAATCCTATATCACTAAATGGGTTAGGTGTTGATTTTAAAAATGGTAATGGTAAGGATGATTTCAAGGTGGTTCATGAATGTGATTCGGGCAAGTTTAATTTGTGTGGAAATGAAACTGTTGCATCTTCTTTACCTGTGAAGAATGTTAGTTCTGGAAATGTGATCCCAATGTGTGGAATAAGAAGCCGAATATAATAGTTGAAAATTGGGATTTGGGTTCTTTTTTAATGGAGGATGGTAAAATCACAAAGTTAAATTTTGAGAAGGAATGAGAAAATTTGAAGAAGGTAAAAAATTCTTTGGTCATTAATGTGTGTGGTGAGAATGTTCATTTTTATGTTATTAGCATTGAATTAAGAAGACAGTGGAGTAGGTTCGACAAGTTTCATCTCACTATGTTGGGCTTATATTAGATTCTATGTTCATTTTTTGATTCATTGGCGTTAGATTCTATTTTTTTGTTGGTCACTGGTATGTCAATGGCCATATTATTGGTATTGATAAATGGTCTCCAAGTTTTTCACCTACTTCATTAAAGGGTTTATCAGCACCGAAGTGGATTAGAATGCCAAATCTACCTTTGTAATGTTTGTACAATTGCTTCTTTGGTTGGTAAACCTTACATGCTAGATGGAAATATGTTTCAATGGGGGAGAAGAGAATTTGATATAGTTTGTGTTTGAATTCTTTTGGAGAATAAACTTGTTATGGGAGTTTGGGTCGAAGGTAGTTCTGGTAAATTTTTCTAAAAGATTGAGTATGAAAGGATTTCAAATTTTTGTTTTAACTGTGGGAGAGTTGGTCATGTTAAGGATAATTGTGTTGATCTAAAAATAGATTTAAGGAGGATATATGGTTTTCATTCAAAAATTATTCCTGAAATTACTAAAGAAGTCCCTTTTGTAGATTTTATGATTGGTATGGAAGTTCAACATAGCCAACCTATGTTTGTGGAGGAGGTGTATGGATATTGTCCTTGGATCCATGTCAATTATGGTAAGAAAAATTTAAGAACCAGGGAAGGAGTAGGGGGAGATCTAGATCTCATTTTCACAAGGTTTTGGGTCAAAAGGAGGATGGTATTGATATCAACAGCGAGGTTGAGGTGTCTGCTAATGTTTCACAAGCTGAGTTGATCCCTGGATAAGTTTTAGTGGTCGGAGAAAAGAGTTTACGTAGCCTACCTGATGTGGTAGGCAATGTGAAGCTGGTGAGTCTACTGATTTTAATTCTTCTGATCATCATAAATTAATCAATAAGTTTGAATTCATTTTTGGGTTGCGTGATGCAGAGAATTTAGAATAATTAGGAGGCTCTAAGAAGGATGAAGAGGTAGAGAATTTGGCTGTAGTTGGGAGATCTCCTAAAGATATGAAGGAAGATTCTAATAATTTGAATAGGGAAGATGTTGGGGGTGATGAGGGTGATTTAGCTTCTGGTAAGAGGAAGCTTGCTGATAGTATTCTTTGAAGTTAGAGAGAGAAACAGCCGTTAGAGAGAAATAGCCAGATTTTTTGAATTTTCAATTCCCGGTTTTTCAGCTTCCTCCATCGCCGGCCATTGGCGATGACGGAGGAGGACCACCTATCTTTGGTTGGCGAGTCTATCATCACTGAAGGTTTTGAGGGACAAATCAGATTAGTCGATGAAACGATCCCGTAATTGGCTGAAGATATCGACCATTTCAAAAATTCTGCAAGACCTCTGATTATCAGAGAGGTCAGCGAGTCTCCTGCGAAGAAGAAGGTTGAATTTATGGTTGGAAAAGGAAAAGGTATTTTGAGTCTTACAGATGATAATACTCCGAGCCCTAAGAAATCTAAAGCAGATTTGAATCAGAATTTTAATGATGTGGAAGCTTCATCATCGAATGTGAAGATTTTTGTTAATAAGTTTAGTTGTTCAAATGCAATCTCTGACTTGTGGCCAGGGATAAATGCGAATAACCAGAATATTATTAACAATTCTTCTCATTCAAATGATAAGCTTTCTTCTGATCCTGCTCTGATTTGCCGGCTAAGAGTTTTATGGAAGAAGTAGTTGGAGATAAGGTTTCTAATGAAGATATGACAAAAAATTCAAAATTTGGCTCTACAGACAGAGTTTCTAAAGCTTGGATGAAGACACAGCACATCAAACTCAATTATGATTTGAGTTCTACTCCTGTTACTGATGACGGGATTGCTGTTATTATGAATTCAGAAATGGAGAATGCTAATTCATACATTTTGAGAAACTCATTGGTTATCAAAGTTTTGGGAAGCAATATTCCATTCCCAGTCTGCAGCAGAGAGCTCCGGAAATAATGGTCCAAATTTGGGAAATTTCATCTAACCACCTTGGGTCTTGATTGGATCCTATGCTCTTTTACCAATCGAGATGCTGTGGATTAAGTACTTGAAGGAGGTCCTTGGTTCATTGGAGGAAACATCATCGGTTTGGTTAGATGGTCACCCACTTTCTCCCCTGATTCTCTTAAAGGTCTTACAACACCAATTTGGATTCGTATGCCGTGCCTACCTTTACACTGCTGGGATAAACAAAATATTTGTAGAATTGCATCTATGATAGGAGCTCCCTTATATCTAGATGGAAACTCTCTTAAATGGGGAAAGAGGGAATATGCTCGTGTATGTGTTCGCATTGATCTTGATAAAAAATTACCAAGAGGTGTTTGGATTGAAGGAAAGCATGGTAGATCCTTCCAAAAAGTAGAATATGAGAAGATTTCTTCTCTTTGCTTCCACTGTGGTAAAATTGGCCATTTGAAGAACAAATGTCCTTCTTCAAAAATAGTTGTTCCCAAGACAATTGATGCTAAAAAAAATCTGAACCATGAAGAAGGATATTCCAATGGACAAGATGAATTAGGTCCTTGGATTTAGGTTAAATTCAAGAAGAATAAAGCCTTTGGGAAGAATCCTCCTAAACAAATTTCAGCTCTTTGAAAAGATCCTCCAACCTTGTTGCAATCCATTATAGAAGAAGGTGAAATTATTGAATCACACAATAATTCTGAAATTCAGAATTCTGTAAATGATTTGAAGAACAACTTTAATATTCTGGATAGTCTTCAGGATGGCTGCTTGGAGAAGAACAATTCTTCTTCTATTCTAATTACTACAGAGGGGAAGGGTTGCTTGCAAACTCATGTAAATACTAATGGATTACTTGCGAACTCAGGTATTCCCTATCATAAGTCTGGTCTTATATTATAACTCAAACTGAAAACGTTGAACTGAATTC
Source organism: Dendrobium nobile (assembly GCA_022539455.1). Taxonomy (NCBI): domain Eukaryota; kingdom Viridiplantae; phylum Streptophyta; class Magnoliopsida; order Asparagales; family Orchidaceae; genus Dendrobium; species Dendrobium nobile. The sequence goes on along the minus strand of CM039718.1, from coordinate 43,491,540 downwards.
AATCAGCAATTCTACTGATTTGATAACAGAAGAAACTATTAGTATGGAAATTCCTGCAGTTAATGAGAAAGAAAACATGTTCTTCTTACTTCAACATGTGAATGAAGAGGGAAATGAGATTTCTACCAAAGCAAAGTCTTTAATTGCTAAGGAGGAAAATCAGCAGGAATTTGAAATTTTAAATGATGATACAAGAATCAAATCTTCTGTGATTAATGATTCATTCAATATCATGAATATTACCAATCATTCTGTTGTTTATGATAAAGACATTGATGAGAAACTTGGTAAATTTGAAGAGAATATTAAAGATGGCAAAGAGATATCTTCCACTCCAGTCACAGCAAGGATTCCAACTAATATCAAATTCAAGCTTCAAAAGGAATTGAAATCTTTGGGTAATGTAAGCTTACCTTATAAACTCAGGAAAGGAGAATTGATCAAAAGGAAAGGTAGTGGGTCTATTCACACTAAATTCCAAAATGAGCTCTTTTATATTCTGGAATTGTAGGGGGGCTAGAAAAGCTGAGGCCTCTCGATATTTGAAGGAGATTATAAAGGATAATGATGCTATTTTTGTGGGTCTTATTGAGACTAAAATTTCTTCTATAGACTCTTTTGAGTTCAAAAGATTTATAGAAGATTTATGGGATTTCTTCTTATTTCCAGCTAGAAGTTTATCTGGTGGCATTATGGTTTGTTGGAGGTCAGATTTGGCCAGTTTTTCTATCATGGAATCTAATAATCAGCTAGTTGTGGGAGAATTAAGCATTGCAAATAAAACTTCTTTGATTATAGCCATTATCTATGGCAGCACAGATAGTGGAGAAAGAAAAATCCTTTGGAACAATCTGGAGAAATTTAAATCTTCTAAATCTCCTATGGTTATGGGAGGAGACTTCAATTGCATATTATCTATAGATGATAAAAAAGGAGGAAAAAATTTTTCTTTAACTCAAGGTGCTCAAGACATGCTTTCTTTTTTGAGAGATTGGGATTTTCATGACACTAGATTTATTGGTCCCAAGTTTACATGGTGTAACAATAAATCAAGTAATGCCCGGATCTTAATTGCACAGCATTAAATCACTTGAAAATTGCGGTGGTTAAACATCTAGCTCGTATTGCATCTGACCACTGTCCAGTGATGTTAAGGATTTCTTCTACAGATGTTAAAAAAAAATAGAATTATGAGATTTGAGGATATTTGGCTTTCTTATCCTGCTTCTCACTCGGTGGTCTGGTATGCTTGGAATAAACCTTTAGTTGGCAATGCTGATTTTATTTTGAATAGTAAATTCAGACGTTCCTTAAAAGCTCTTTTTTTTGGAATAAAGCCAAGCATAAGAGCTTAACTGAATTGAAAAACTGTTTAAAGAATGAAATTTTTGAACTGCAAGAAGAAGAGTCATCAGCAGGTATTATTTTTGATATGAAAATTGACCTGTTGAGATCCAAAGTTCGGGAATTAAATGCAACGCTTGGGCGGTTATGCACTTGGTGGAGACAAATATCCAAAACTCGTTGGCTCAAAGAGGAGACTGTAATTCGATATTTTTTCATGTTTCAGCTACATCAAGGAGAAACTTTAATTGGATCAACCATATTAATAATTAAGCTGGCTTATTGATTGAAAATCAAGAGGAAATTTTAGAAGTGTTTTTGAATTTCTTTAAAAATAAATGGAGTAGAGTTTGCTCTTTGAATAATTGGCCTCCTTGTTCTAAAACAATTGAAGCTGCAGATTCTATAATGCTTGATAAAGAATTTTCTAGAAAAGAATTGGAAGCAGTTGTCAAAAAATTGGGTTCGAATAAAGCCCCAGGGAGAGATGGAATTACTTATTCCTTTATCAAAGCTTATTTGCATATTATACACAATGATTTGTGGAATGCTGTTAATATGTTCTTCAAGACAGGTTCTATGTGTTCGGATTGGAAAGATACTAATGTGGTGCTCATCCCTAAGGTCAACAATCCGGTATTACCTTCTAATTTCAGACCCATTAGTTTATTTAATACAATCTACAAAATAGTGGCCAGCATGCTATTAAATAGAATGAGTAATCTTTTTCCAAAAATTATTTCTGAAGTTCAATATGCTTTTGTGAAAGGGAGACTTATGTTGGATCAAATTCTTCTAGAACAAGAATTATTTCATACATTTAAATTTCCCAAATCTAAAAAGGGTTTTGTTTCTATTAAAGTTGACATGGAGCAAACATACGATAGCATGAGTTGGTCTACTCTAAATCAAGTGCTTTATTGGTTTGGATTTCCTTCTAAATTTTCATTACTTATTATGGAATGTGTGATGAATCCAAAATTTTCCATTTTAATTAATGGAAAATACTCAAATTGGATTGAGTCTAAATGTGGTTTTAGACAAGGATGTCCACTTTCTCCTTACCTCTTCATCATGTGCTCCCAACTTTTATCTGAAGAATTTTCAAAGATAAGAGGTAATATTGGGATGAGAAATTCTCCTAATGCTCCTTTGATCTCTCACCTTATGTATGCCGATGTTATAATCATCTTTTCAGAGGCTAAAAAGAAGAGCTTAAAGATTATTTTTGTAATCTTGAAATATTATGCAGGTGGACAGGGCAACGGATGAATTCAGGCAAGTCTTCTTTGATTTTTAGCAAATCAATTTCTAGAAGTTCAATTAGAACACTTTCTAATATAATGAACTTTAAGGTGAATAAAGAATTGGATCTTCTTTGTACTAAGATTGTATTAAGAAGACTAGTTAAATCAGACTTCAATTATTTAATTAAAAAAGATGTGTCCAAAGTTAATATGTGGGGAAACAAGTTCATTTCATTAGCTGGAAAAATTGTGTTGCTTAATGCTTCGTTCCTTTCATTGCCAATTTTTATTTCTACTTTATCTCTTATTCCATTGAGTATTCTTAAAGAGATAGATAAGATGTGCAGAAACTTTTTATGGAATAAAAGAGACCGAATTTTGGTATTCATTTTGTAGCTTGGAATCTTATGTGCAAACCGAAATGAAAAGGTGGTAGAGGAGTGCAGTCGGTGTTGGATAGAATTGGACCTTTTAGAGCTATATTGGCTCTCAATTTTATTTCAAATCCCTCATCCTTATTGAATAATATACTGTCTGCCAAATACAGGAATGATATATGGGAAGGTGGAAATAGATGCTATTCCTCTTCTACATGGAAAATAATTTTGAATGGAGCCAAATATTTATACCCTCTCTTGAGATGGAAGATTTGTAATGGACAAAATGTAAATAATATGAATAATGTTTTGATTATGGATAAATGCTTAAATAAGTGGCCTACTTTTACATCCATAATAGATCAACAGTGCCAGAATATTTTAGCATTCATTACAAACAGAGAATGGAATATAAACTACTTAAAGAATTTCTTTGGTTTACAGCTTGTTTCTTTAATCTGCCAAGTACCCATTTTCTCAAATTCAGATAGTGATTGTCTGGAATTTATTTCTAAATGTTCGGGTAAATAAGTTGCTGCTTTGGCTTACGAAAAAACTAGAGAGCAGGACATGGATACTATTAACTGGAACTAGACTAAAAAACTCAAACTAAGACCTCAAATTGAATTATTTTGGTGGCATCTTTGTATTAATGCTTTACCTTCTAAATTCTTTCTTCATCATAGAGGTATTATTGAAGATAATGAATGTCCAAGACTTTATAAAAGCATGGAAGACTTGGAACATATAGCTGTTAATTGCAGCATCATCAAAAATGTTTGTGACAAGCTGAAGAAATGGAATTTTCAGTTACCTGCATTTAATTCTTTGGATGAATGCCTAAAAGAACTAATGAAGCTCTCGGTCCAGAATCCAATTATTGGAAATTTATATTGTTCAGTAATCTTTTGCTGTTGGAAAAGCAGAAAAAAATTGGTTCATGGTGGCAATGAAGATAGCTCTTATCTTATAGCAGCTAATGCATTAGAATATGCATTTGGTTCTTTCCATAACAATCCGATCTGAATATCTTTGAAGCTAATCAGCACTTTGTGCTGGATTTGAAAGCTTGGCTTCCTCTACCTCCAGGTTGGATTAAATGCAATGTTGATGCTTCGCTACCCAGTAACAATCTAGCTGGAATATGAGGTGTTTTTAGAGACGACAAAGGAAGATTTTATGGAGCATTTGGATTCAGCATTAATCATTGTGATATTGCTCAAGCTGAAATACATTCTATTCTTTCCCTAAGACAGTATGCTCAAGAATGGATGCTTGACGCTAAAGGCTTCATGATTAAAGGTGATAATCACAACATTATTTTTCTTTTTCAAAGAGCTCTTCAAAATAATTCCATTTCAGAAGAATATCTAAATCCTAAGGATTTAGATGTTCTTAAAGATTTTAAGCAAGTTATTTTTTCTTATGCTAGTAGAGATTGTAATATGGTAGCCGACATGTGTGCTAACCATGCTCTTAGTTCAGATTTTTTTTTGGAAAGATCAGAATGAGAATAGTATCCCTCCTTATTTTCTTCATCTATTGAAGGAGTTTATTTGTAATTAATTTCTTTAATAAAATTTATGCTCTTTGCATTTTCTTAAAAAAAAAAAGAGGAAGCTTGCTAAAGAACTTAAAGGACTAGGTCCTATTAAGTTCGTTACTAGAAGTAGGAAACATGAATGGTGAATAAAGAAAAAAGGGGGATGATTCCCCTCTTATTCTTTAAAATGGCATTTGTTTTTTGGAATTATGGAGGAGCTAGAAAGAATAAAGCTTCTCTATTTCTCAAGGAGTTTGTGAAAGAGTATGAAGTTGTTTTTTATGGGTTTGTTGGAGACTAAATTAACTTCTATTGATATGAAGGGAGTTAATTTTAGGTCAAATTTTCCTAAGAGTGATTTCACATTATTTAGAATTAAAACCTTACATCCAAAGAGATGGAAGTGAGAAAGGTTGGGTGTCCTGCCTTTAATGCTCTCATAGGGTGTCTTATTCAATTTAGATCTAACATTCACCCTATTTAACACATAACAGGCTGTGTTCACTACTTCTGCCCAAAAGTATTTTGGAAGTGAATACTTAGTAAGCATGGCTCTAGCGGCTTCCATTAAGATCCTATTCTTCTTTCTTGCTACCCATTCTATTGAGGGGTCCTAGCAGCTGAAAAAATATGACTAATCCCTTGCTCCTCACAATAAGTTTCAAATCTCTCATTTTCAAACTCTCCATCATGGTCACTATGGATGGTCAAGATATCACAACCTAGATTTTTCTGAATCCAAGTGGAGAAAGATCTAAATTCATTGAATGACTCACTTTTATGCAACATAAATCTAATTTAAGTGAACTTAGAGTAGTCATTGACTATTAAAAACCAAAAGACCTTTCATCCAAAGCTTATAGTATTAATGGCTCCAAATAAATCCATATGAAGGACTTCTAAAGGTTTAATGGTGGTAATGTTCTTAATGGAATGGAAAGTGGATTTGACTTGTTTTCTTAATTTACAGGCATCACACAGGTGGTCCTTAATAAATTCAAGCTTCAGAGTTCCTCTTATTAAGTCCTTTTGGGTTTCTCATCTAAGTGTTTTCATGCAAACATGACAAAACCTCTTATGCCACAACCAAGACTCATCAACAATGATTTTTAAGCAAAATATAATGAAGTAGCACGTTCAATTTTATTTAAATCAAACATGTAGACATTGTCGATCCATTTTCCTTGTAAAATAATGTTATTATTTAAGCTTATAATGCATCTATTTAACATAAATTTTATGTTGAATCTTTAATCACAAAGCTGACTGATGCTGAGCAAATCATTTTTTAAGCCATTAAAAAGTAAAATATTTTTAATCAAAAGGTTCTTCGAGTATCCAATTATACCTGTGCCCACCACTTTCTTGGTGGTGTAGTCTCCAAGAGTGATCATGCCTCCAGCCCTAGCCTCCAGTGACATGAATTGATTAACATCTCTAGTCACATGATATGAGCATCTGCTATCTAGATACCACATGCTCTCATGAGGTCTTGTGTGAGAGCACACCTATAAAATCATCAAATATTAGATTTAGGAACCCAAATAAGTTTGGGTCCCTTCTTATGGAAAAGACAATGTAATGAATGTGTGTTATGTTATGAATCATGTAATTTTGGTCTCCACATTAAATAAATTCTATGGTGAACAATACATGTGTGTGAGGTATATCCCAGCATGCCACATGAAAAACATCTAACACTAGGAAAAGCATTTACTAATCTACTTAGATTATAGTATCTCTTTCTAGGTTTGAATCATGCATGCTTATATGATGGATTGTGAAACTCAAGCATTATGAGTGGTTTTTTATTTTCTTTGAAAGTTGTTAATTGAGCTTCTTTAAACTTATTTACATTTTCAACAATTGAAATTTCTATTTTCAAAGCATGCTCCTCTATCTGAATCAGTTGTAAGAGTATTTAAGTCCTTATTGCAGTTTCTAGCTAAACATGTAAACTTTTCAGGGAATCATGCTCATAAGTCAATTCAAAATACTTTTTTTTGAAGGAATCAAATTCATCTAATAATGTCATCTAATTACTATCAAGTGAAGAATAATTTTTAATTAAAACCTCATGCTTTTTTATAAGTTCATAAAATCCAGTTTAAGGCTAGCATATGATTTTTAAGCTTTCTACAAGATGAATGAATTTTCTCAAAATAATCAAGTAATTGATCGTATGTTAATTTACATACCTCTTCTTAGTCAGAGTGACCAAGATGATCATTTTCCATCAAACACAAGTTTGTTGTCTCCTCTTTAGCTTCCGTTTTAAAGTAGTTAGATGCAGAATTTGCCAGAAAGCCTTTTGGATCCGTTTCTTATTCTTCTTAAACTTAGGCTTTTCTTCACCCTTTTACTTGCTTGGATGAGCTTTCAGAGTTTGGAAATCAAACTTCAGATGCCCTTGCTTCCTACATTCAAAATAAATAATGTTAGAAGAAACTTTATAATTCTTATGGTTCTTACCTTTGTTCCATTTTTTTATGATGCTTTTGCTTTTTCCTTAAGAATCTCTTGAATTTCCTAGTAATTAAAGTAACATCATCACTTTCAGAACCAGAATAAACTACGTCCAAATAATTAGCCTTTAAGGCTACAATTTTCTCCTTTTCCTTCTCACCTGCATCAAGCTTCATTTGGTTCACTCCTTGCTCGTAAGCAATTAGTGGTCCAAGTAAGTTATCAATTGAATAAACATTCAAATTCTTAGACTTAGTAATGATAGGAATTTTTTCATCAAAGGAAGAATGTAGACATGTCAAAATCTTGTAAACTTTTTCATAGTTTGTAAGTTCTCTTCCTAAGGAAAGTAGTGAGGTGACTATTTGTGTAAATCTAATATACATTTTAGATATTGACTCACTAGATTTCATGCAAAAAAGTTTGTAGTCATGAAGTAAAATATTCATCTAAGATTGCTTAACTTCACTTGTGCCTTCATAAGTAATGCATAATCTATCCCAAATTTTCTTACCAGTTGCACATGTTGCAACACGTATGTAATCTAAAGATTTTAGTGCACAAAAAAAAATAGTTTAAATATTTTGCATTAAGTTGTGTCAGATTTCTATCATCAAAAGTCCATTTAGAAAAAGAAAATCCAGTTATTATGATATTAATTTCATATATTTGTGAAGAATAACCTTCTTTTACAAGTATCCATATGTGATAATCTATAGATTACAAAAAGATGGACATGACAGTTTTTCAAAAATTAAAAGGTATATTATCAAAAAGAGGTTTAGTAATTGAATAACCTTCTAGGGTGTTTCTATTTCCAAAGTTAGTCATGGATCAAAATTCAAAAGTTTTATAAAACATAATTTTATGAATCCCACTTTGATACTACTACAAAGTTCATTAGGGTTGTTAAGCACTTTTGAACTAGCCTGAGGCTAACCAAGAGGTGGGGGGGGGGGGGGGGGGGGAGGGGGTGAATTGGTAGTTTTAAAAAATTATTAAATAAATAGAAAAAAAAAATTGAAATATTTTTGCATATTTTAGAATAAACAAGATCAACCCTTGATGCGGAAGTGATTAAAAAATAAATAAGAGATTTTAACCATACAATTAACCATAGAAAATTAAAGTGTGAAAAATAAAGAGTGAAAAAGTAATAAGAAAGAACATATAATAGTGGTTCGGTCAACTTGGCCTACATTCACTCCTTGGAGACACCTTCTCCAAGTATTGCACTAAACCTTTAGTAAGTCTCCTTTTGATCCCACATCAAGATGGAGAAGCCCTTACAAAATCTTTCCACCATCTCAGTGAGGCAGAGAACCTTGAATCCTTTTTCACCCTCCTAGTGAAGGCAAAGAACCTGAAATCCTTTTACTCCATACTAGAGTAGGCAAAGAATCTTGATCTGATGCTGGTGATTGTCTCTATTAGATCCACCAAGGAACCAATGATGAAGCATGAAGAAGATGAGCAAATTCTTACTTGGAGTAACCTTTGTGATTCCCCTCATAAACTCCCCCTCACAAGATTCTCCCTCTCTCTCCCAAACTCTCCTTCACATTCTCTATGCTCCCTTAGGTTTGGACATTAGCAAAAGATCAACAATTGATAGCGCTTAAATAGAAGGCATTAAAAAATGCCCTAATTTTCAACTTATCATCAAAGATCATCTAGGACCATCGATAGATTGTCTTGTATACAACAACAACAACAACATCAAGCCTTTATCCCACTACGTGGGGTTAGCTACATGAATCCTTTTTCTCCATTGTGTCCTATTAAAATTCAAATTATCATTTAAATCTAATAAAGAAAGGTCATTCCTAATATTTTCTAACCAAGTCTTTTTAGATCTACCCCTACCTTTCTTAACATAAGTCAAATCTAACACCTCTACTCTCCTAACTGGGTCATTGGAAGGCCACCGTTTTATGTGACCAAACCATCTAGATAGATTGTCTTGTATGATTAGTTTAAATCATTCCTTCCATCCTTAATGATCTAGGTTTCCTGTATGATTAGAACACAATGTTTGTTCTAATCATCCAAGACGATGTGGATATCATCCTGTCCGATTAGTTCAAAATCATACATTATCATCCAACTGATAGTTTGGGACGTCCAGGAGATAAATCAAGATGATATAGAAATATACTGATCATCCAGGATGATGAGGAGATTATCATGGAAGATTAGTTCAAAAATAGACATTATCATCAAGCGGAAAGTTTAGGACATCTAAGAGATTTAGGAGAAAACAACGGATTTTCTTACTGATCATCCAAGACAATTCTACGATCATCCTGGATGATATATTCAATCAATTTAACTTTAATTATTCTCCTAATCATCTAACCAATTTAGGCTTGATTGGTACAAATCATTCAAGATGATTAGGATCATCCTGTATAATTTATGTAAAACATAATAGTTTTTAAATCTTGCTTAAATGACTTTGGTGGCTAGTTTTATGATTTAAGCATTTCATACAGGATGATCAGTATCATCTATGATAGTTTCCTTAATCAAGTTTACATGACCTAGATGCGTTAATTAGGGTTTCTATTTTTAACTGATCATCCAAGATGATTTGAAATCATCTTGTACGATATGATCAAAAATAGAAAAAACACTAGCTCACCAAATTTCTCCACCTGAGTGTGTGTGCAATATTACTTTGCTTCATGATCCATCAAAGTAAATTTGACTCAAGAAAAGGTGAAAGATGCATTCAAATATAAATTATATACTAACTCAATCCTAGTCTACATGATCTTGAGCTTATTGATGTTACAAGTGAACTTTTGGACCTAAAAGGTTAGTGAGTTTAGGCACATAAAATAGATGTGCAAGAATAGCAGTAGCCAAGAAATAATAATGTTTATTATCATCAAAACCATACTACTTGGGTCCTGATTTGCAACAAACTCTTATTTATAAAATTATTTACAGCAATTCTTAATTACACCCGAACTTCATTTAATTCATGCAATGGCTTTGTATGAAATTAAAACATAGGGTTATTCTTTGCCTTAAAGGAGGAATGTTGAAATAAAGAGGAGAATTAAGAAAGTAAACTATCATATATAGATGTAGGATGAATAAATATTTGTTGTCTATGGAGATAAAATCACTATAGTTAGGTTAGAGCCTTACTATACACCCTAACAAGCTCAGCAGTGATCTAAGGGTGAATATACACTGGTTAACAATAAACTTAGATAAGTCTACATAAAAAATACAACAATATTCATTATCACGACATTTTTTATTCTAAGTACTTTATCTTTTCAACAATTTTGGTAGCTTGTAGATTCATACCTTCAAGATTAAGTAAGATAACCTTGCTACTTCAGCAAACATTACTAGGAGAATTTGTAGGATACTCTTGTTCCTCATGTGACCTACAACCCTCTATTTCACTTTATTACTTGATCAATACATGCACTTGTGTAGCAAATAATATACACACAATTTCAAGTTTTTGGCACTATTGTCATGGAATCAAGTTGTATTTTCTACTTATTTTCATATAATTTTTAAAAAAGTAGTGTTGTTAATTCTTCTTTTATTGTGGTAATTTATTATTTGGTTACAAATTATTAGTTTTTTTATTTGAGCACTTATTTAGTATTATGAAGTTTTTTGGACATTTACTTTTATTTGCATTCCAATATATTATTTGGGTGTATGATTGTACAAGTGTAGTAGATTTAGTAAGGAATTCTTATTGTTTGACCTTGAGATAAAAATGACCCTTAAAAAATTTTAAAATCCAAAAAGGACCAAACATTAGAAATGGCCTAACCAAACGAGGACAAGAACTAACCCAGACCTCTTGAAGAGTATGTCAATCCCTTAGTTGATGGAATTCATCAGAGTATCAATCAATCAACCATCCAAGCTAATAACATTGAGATGAAATTTGAAATTATTCAAATATTTTAGAACTAATAGTTTGAGGGAACTCTTGTAGAGGATTCAAATTTACATAAAGCTAGTTTCTTGGATATCTATGCAATATATATTTTATTTATTTATTTATTTATTTTTTGGTTAAAACCCACAGAGGGGCCTACGCGTTAATCCAAATAAAGGTTACAAAGTCCTTAGAAGGGAACTCCAGCTCACTACTGCTCAAAAGAGCTACAAAAAAAGTCGAAATAATACCTAAGAGCCGATGGTCCCTTTTTCTACGAGTACAAAAAAAAGCACAAACAAGGGCTGCAAGTAGACAGCACACAAAAAAGGAAGAGCATATTGATCTTGTTCAGTACATTCTTCCTGCAAAAATAGTATAAAAACCTCAAAAGGCTTTGAAGAATATCATACGTGAGAACCTCGCAATCATTTAAATTCCAAAACTCAGAAGAGAAATTAAGCCATCTGACAAAATCTTGAGTAGTCTTAAAAAATGGCCTCATCTGCAAAAAGGAAAACCTGCAAAAAAACAAGCTACACAAACAAAGGCTATTAGCAACATGAAGATAATTAAAGGGGTAAATGAAAAAGAAAAGAATCAAGATAACCAACAAATTCCAAGTTAAGCAAGTCCTAAGAATCAGACTATTAGAGCTCAAGTTATTCACGAAGATACCAGCTTCATTAACACGGTCCACACGCCACTCGATCCTATACTGGGGATAAGCCCAAAAACTCACCAATAACCAGCTCCAGCTGAACCACTAGAAAGAGACGGGACAGGTCATACCAAATAACGGAGAAATAAAACACCTCGGCCAGGCAAGCTGAATCCACCAGCACCCATCCCTAACAAGTAAGATGACGAACTACCATCTCTAGTCCATCCACCAAACAAGAAGTGAATCATATAGCCCCACAACCAAGAGCTCCAAAAGTAGTTATAAGATAGAACACCACAAGCACACCCCCCCATTAAAGTAAGACAACCCAACCAGCACCCAACAATTTCCCCCATCCCCGATAAGAGAGCAACATAAGGACTAAGTTTCAGCCAAAAAAGCCACAACATCATAGCCCTAGTCTGAAATCGAAAGACTAAATCTAAACGAGGAAAATTCTGCAAATTGTTGTCAATAGAATCCAAAATCCCCCAAAAGCTGCAGCAGCTACCACCCAAACGGAGATAATCACATAAAAAATATGAGCTGGGCATAATCAGAAATGAGAGGGAAGTAATAGCCCATCCAACAAATGAAAACAACAGCAATAACATCGATGAAATACCAGCCAGAACTAAATCTCAAGAGGACCAAACTAGAAGAGCCACACTCCCCATGAGACCACCAAAAAAGCAACACGAAAACCCCAAAGAACAGGGAATTCCAGAAAGACCAAAACAATAATGGAAGGCCGCAATGGCAAAGAACCAGAAAACCACAAAAGAACACCAAAGAACCAGCAGAATTAATAACTGACATAAGGGGTACCACATTTATCTAGATAAAGTAAACCTTTAAGATAAATATGAATAGTAATAGGAATGAAATTAGTAAAACAGTTTAAATTACAGCCCCAGATAGCCAGCCAAGAAGCACACGAATTACCCTTCCTACTAACCTGAGAAAGGTGAAAGTTAGTATGCAACAAAAGCCTTCTAATATCCCTAACAAGATAAAAATCATTATGAGAGCAACCCACTTCCACCATTTCTTGCAAAGGAGAGATATTAATGCCAGAGTTAACTTCAATGTACAAATTAGATAAATTTAGAGAACGACAGAATTGCAATCCATACAGGATAGCCTTTAAAATATTTGTTTGAGTATTAGCAGTTTGAGTCGGTCCTGCAAAGGCAACCAAAAGATTACCAAAAGATTACCAGAAGAGTCTCATATAAACATCCACATTATCATGATTGACAACAGAAACATTCAATTTAAAGAAATTAGAAGGAGGTTTATACCAATAAACAACATTGATAGTAGAGGGAGCCCGATCCCAAATGATCCCTAATAAATTACTAGCATGATAGCAATCTTTAAAGCTCTTAATGTTAATAAAACTAACATCCACCATAGCCATAATCTTATCCTTCACCCTTTGAATAATATTTTGATGGTTCATTTTTACCCCGTTAAAACCCGAATTGTTCCTCTCCAACCAAAGAAACCAAAGAATAAGGGAAGTAATGATATTGCGAATATGGCCTTTAGTACAAATAAATAAAAACTTGGGTAAAGTATAAAGAGGCGTATGAGCATTAAAGCAATTCAGGTTCAACAAATCATCAAAATAAACCCAAGTTCTAATGGCCATGGGACCAGACACAAACACATGATGCATATTTTCACTATGATAACAACATTGGCACTTAGAGGCTAAGCTGAACCCCTTAGTAACAAGGTTATCGTCCGTAGGAATATATTTATGTAAAACTCTCCGCATAAAAATAGAAACTGTGGAGGGAATGGTTTTATGCCAAATCATATTAAAGACCTTATCACTACTACCTTTCTTTCTAAAGGAATGCCAAACCTTCTTAAGATAAAAACCACCATCATTAGATAATTTACACAAAAAAATGTCTTTAGCCGAGGCATTAATCGGGAGATTTAAAATACGATTAGTAAGACATTCAGGGAGAATACTAGACAGCTTATCATAGTCCCAACAATTATTTTTAAAGAAATGGTTAACTTTAATAGAAGCAGTAGAAGAAGAATTCAAAACAGAATCAATAGAATCTTTACCAAGCCACTTATCTTGCCAGAAAAAGATGTTACCTTCCCCAAGACCCCAAGAAATAAGGGGCTCCACCTCCCATTTAACTTTGCAAAGCCTTTTCCACACTTTGGAGTCCCCTGCCTTAGAATAAATAATAGTAGGATGCCGACCTACACAATATTTAGAATGCATAAAAGTAGCCACAGGTTCTCATTAGATCGAAAAGTAAACCAAAGTTTAAAAGAAAACTATTTCACAAGGTCATGTAAATTCTTGCAACCAAGACCACCTTCATTCAACACACCACAACATTTCTCCCACGAAGCCCAGGTAATTTTAGAAGTAGAAGAGGTACCTTTCTAGAAGAACTTATTAAAAATTTTGTGGATCCTACAGTACACCTCCTTAGTAGGACAAATAGTTTGAAACATGTAAACATGTAAAGCACAAAGAACGCTTTTGATAAGAGTCACTCTGCAACCAAAACTCAAAAAATTAGAATCCCAATATAAGAGTTTGCTTTTAACATTAGAAGTAAGATCATCAAATAAAAAAGTTTGTCTCCTACCTCTAAAAGAGGTACACCCAAATACTTCAAAGGCAATTTAGATTGAGTATAACCAGAGGCATCTTTAATAGCTAAAATCCTCTCATTAGAGATTCTCTTAGAAGCAATAAAATGACATTTATTTTTACGAAAAGAAAGCCCACTAGCTAATTCAAAACTGTTAAAAAATTCCAACAATTTATGAAATCTATTGGTAGTGGCATTAGTGAACACAATGAAGTCATCCGTAAAACATAAGTGGGAAATATGAAAACCTCTCAAAGTTCTATAATACATCCCAGGATTAAGCTCAAATTAGAAATACCCTTAGAAAGAAATTCAGCCGCAATAATAAAAAAAGCATGAGAAATAGGATCACCCAGCCTTAAGCCATTAGAGGATTTAAAAAACCCATGCCTAGTACCATTTAGAATGATGGAAAAATGAACATTATCAATACAATTCTTAATAAGATTCATAAAGAAGGAATTAAAGACAAAGAGGTCAAGCATAAAAGATATAAAATTTCAATTAATATTATCATAAGCTTTAGCGATATCAAGTATAAAAAAAGAGAGTTGTATAACCATCCGGACCTGCCACAGAGTCAGAATTCATTTCGTCTAACAAGTTTTTAACCTTCTCCAACGAAGGAGGTCTACAAAGAAGCGAATTATCCTCAGGGGATACAGTTTTAGGAATAAATGAGTAATCAAGCGGCACCATAGGATTGAAATCTTTGTTAAATAGATTATGAAAATAATGAACAGCTAAGGTAGCAATCTCATCCTGGTCATTAGCATAAGAACCATCCTCCCTTTGAATGTTCTTGATGCTATTCTTAATCCTTTTTCACTTAGTTAAAGCATGAAAGTACTTGGTATTACTATCACCCTCAACCAAATGCCTAACATCAGCTTTGAGTTTCCAATAGATCTCTTCTTGAGCTTGAAGATTAAAAAGATCAATTTTAGACTGCTTAAGCAAAGATAAATGGTCATCAAAAGGATCACTCTACCAAGCAATCTCATTAAACTGCACACATTATTCAGCATGTAAAATATTAGCGAAAATATTCTTAAAAACATTATGATTCCACCAATTTAAAGCTTGCTTCAACCTTTTAAGCTTGATCCAAAATCTATTCATACGAACAATAAAGTTATCAGGATGTAAAGGAGCACTCCAGTTATTAGTCACAACATCAAAAATAGAATTGTTAAGTAACCATATATTTTGAAATCTAAAAGTAGATCCAACATTAGTTTGATTATTCTTAAAAGTGATAAGCAGAGGAGAATGGTCAGACAACGTTCTACTAAGATGATGCACATTAGTAACATTAATATCATTAATCCAGGAGTCATTAAATAATACCCGATCCAGCCTATGCCATATGTGCCCCTATTCCAGGTAAATTTATTACCCACAAAACCAATATCAATTAAATTACAAGACATGATCATATTATTAAAATTGTACATGGAACGAAAAGGAGTAGCTCCACCAGACCGTTCAGAAGAAGTAGAGATATCATTAAAATCACCACCCACCAACCAAGGTAGTAGACATATACTATAGAAATTCGTAAGTTGCTCCCATAACAATTTTCAAATATAGAGAGAGGATGCAACATAGATAAAGGAAGCAAAACAGTGAAACTTAAAAGCCTTAATTTTACAATGCATTACCTGAGTAAAATCTCCAACAACATAAATTTTAATAGGATTTTTCCACATAACCCAAATTTTGCTAGACATATTAGAAGTAGCATGATTAAAACCAAGGTAAGATGATATATAATCCAACCTGGAAGTAGGTATAAGGGGTTCAAGTAGAACAAGAATGGAAATGTTATGAATACGACATAAGTTCTTAACACGAGTCCTAGAAGATAGGCAACTAATGGCCCTAACATTCCAAATAATAGTGTTAAACATAAAAAAGTAAGATTAATGAGAAGTATTTGAGCAGGTATTTCTAACATTAGATCTGGCAGGTTGCAAAGAAATATGCTTAGGCTATCGGCCTCTTTTATTATGAAATTTAATAAAATTAGTGTCATGGTCATCATTAGTAAAGCACCTAGCCTCCATATTCATATCCTCAGAATCAGTAAGAGCATCACTATTATAATTAAGATGAGAAGGGGATTTACCATCATTACCTGGTTCCTTATGTAAACTAGGAGAGTCCTCCTCCATAAACTTACCATCATCATCCTAATTGTCATTAACCTTTAAAGCCGACTCCTTTAAGAAAGGGGAAGGTAGGCCATGAGATTCCATAGGTAGAAATTCACCTTCCTCCAAAGCCAAGGTAATGTTTTCCTCTTTTTCCCCAACCAAATGAACATACAATGAAATACCTTCCTGAACTGTAGTAATATTCATAGAGTCATTAACATCATTAGAATTTTGGTGTAAAATGCAAGCAGGTAAATTTTTCACAATTATCAAATCATTCACCACCTTGTTTTCACTCTCATTATCAACCACCTTCTGTAAATCATTAGCAACAACATTTAAATGAGATAATTCATGTTCTTGAAATTTACTTAAGTTAACCGGAGGAACCATAACCATTTCAGCCACAGGATCGAAATCCATAGGATCAATACGGTCACCTAAAGAAAGATTGGGGGTATCCTTAGGATCTGTATTATCCTTTTCACTGCATAAAACCTCTTTTGATTATTTTAAAGCATTCTTTTCAGCACGCAAATTTGGGAATTTCTGAAAACACTCATTCACAGCATGACCATGCATTTTGCAAAAGGAACAGAATATAGGTAAATTCTCAAACTCAACCTTTTAAAAATAACTTTGACTTCAGAACCGAGCCAAATCTTAGTCGGATACTTTTTAGAAACATCTAATTCAACCAAAACCTTTGTAACAGACGGCCTGGAGACTGAAGCAGTCGCTTGGTCAGTTTGTAAGGGACAACCAAAGATAGATGCCAAGCCAAATAAAATTTGCTGATTAAAAAATGCAATCTTAAATTAGGAAAGGCTAACCAAAATGGAGCTATTGGCGATTCCTCCCTAACATTGTAATCCGGGGTCCATTTTAGTAACCACATTTGACATGCTTGAATATAATACGATCTCCGAGCAAATATCCGGCTATAATCGAGATCATTGGAAAGTTGTATAACAATATGCCTTTGATCAAGTAAACCCACATGGAAAGAACCGGAAAGCTTAAGATTAACAAAAAACTTATGAATAACATCAAGATTCGGCCTACTGATAACAAATTTACCAACCAATGTTAGAGCAAAAGAGGCAGCCAGCTGATCCACCACAGAGTCCTCAAAAATCAAAGCAGGAAAATCCTTATACGACGAATGCACAAACCTCAGTTTCAGAGAAGAAGAAACACCACCCGCAATGACTTCTTTAAAGGATCGAGTTTTCCCATCATTTGACGAAGAGTTAGGGTGCGATGATGACAGGATCGTCATCATCCCACACAAAACCTTAAAGAAACCACAAAATAAAAATAAGATAAGGATCCACAGATGGAGATATAGAGAAAGCAAATGAAATCAGCAGGAAAAAACAAGCCAGGAGGGCCAGAGAGGAGCGCCGGAACAAGCCCTAGAAATTGCCTCGAAATCACCAAGGCAGAACACAGAGAGAATTTGTGGGGAGTTTTATTATTGGTTCTTATATCTATGCAATATTTAAGTATAATGGAGTTAGTGATGATACCATTAAAATTTGATTATTTTCTTTTTTCCTCTAAGGGGAAAGGCTATGACGAGATTGAATTCCTTGCCCCCATGCTCAATAACCACTTAGAATGAGTTGGCCCATAAGTTCCTAGCAAAGTATATTCCACCATCTAAAATGTTAAAGATTAGGACTAATATTACCTCATTATACTAATTTAATGGAGAATCAATTCATGAAAGCTAGGAAAGATTTAAGGAGATTATTAGAAAGTGTCATTGCCATATTTTGTCGGATGGTTTGTACTTTAGACTTTTTGTAATGTACTTGTAGGATCCCTTATATCCATAATTGATAATATATAGCCAGAGGATCTTTGATGTTAAAACCTTTTAAAGAGGCATATTCTTTGATAAAGGAAATGACACAAGATAATTTATTGTGGCCATCAGATAGGGTGAATCTTAAGAGAATAGCTTGTGTGTATGAGTATAATGCTCAATCTATCTTTATTACCTAGGTAGTCCCCATATCCAATAAGTAGATAATCTTAGAGTTAGTATAGCCTCAGGATCACATATGTCTTTAGAGAAGAGTATATTTAATCCTTTTAGTGATGTAAACATGCAAGGGTTAGAGACTGTGAATATGATTGAAAGTCAAAATAACCCCTACTCAAATTCATATAATCGAGGTTGGAGGAAACACCCAAATTTTACCTAGAGTAAAAATCAAGGAGGAAATCAGTGGAATATTTGTCAATCCAACCAGTTAGGTAATTCTTGGAACTCTCATTAGAATTATGTAGTTAATGCTAAAACCTTCTTAATTATCCCCAAAATTTTAATCAAAATAATAAGTAGAAAGATAAGAAGACATCATTAAAAGACCTAGTGATTCATATGGTGAGTCATTAGCAAAGTCAAGCACTCCAAATAAGAATTTTAAGAATCATCAGGGCAATTAACAAAATTATTTCATACTTAACCACATGGAACCAAACCTAGTTCCACTATCCCAAGGATAAGGGTAAGGAGAAAATTTTTAATTAGATAAAGTATAGTATTGATTTATCCTAGTCTAAATGAAGATCATGATCAAGTGTGGGACTAAAGACTTAATGAACAACGCTGCTTGGGAGGCAACCTAGTTCGATAGTTGTGAGTGTTCTGAATGTGTTAGATTTATTTTGTTTTATTTTGCTACATTCGTGAATTAATTTTTTTTTTACATGAGTGCTGTTTTTGTATTATTTTTGTGAGTTGAGATGATATTAAGCATGGCTCATTTGGATGTTTATCTTGTTTGTTGATTGTAGTGTTGGTAAGTTGTACTGTTGTTTTGTTGACATTTTATTGTCTAGAGACTATGATTAAAATGAGTATAGTTTGTTGCAAAGTTGACATATGTATGATGGATTGACTTTTGTCTTGTTGCAATTTAATATATGTATGTGTTACATTGTTATTTTATGTTTTTATTTTGTGTAAAATTCCTTCTTTCTTCAAGTATTGGTTGTTCCTCATTATATTCTACTTCCACTTTAGTATTCATTCATGTTACATGAAATTTTTAATTAAAAATGAGATTAAAAATAGGAATAATATAACACTATAAGTGCTTAATTGAATGAGTAAAGGGTAACAATTACAAATTAGAACAACTTTAACAACAATTATTTAAATCATATAAAAGTTAATAATCCAAACTTAATTCATCTACTAGAAAACAAAAAATACTTGACTTCGGATTGTAAATTGATTGACTAGGTTTAAAAAAAAGTAGTACTTAAATAAATGTAAGAAAATTCATTATAAACAAAAACATGGCATTAGTGAGCTTATAACAACCCTTGCATTATATCAAATTTAGAGCCTCTAAAGGAACAAAGAAACCACATATTCAACACCATTACTAAGGAACTTTAATGAAACAAAATTCAAAAAGAGAAAAGAAGAAAAGGAAAAAATTAAAGATTGAAAAGAAAAATGAGTACTAGAACATAAAAAAATGGTACCTAGAAAGCATACTTCCTAGAAAGTACCTAATACATAAATTAAACAAGGGAAGTATATGTAATATAATACTTATTGATGTTTATAAATGAATTGGAAAATTAACCAAAGAATGAAAATCTCCAAAATGATATATCACTCAATTCAAATAAGCGATCAACTCCTGCACTAACACTTGTAGAGGATGAAGCTTTGAATGGATATTAATGAAAGTAATTAATTAAGATGTTTGTAAATAATTATTTTAATTAAAATTGCCAACCATTGACTCATTTCAATTAACATCAACTTAGATAAATAGATTTCTACATTTTAATCAATTTTAAACAGAAAAATTCATTAGGGAGAATGAATTAATCAAAAGCGCAACTGTATTGCTTAAGGAAAAGAAATAGCTTAAGCTATATGAGTGCGGGGGTATTTGTTAAGTGAATATCATATTATTATTTTATGCGTTAAATTCCTGTGAAAATGTGTAGGGATTTGTTAAGTGAATATCATATTATCGTTTTATGCTTTAAATTCCAGAGAAAAATTATTTTTAGTTCATGTTGAGTTGGAAAAACTAAGGTTGTTATCAATTACTCCGAAAATTCATTTAATTCTTGCAGAAATTATAACCCAGTGTGATTCGTTATCAAGATGTTGGAACACTATCTTTTATTATGAGTACTTTATATTTTAAACATTTTTAAAAGTTTATAGAACAACACTTTCAATTAGATTCAATAGGATAACCTTGCTAGTTGAGTTTCATGTAGCAGGCCGCACGCTTGGAACTTTTATTATGTCCTCTGACCGGACGTAGC
This sequence comes from Dendrobium nobile, assembly GCA_022539455.1. Lineage (NCBI taxonomy): Eukaryota > Viridiplantae > Streptophyta > Magnoliopsida > Asparagales > Orchidaceae > Dendrobium > Dendrobium nobile. The sequence continues at coordinate 43,470,862 of CM039718.1, read as the reverse complement.
TCTATGTTCGGTCAGAGGATTGTTACTCGGTTTTTGCTCGTTATTTGGTCGGTATTGCTAGGTATTGTTTGGTAAATAACGAGGAATACCGCTCTGTGAAGACCAATACCGAGTAATCCCAAAAAATACAGAGTTTTTAAAAAAAAACCCGGTATTTTTTGGGATTACTCGGTATTGCTCGGTATTACTCGATATTTTGTCTTCACATAATGGTATTTCTCGTTATTGTTGGTATTGCTCGGTATTTCTTGTTTTGTGCCTGTGATCTTAGTGCCGGCAGAATGTAGCATTACGTACGTTCACCGGACCAAATAAAAGTTCCCAAGCCTGTGAGTGCCGCCGTGGGATTCAAAGAGTGTACCTACCTTTTTCAAACATTCAACCACTTTGTTGTATAGGAAAAGCTGTCATATATTGTACTCTTTTATATTAAATAAGATAATATGAAATTTAATATTAAAAATAAATTAAAATAAACTATCAAAAATAATAAATAATTAAAATAAGTTATTCAATTACTAATTAAGTAAGATAAGTTATTAATTTTTTAATAATAATTATTAATTTAATAAAATTTTATATTATTTAAAAATACTTTAAAATAAAATATTAAAGTTAGTAATAACTTATAATTTATTAATTTAATTCTTAATTAAAATAATTTATTACATTAAAAATTAATTATAATAAGTTATAAATTAATAATTAATTAAAATAAATTATTAAATTTATAATTAATTATGATAAGCTGTAAAATTATTAATTAGGAATATATGTTTTTTTCCAGAAAATTTTAAATCCGATGAAAATTTTCAGGAAAATCTACCTGAAAAATTAGTCGGAAAAATTTCATTGTTATATGTCGGAAAATATTCCGCCAGTAATGGGAAAATATTCAGCGAATAATGGAGGATTTTTCTATAGTAATACATATCTTTAATGATTTGAATATAAGTGTTATTAACTCCTTTCTTTTCAAGAACTCTCAATAGCATTTCTCTTGGTACTTTATCATATGCTTTCTCTAAATCAATAAATATCATAGGTAGATACTTTTTATTCTCTCTATATTTCTCCATCAAACCTCTAAAAAATGTATGGCTTTCATAGTAGACAATCTTTTCAATGCAGACTAAGTTGACTGATAGATCAATCTCATACCAAGCATAATTGGTATACCATGTGCTCTGATAACATGACATGAATAGTAGAGTTAAATGAAGACAAAAATGTAGCTCGCCTTGGTTTGTTGGATGGGTGCTTTGGCTAACAACCAAGAGGATTTGGGTTCGAGTATTGCGTATGTGATGTGTGTGAAAATTTTCTTAATTGTCATAAATATTCCAAAATAAATGAAGACAAAGTGCTGTTAAAAGGAAAAAAATGAAAGGAATGTTATATCACATACACATTATGTAATATTCAATAATTTATTTGTTATATCTAATCTTATATCTTAAATCCTATTTTTGTTTTATGTAATGTATATGAAATGGAATGAAGATGGATTTCTTTTATATTTATGAATTTTTTTCTCTACTTTTGAAATATTTTACCATAGCTCAGTTATAATTTATTTTACTTGTGACAATAGCACTCTTCATGTATGAGGAAGGAAATCAGCTACAGAGACTAGTGTAGACTCCATTATACATTAAAATTTTATGTACAATACATTTCTTATCGGAATAAGGCTCATTTGATTTTTCTCTCTTTTTAGACTTTTTTTTGAGCTAAAATAGCAAGATGATCAAGATCAATTCTCATTTATCTAACATAGTTTACAACATAGCCATGATCTTATGTGTATCATGCAAATTTTTTGTTGAATTTTCCATTATCATTAATGTATCAAGAATTGATTGATGCCTAAAGCTTTAACCAAACTCTACAATCATTAAATGGTTCAAGACATAATAAAGAGATGAATACAACATACAAATATATGGGTCAATTACAACATGCATGACATAACTAATCTATTTTAATGTTCCCATAAGGCCATAACCATTATTATTTTTTGTTGGACAGTCCCAATCAATCATGCATATCAACATCATATAAATGGCATAATGTAGTTGTTGTCTCTATGAGCCATATAGCTAAAAGCATCTCACCTACTTGTTGATCCCATTTCCCTATAAATATGCACCAACTAGCTTTCTTGGATATTGCCATGTCTACTAGAAACATATAGTTAGGTATCGCCACAATGAAATTAATTAAAAACTCTATATGATCATACATTTTGTTAATGTCGTTTTTGAATATATTTTATTGTAAGCTAGTAGTTGTTTATATCTTCTTGTTGTACTCAAAACGTTAAGTAGTTATATTACTCATTAACAAATGTATTTAACCTAACCCACTTGCTCCAAAATCTAAAAAAAAGGTTCAAAGTGATTTTAAATATAATACCTAGATTGGTTTGTAGTGAAGACTTAATATACTTATATAAAATATATTGAAGAATGAAATTTTTTTTTGCATATTGATTACAAATATTTTTAACTAAATAATATAAAACTTTTAGATAAATTCATTATATATATATATATATATATATATATATATATATATATATATATATATATATATATATATATATATATATATATATATATATATATATATATATATAGCTTTAGCATATGACTAAAATATGTATAATAAATTTGATAATTTCGGACTTTAGTTTTATCAAATTTGTATGTTGATGTTCTGGATTTATAATAATAAGTTGAAATTTTAAAAAAAAAATGATATTAATTTACTGTTTAATAATTTTATTTGGCTTATTTATTGTACATATCTAATATTTCATGATTTTTTAATTTTATCAGTTAATTTCTTCTTTTTTTAAAAATATTATATTATTTAAATAATTACTAAATTTCTTCAATATCGTTCAACCATGCAAGAACTTTTGAGAAGTAAATTTTATACATCTTCTGATTCGATGCCTAATTTGATTTTTCTTTTTGAAAGGAAATAAAATTAATAGTATTATTATTTATAATTTTATAATTTTTTTTTCAACTCAATCCAAATTATAGGAGGTTTTATACGGCTATATCTAAGGGATAATAACAAATAATACCACTCTTTATTAAATGAAATTTCTATTTATAAACGACATAATAGGCTCATAGTCTTAAAAGTAAACTTCATATACCTAATTGTTTGGCACTTTCTTAATTAAAGATAAGAAGAATTTTTAACTGGACAATCTCAATCTAAGAGTGATAGTTCTATAATTTTAAATAAAAAAAGAGATATTGTTTGATAGATTGTGGTTTATAAAAATAGAATTTCATATACATAATTGTTTGGCACTTTCTTATTTAGAGTTTATTTGACATATAATTTACGTATCATCAAATTCAAGATCATGATTTTGGTTTATAAGAATAGAATTTTAACTTAAAAATCTAAATTAGCCAGTGCCCATATATGTAAATAAAAATTCTCTTAAAAGCTTATGGGTGTGTGTGTGTGTGTTTTTTTTTTTGGTTAAAACCCGTAGAGGGAACTATGCGTTAATATGAAAACAAATTACAAGGACCTTAAAAGGAACCTTCAGCTCAATAATGCTCAACAGAGATACAAAATAAAACAAAATAAAACCTAAGAGCCGGTGGTTCCTTATATTAATAGTTACAAAAATTCCTAATAACATTCTAGGGCTGCAAGGAGATAACACCCAAAAAAGGAAGATGAAAAGATTACCATTCAGCATGAACTTCCTACAAAAAATATGGGTCGAGCCAAATCTAGCAAAATAGCCATGGGCAGACGAAGACCCAGTAATATCAAAATTCTAGCCACCATACCTACAGAAAAAAAAGCTTACAATACAAGAGAATAAATTTGCAATTAAAGTGAAACCAGTAAAAAGCAGGGTATAAAACCATACAATTGAAATTACAGAGCATGATCAAAAATGCAAACCAAAAGATAGAGCAACTATCAATAACCTTAGAGCCAAGGATGTTGAGTCTAGTGAATAGGTTGTTAGACCTAAATTAATGTCCCAAGGCTACCAAGAGGGGGGGTGAATTGGTATTTTAAAAATTTAAACCCTCTTTGAAAATGTGTTGAACCGAAATGAAAATTTTTATTAAGTTTTTATAGAAAATGTTTTTCAACCACAGAGTTTTTAAACAAAAGAAAAATGCGAAAAATGAAAAGCAGTAAAGTAAATGACACAAGATTTATAGTGGTTCGGTCTAAACCAGACCTACATCCACTACCCAGAGGCACCCTCTGAGTATTGCACTAATACCAATAGTGACTCTCCTTTTGCACCCACAGCAAGGCGGAGAAGCCTTTACAAACACTCTTTTCACCACTACCAGGTGCGGCAGAGAACCGTCGTCTTTTTACATAATCCTAGTATGGGCAGAGAACCCTCCGTCTGTTCAAACTCTCCAAGTGTAGGCAACGAACCGTTCGGCTGTTCACACTCTCCAAGTGTAGGCAGAGAACCCTTCGGCTGTTCACACTCTCAAAGTGTAGGAAGCAAACCCTTCGACTGTTCACACTCTCCAAGTGCAGGCAGCGAACCCTTCGGCTGTTCACACTCTCCAAGTGTCAGCAGCGAACCGGATCTCCTTGACAAATCTTCTCACAAGAAATCTAAAAGGAAGAAAGAAAAGAGTGAAGTAATCCAAATTCACAAGTAGAGATTCTTACCTTTAAACACCAAGTGAATTCTTCACACTCTAGTGGTAGGAATCCTCCTTTGAATTCTCTCTCACACTCTCTCCTTTACTTTTCTCTCAATAGGCATGAAGATCAAATGGCAAAAAGATTGAGTGGCAGTCTAATTTGGACTATTTATACAAAAGACAAGAAAAACCGCCCAAAAACTGCAAGTTTTCAATTATGTACGCAGTGGATCGTCCCGTACGATCGTGGATCGTCCCGTACGATCGTGGATCGTCCCGTACGATCGTGGATCGTCCCGTACGATCGTGGATCGTCCCGTACGATCGTGGATCGTCCCGTACGATCGTGGATCGTCCCGTACGATCGTGGATTGTCCTAGACGATATTACTTAAAAGCCTTGAAACGAACCTGTTTTTATATGTGTACGAAATGTTTTCATACAAGCTGATCGTCCCGTACGAACCAAGTTCGTTCGGTACGAACGGTTATTACAAGGTCGGTTCCAAAAACTGCAGAAAAACCGTCCTAAGTTGGTTGTATCGTCTGGACGAAAATTTGTTCGTCCGGACGAAAATTTGTTCGTCCGGACGAAAATTTGTTCGTCCGGACGAAAATTTGTTCGTCCGGACGAAAATTTTACAGAGACCAAATCATCATGGACGATATTTAATTTCGTCTGGATGAAATTCTTACAGAGAGTAAATCGTTCCTGACGATAATTATTTTCGTCTGGACGAAATTCTTATAGAGAGCAAATTGTCCCGGACGATATTTAATTTCATCTGGACGAAATTCTTACAGAGAGCAAATCGTCCCTGACGATAATTATTTTCTTCTGGACGAAATTCTTACAGAGAGCAAATCGTCCCGGAAGATATTTAATTTCGTCCCGGATGAATAGGACTTAGAAAAATTTTTCTAGCCAGTTCCTATTCGTTCCATGTGATCTTAATAGGAGATAACTGTCTGATCGTCCCGTACGAACTGATATCGTCCCGTACGATCAGCATAAATTTTATATGATCTCCTTATGTGTGTGTGTGTATGTTTTTATTAACTCAAATACAATCACTCCCTCTCAATTAAAAAGATAATTTTAAGCTTCAAAAACTAAAGGTATTTCTTGCTGAATTTGATTTGAAGACTTTGTGTTTGAGAGTATGATTCACCTGAAATGTTAGTACACACAAGAGAAAATACAAATCTTCTAAAATTGTTATGAAATAACTACACATTTGAACAATAATGTTTGGAATCATCAAAACTATAGAAGTTGCAAAAATATAAAACATACAAATAACAACTATCTTAACAATCTCTCCCTTTTTGATGATGGCAAAATAAATATTGTTTGTATGATTTCAATTTACAAAATCTCCTAAACTACCCCTGAAATAATGAATACATGAAAATAAGGAGGCATTTTGAACTAAAGAACTCAATTATTATTTTTTAAAATTTTTAACAAAAAAAAAATACTAATAACACAAGTCAAATGACACAAAGCCAAAATACAAAGCCAAATGACACAAAACTAAAATACAAAGCAAAACGAAAATACAAACATACAAACACAATAATTTCTCCCCCTTTTTGACAACAACAAAAAGTGAAGAAGAAATAGACAATAAATGTAAGTAATTATATGAAATCCATTTGAAAATTTAATCTAAAGAGTGATTGACATATGGTATGCAATATAAAACTAATAACATTAGGTAAATCATAGAAATTCATAGAATTTAAGAAGTGATATAACATTGTAAGTAAGAAGAATTTATTAAAGACATGATTCAATTTAGACATTTGAGATAAAGAAGATAATTACAAGAGAGATGAATAAAAATTGTATATTTCAAAGTTCAATAGAAATATTAATGAACATAAGATCAATTTGAATTAAAAGATTAAAAGAATCTGGAAAGAAGAGAATTACCACATGTGGCGCTTTGCGTATCTTTTTCAATTATTTGACACATTTTTGTGCACCTTTTTACATTGGGCTTATTTTGTGCCTCTTTTTCACATTTGCGAACCTTTGCGCATTCCTTTTGATTTTTGTACTTTTTGTACAATTTTCAAGAGTAATTGATACCAATTCTTTCCAAGATCAATAATCTAAAATTTCAAATTTTTCTAAGTGAATAAATATCACTTGATCAAAGAAATATAAAATAAGAAAAAATCTTAATTACAATAATAATATTAAATTTAATGTAGTCTAAATGAATAGACATGAAATTAAAAATTCTAATTATAACAAGTTATAAACAATTTTTAAATTTAGAAAGTCTAGATTATCTAATGACATTAATCTCAAATTACAATCTAATTTAAGCACAATTAAGATTAAAAAGACTAAATGAAATTCATAAAGATTAAACCCATTTCAACACCAATTCAAGTCCTAACCAAACACACAAATATTGATATTACAATATCAATTCATAATATCAATACTAAAACAAAAAAAAATACACTGAACTTTTAAAGCAAACACTGATATAATAAACATCTAGAAAATCAAACAACCCAATTTCTATTCTTCTGGAGGAGGAATACCACCAAATAAGTTGAAGTAGTTACTCATCAACATAACATTAATATTAATTTCATGAACTTCATTTCTTATATTACCAATGTCCTGTTGCTGCTGCTGAAGTTGAGCATCAATTTGATCAAATCGTTGATCAAAATGAGTCTCAAGTTTATCAAATTTCTCAATCAAATTCTGATAATTTGGTTGAGGTGCAGATGTTTGCCCTCCTTCTTCTTCTTCTTCTTCTTCAGAAGCACTGACATGTGCTTTCTCTTTTTCGTCCTTGAAGATCGCTCTAAAAGAAGCATCATTGTAGTAGACCGGCTCTTCATATTCTTCATCAGGATGCACTAGATTGTATTTCTTTTCCAAAATAAAGGTAACTAAGTGACCTAATGAAATATTCCTTTTTCTTTTCAGATCAGCATGCCCAATTTCGGAAAGCCCATAAAGATAGTCTAAGATAAGTTGGGCTTCATAAATAGGACTCTTTCTCGTAATCAAAAATGTCACAACAGAAAAAAGTGGAGTAATGTTGATTCTATCACCAGCTTTTGGTATAATAGAATATCTAAGAATGTGCTGGATGATTCGAGCATTTTTTGGTCATTCCAGAAACTCTAGCAATATGATAATCTAGGCTATTTCCTTTAATCACCCTATTGATTTCAAACCACTTGAAGGTGTTATCGTTCATAAGGGTGTGGGCTCTTAAACCTTCAGTTCTTAAGTTGAGAAAAGCACCTAAGTCATGCTTTGTGATTTCAACCTTTTGTTTAAAAACAAAAGAATTGAAAGAGGAGTGGTCGGAGTTGAAACTCATACTTGCTAGGAAGTAAAGGAAGGTCTGTTTGTTATAGAGGTGGATAAGAATTAAGATAAATTCAAACTGAGTGGAAGCGAAAAGATGCATAACCTTGAAGTTTATCTCACTCTGGATCAGAATGCGAGATGGAGTGACTTTTGCAGAGGCAAATCGAGGAAAGGATTCCTCATTTGCTTTTGAAATAAAGTTCTCAGAAGAATTCCTATGGGGTTTCTTTGCTAAAACCTTTTGTCGCTTGCTAGAGGAGGCCATTGTTGATCTAGAAATCGAAAGGGATTGAAAGAGATGTTTGGAAATATGATTGTTGAGTTAGAAAACCATCTCATTTAAAGAAAACGATACGTTCGTCCTGGACGAAAAATATTCATCCTGGACGAAAATTATCGTTCGTCTGGACGAAAAAGTTTCGTACAGACGATCAAATTCGTCCAAAATGTAACGGCTTTTCGTAATCAACACAACCTATGAAACGTCCTTTCGTACAGAATTTTTGACTTGACCGATCGTACAGACGATTAATTTTCATACAGACGATCAAAAGTTAATTCGTTTTAATGGCAGTTGAAAGCCGTCCCCCGCTATGAATCGACGTCTGTTCGTCTGGACGAACCAAAGGTTCGTACGGATGAAGTTATAATTAAAAACTTTCTTATCCATTCAACTGCTGCATTTAATCATCCCGACGTTTGAAAAAATTTCGACCCGGACGATCATGTAGATCGTAAAGACGAACTACATTAAAAACTGCTCTCAAGATGTTTTAAATCAAGCAAACTGAATTTTACACACATCGTCCCGTACGAAAAATTTTTGTCCCGGACGATTACCACAAATTTTTGGATTTTTGAATTTTTATCAAAGAAAATCAAACCAAACACACAAATCACAATAGACAATGACAAATTTACAGACTCTAAAATAAAATCACTCAAAACAAATAAAAATCACAAAAATAAAATCATAGAAACATAAACTACGAAAACAGAAATATCAATGTTGCAAAAACATTTTTATTTAAGCATTCAAATCAATTACACCAAGCCTTGTTCTTAATGTATTGAAGGTATCAAAGGCTAAAGATTTTGTAAAAATGTCTGCAAGTTGATTTTCAGTTGAAACATGAGTAAGTTCAATTTCTCCCTTGGATACATGATCCCTTATGAAATGATGCCTTATGTCAATGTGTTTGGTTCTAGAACGTTGAATAGGATTTTTGGAAATGCAAATAGCACTAATATTATCACAATAAATTTGAATAGTGCCTATAGTTAATCTTAAATCAATCAACTGTTGTTTGAACCAAAGTACTTGTGCCACACAACTTCCTAATGCAATGTATTCTGCTTCTGCAGTAGATAGGGCCACTGAATTTTGTTTTCTACTAGACAATAAAACTAATGAATTGACATGTTTCAGAAGTGCTTTTTCTATCCACTCTACAGCCTGCAAAGTCAGAATCTGAATAACCAATAATTTCAAATGAAGAGCTAAACTTAGGATACCAATTTCCTAAGTTCTGAGTTCCTAGTAAATATCTTAATATCCTTTTCACTGCTTTCAAATGTGATTCTTTTGGATCTGATTGAAATCTAGCACATAAGCAAATACTAAACATAATATCTGGTTGACTAGCAGTCAAGTAAAGTAAAGATCCAATAATCCCTCTAAATTTATTTTGATCAACAGATTTTCCCTTAATGTCCTTATCCAACTGAACTCAGGAACTCATTGGTGTACTGACGGGTTTAGCATTGTCAATTTCATATTTTTTTAGGATGTCATTTACATATTTAGTTTGACTAAGAAATGTACCTTCCTCAAGTTGCTTAATGCTAAAACCTAGAAAGTAATTTAAATCTCCCATTAGACTCATTTCAAATTCACTACTCATTGTTTTAGAAAAATCATCACAAAGATTTTTATTTGAAGATCCAAAAATGATATCATCCACATAAATTTTAACAATGAGTATATCCTTTCCATATTTCTTTAAAAGAGAGTTGTATCCACACTCCCTTTTTTAAAAGATCTTTCAAGTAGGAAGGTGCTCAACCTCTCATACCAAGCCCTAGGTGCCTGTTTCAATCCATATAATGCCTTTTTTAACTTGAAAACATGATTTGGGTATTTAGAATTTTCAAAACCTGGAGGTTGTTCTACAAAAACATCTTCTTCAATTATCCCATTTAAAAAGGCACTTTTGACATCCATTTGAAACAATTTAAATCCTTTAAAACAGGCAAAGGCAAGTAAAACCCTAATTGCTTCAAATCTAGCTACAGGGGCAAAAGTCTCCTCAAAATCAATTCCTTCAATTTGATTATACCCCTTAGTAACTAATCTAGCCTTATTTCTAATGACTACTCCTGAGTCATTCATTTTATTTTTGAACACCCACTTAGTTCCAACAACACTTTAATCTTTTGGCTTTGAAGTTAATTCCCAAACTTTATTTCTTACAAAATGATTCAACTCTTCTTGCATGGCCAAAATCCAAAATTCATCAGAAAGTGCTTGATCAACATTAGTGGGTTCTATAGTTGAAATAAAGGCTGAATGATTGACTTCCTTGTTTATTCCACGCCTAGTTCTAACACCCACACTAGGTTCACCTATAATCAATTCCCTTGGGTGGTTTTTAGAAAATCTCATATCTCTAGGCAAAGGGTTTTCTGTTTCCAAATTCTCTTCTACATTTTCTTCCAAATTTATTTTATCAATCTTTTGGGTGTTTTCCTCAATCTCATCTTCAACAACATTTGGCTCTTCCAAATTTCCAGATTCATCAAATACAACATGTGTGGTTTCTTCAATTACTAAGGTTCTTTTGTTGAATACTGTTGCAAATCTATTTTTCATGGCTTACGTTTTGATGATTGAGAAACACTATTTTTGTACTGCTTGTTGCTTCTAACGTTTCAGGAATCAAAGATCGGACGAACAAGATGAATCCATTTCAGGATTGCGTAGGTTTAGGGTTGAGTCAGTCTGTACTTTTGTTTTTCACTTTTTTTAGTCTACTTGTAATGGTCAAAGAGACTGATGCTAAGTAACCCTACACACACACACTTGAGAGATTTCGAATTTCTATTTTTGCTCATATCGGCCAGGATGATATTTTACATCGTCCTAGACGATCAGGCTTAAAACAGAAAGGCTAAATAAGGATTCTTAATTAAGGCAGCCATCATTAACATATCGGCCTGGACGATACGTGTATCGGCCAGGATGATAAGCTCAAAACAGAAAGAAGTAGCCACCATAGACAATTAAGGAATACTGTATTTTTAAATTATCGGCCAGGACGATCATTGATCGGCCTAGACGATATTCACAAATTATGCCTTAATTGATCAGGAAATCAAGGGAGTAATTAAGGATGATTGATACGATCATATCATCCATGACGATTGTAGGATCGGTCAGGATGATCCAGTCAAAAACCTTAAGTTACTTCAGGACGATAAATATCGACCAGCTCGTATCCAGGGTTATTCTCAGGACGATTTTCCTCTGATTTGAACTGATCGGCCAGGACAATCGTGAGATCGGCCTGAACGATCAAGCCAAATTTCAATCGTCCAGGAGTGTATTCAGGGCGATACTCTGGCCGATCTTCTGAGTTTTGTACTGATCGGCCAGGCCGATGTCCATATCGGCCTGGATGATAAAGTCGGCTACTTACAATTAATGAGCTCCTTTGAAACTCTTCTATTTAAGAGCTCTTGTTCAACGTTTTAGAGAACCTTTGGCTGCTGCCTTGACCTAAGAAGGCCTTGAGGAGAGAAAAAGAGAGAGGGAGAGAGAGAGGATCTTGTGAGGGGGAGCTTTTGAGGGGATTCTCAAGGGTTGCTTCAAGGATCGCTCTGCTTCTTCTTCGTCTAGAGTTTCTCGTCCGTGGAAGGGTCGGTAGAGGTAAGGAGTTAGCTTTTGGTTGTGGTTCTCTGCCAGCTTCAGGAGGAAGCAAAAGGAGGTAGGTTCTCTGCCTTGCCGGGGTGGCAAAAAGGAGGTTCTTGTAAGGGCTTCTCCACCTAGCGGTAGGGGCTAAAAGAGAGTCACGTTTTGTAGTGCAATACTTGGAGGGTGCCTCCAAGGAGTGGACGTAGGTCGAGTTGATCGAACCACTATAAATTTCTGTGTTCTTGTTTTCTTGCTTTCGCACTTTTAATTCCGCATTTATTTTTTTGTGGCGTGATTTTGGTTTATGCAATTTTTATTTTTTGTGAAAAGAAATTTTAAAATACCAATTCACCCCCCCCTCTTGGTTAGCTTGGGCCAGTTCTATAGGGCTTAACATCCCTAACAAACTTTCAAATACCCTATAAGATTTTCCAACACTTGAATATCCAACAAAAATTCCTTCATCTGATTTCGGATCAAATTTTCCTAAGGCAGATTTTCCATTATTATGAATGAACACCTTGCAACCAAAAACATGCAAATGAGATAAATTTGGTGTTCTACCTTTTAGCAACTCATATGGTGTTTTATTTAAATTCGATCTCACATTCACCCTATTCAGAACATAACATGCAGTGCTAACCGCCTCAGCCCAAAAATATCTAGGAAGTGAGTATTCTGCCAACATTGCTCGGGCGGTTTCTATTATTGTTCTGTTTTTCCTTTCAACTACTCCATTTTGTTGAGGGGTTCTAGGTGCAGAAAAATTGTGATCAATCCCTTTTTCTTTATAAAAATTTTCAAATCTTTCATTTTCAAATTCTCCTCCATGATCACTTTGTATAGAAATTATTTCACACCATAATTTTCTTTGAATCCAAGTCGAAAAATTTCTAAATTCCTCAAACGATTCATTCTTATAAAAAAGAAATCTAACCCAAGTGAATCTTGAGAAATCATCCACTATAACAAATCCGTATACCTTCTCTCCTAGACTTACAGTTCCTACTGGTCCAAAAAGATCCATGTGAAGAATTTCCAATGGTTTACTAGTTCTAAGATCCTTATTGGACTTAAAAGAGGACTTCACTTATTTTTCTAATTGACATGCATCACAAAGGTGGTCCTTAGTAAAGTCTAGTTTTGGTATACCTCTCACTAAGTTCTTTTGGGTAATTCTCCTAAGGTTTTTCATACTAGAATGACAAAGTCTTCTATGCCAAAGCCATGATTCATCAGAAATAGTTTTCAAACAAAAAGCAGTAGGAGATTGAATACAATTTAAATCTAGCATGTAAACATTGTTTACCCTTTTTCCATTTAAAACTTCTTTCCCATTTAGGCTTAATATGCAGCTAGTAGGTAAAAATTTTACACTATAGCCTTTATCACATAGCTGACTTAAACTTAACAAATTATGTTTTAAGCCTTCAACCTATAACACATTGTCTATGAATAGTTTTTCAAATTTCCAATCATACCTGATCCAACCACTTTCTTTGTGGTATTATCTCCAAGTGTAACCTTGCCTCCACTCATGGCTTCCAGCGTTATGAATTGAGCAGTATCTCCAATCATATGCTTTAAACATCCGCTGTCCAGGTACCATATGCTCCCACGAGGTCTTGTGTGAGAGCAACCCTCTTCTTGATCTGATTGATCAACATTATCTGCCATTCAGCAAAGGTTGGTGACTTCTTCTTCTTTTTCAGTCTCAGATGAGTCTGAAGCTGAGTCCGCCCAAAAAGCTCTTTGAAACTTCTTCTTGCCCTTCTTTACAATTGGTTTCTCCACTACCTTCTCCTTGCTAGGAGTGGCTTTGAGTTTTGGGCAATCAATCTTGATATGACCTGGTTTCCTGCATTCATAACAAATCACTTCATTAGAAACCTTGCCATTTTTATTAAACTTACCTCTATTCTATTGCTGGCGTCTCTTCTGCTTCCTCTTTAAAAAGCTTCTAAATTGTCTAGTCATTAATGCAATATCGTCTTCATCCTCAGATTGTGAGTGTTCACTCTCTGACTTTTCCACTTTTAGTGCAATATTCTTCTCCTTTCGTGGTTCACCTGCATCAATCTTTCTTTGACTTACTCCTTGCTCATAAGCAATGAGTGAACCAAGAAGATTATCAATAGAATAAATGTTTAGATCTTTAGACTCTGTAATTGCAGTAATGTTAGCATCATAAGCAGTATGTAAACAACGAAGAATCTTATTAACCATTTCATCATTAGTTAATTCCCTACCAAGTGCATGCAAAGAAGTGACAATTTGTGTGAATCTTGTGTACATGTCAGAAATAGATTAATGAGGTTTCATGCAAAACAACTCATAGTCATGTAACAAGATATTGAGTCTTGATTGCTTAACCTCATTAGTCCTTTCATAAGTTATACAAAGTCTATCCCATATGTCCTTTCCACTTTTATAAGTGGAAACCCGCATGTAGTCTTCAAATTTTAAAGCACAAAAGAAGCTATTTAGACATTTGGCATTTAGTTGTGCTAAGTTACGTTCTTCTATAGTCCAATCTGCAAAAGGTGTTTCTACCCTAACTCCATCAACTAATCTAGTTGGTTTTATATAACCTTCCTGGACTAGGATCCACATACGATAATCTAGTGACTGTAAGAAAGTAGACATGCGTGTTTTCCAAAAATCAAAAGGAATATTGTCAAACAGTGGAGGTCTAGTAATAGAGTAACCCTCAGGTGTATTTTGGTTTCCGAATGTAGCCATCTACGTTAATCAAAAAGTAGTTTAAACTAATGATTTTGAAACGGAGCTCTGATACCACTTATTGAGTCTAGTGAATAGGTTGTTAGACCTAAATTAATGTCCCAAGGCTACCAAGAGGGGGGGTGAATTGGTATTTTAAAAATTTAAACCATGTTTGAAAATATATTGAACCGAAATGAAAATTTTTATTAAGTTTTTATAGAAAACGTTTTTCAACCACAGAGTTTTTAAACAAAAGAAAAATGCGGAAAATAAGAAGTAGTAAAGTAAATGACACAAGATTTATAGTGGTTCGGTCTAAACCAGACCTACATCCACTCCCTAGAGGCACCCTCTGAGTATTGCACTAATACCAATAGTGACTCTCCTTTTGCACCCACAGTAAGGCGGAGAAGCCTTTACAAACACTTTTTTCACCACTACCCGGTGCGACAGAGAACCGTCGTCCTTTTACACAATCCTAGTGTGGGCAGAGAACCCTTCGACTGTTCACACTCTCCAAGTGTAGGCAGTAAACCCTTCGGCTGTTCACACTCTCCAAGTGTAGGCAGCGAACCCTTCGGCTGTTCACACTCTCCAAGTGTCGGCAGCGAACCGGATCTCCTTGACAGATCTTCTGACAAGAAATCTAGAAGGAAGAAAGAAAAGAGTGAAGTAATCCAAATTCACAAGTAGAGATTCTTACCTTTAAACACCAAGTGAAGTCTTCACACTCCAGTGGTAGGAATCCTCCTTTGAATTCTCTCTCACACTCTCTCCTTTACTTTTCTCTCAATAGGCACGAAGATCAAATGACAAAAAGATTGAGTGTCAGTCTAATTTGAACTATTTATACAAAAAATAAGAAAAACCGCCCAAAAGGTGCAAGTTTTCAATTCCGTACGCAGTAGATCGTCCCGTACGATCGTGGATCGTCCTGGACGATATTACTTAAAAGCCTTGAAATGAACCTGTTTGTATATGTGTACGAAATGTTTTCATACAAGCTGATCGTCCTGTACGAACCAAGTTCGTCCGGTACGAACGGTTATTACAAGGTCAGTTCCAAAAACTGCAGAAAAACCGTCCTAAGTCGGTTGTATCGTCTGGACGAAAATTTGATCGTCCGGACGAAAATTTTACAGAGACCATATCATCCTGGACGATATTTAATTTCGTCTGGACGAAATTCTTACAGAGAGCAAATCATTCCTGACGATAATTATTTTCGTCTGGACGAAATTCTTACAGAGAGCAAATCGACCCGGACGATATTTAATTTCATTTGGACGAAATTCTTACAGAGAGCAAATCGTCCCTGACGAGAATTATTTTCGTCTGGACGAAATTCTTACAAAGAGCAAATCGTTTTGGACGATATTTAATTTCGTCCCGGACGAATAGGACTTAGAAAAATTTTTCTAGCCAGTTCCTATTCGTTCCATGTGATCTTAATAGGAGATAACTGTTTGATCGTCCCGTACGAACTGATATCGTCCCGTACGATCAGTATAAATTTTTTATGATCTCCTTATGTGTGTGTGTGTATGTTTTTATTCACTCGAATACAATCACTCCCTCTCAATTAAAAATATAATTTTAAGTTTCAAAAACTAAAGGTATTTCTTGTTGAATTTGATTTGAAGACTTTGTGTTTGAGAGTATGATTCACCTGAAATGTTAGTACACACAAGAGCAAATACAAATCTTCTAAAATTGTTAGGAGATAACTACACATTTGAACAATAATGTTTGGAATCATCAAAACTATATAAGTTGCAAAATTGTAAAACATGCAAATAGCAACTATCTTAACAAAGGATAGCCTGGACTTCCAAAATAATGAACAGCTTTCTCTAGAATTATAACCCAATAAAATCCTCAACTGATTAGGGTGGTTAACAACAGAACATGCAAAATTGAAAAAATATCTCTGCAAGAGGCACAAAAACTAAAGTACCTGCTTGGTAATAGATTGAAGAACAAAACCCTTACCAACATAACATTTAAATTTCTAGCTGTGACCAAAAAACCACAACCAACTAACATCATAACAAGCTAAAGTTGGGGCAATAGCAAAACTGCTAATCAGGTACCCCAAGTTCACAGACCCACCAATGTTATACCCCATCCACAGAGCAAAAACACTCTGAAAATCCACCAATAATTAAAATAGGCCATGTTCTAACAAATCTAGCAATACCAGCATTGATTTAACAGTTTCCACTGGTTCCACCAACAAAAAGAAGAGGTAAAGCAGTAGATAAAGAAAAAACAAGTGGGAGGCAAATGAGGCAAAGGAACAAAAAGATCAACCATTCCGGATATAAGGCAACCCAGTTTTATCCAAATTAATCATACCTTTCAACATAGGAAGTAAATTCCTAATATCAAACTCCAAATAACTATCAAGATAACAACCCTTATTAGCTAACCAATCCGTATACGGATTAGCTTCACGATAGATGCGCAAAATAGAATAATTAAGAGAAGAAAGGGAATTCTTAATTTTCCTAATAAAATAAAAGTTTTGAGGATTTCCAGGAACCACATTGGTAATAATCTAAACTAAAAGCATCCCATCCACCTCAGCCCACACAT
This sequence comes from Dendrobium nobile, assembly GCA_022539455.1. Taxonomy (NCBI): domain Eukaryota; kingdom Viridiplantae; phylum Streptophyta; class Magnoliopsida; order Asparagales; family Orchidaceae; genus Dendrobium; species Dendrobium nobile. The sequence goes on along the minus strand of CM039718.1, from coordinate 43,453,603 downwards.
ACTCAATACCGAGCTTAATACAGATATCCAGGCCATAAGACAAGACCAAAAGCTCAGCCATAATAACATTGGACAACTGTAAAGGACTAGCATAAGCCGTAATCACACACCTCAAATGATCACAGATTATACCACCAACACCAGCACAATTGGGCCTAACAGAACCATCAGAGTTGAGCTTGACATAAGGGGGTTTAGGCTTAATACATTTAACCACCTTGTCAATCGAATTCACATCCCAAAAAACCATGGGAAGGCCAAAAGCAAAAGCCATATCCGCACAATTATGAAAGTTCTTAATAGATATAAGATTGTAGGAATAAAATTACAAGATTTTATGTATCACATTCAAAATAATTTGAGTAGCGTCCATTTTGATGTCGTTATGCTTGGCATCATTTCTAGCTTTCCAAATGTACTGAAACATAAGAATAGGAATCAAATAAAAAATTTGGCCTTTAGAAGCATGCATCAAATTTTCTAAAGCAGATAACACATCATTATGAATGTTAACAAAACTTTTGTTGGCAAGAACATTGAAATAACTCCACACTTTATGAGCAATATTACGATTCACAAATAGGTGATTAGCATTCTCCACATTAGAACAACACAAACATTTGGAAGAAAGGTTAAAACCTTTTTTCTGAAGCAAAACGTCAACCAGAAGAAAGCCTTTAAGATACCTCTGAACAAGGATAGAGTAAGAAATTGGAATATTGTTATGCAAAATAGAAGAATATATAAGGAATTTCTCATATTTAATTCTAATATTATCCCAAACATTTTTCAACTGAAATTTACCAAAGGAAGAGAGGGTGAATAAAATTTTATCCTTGCATTGATCTTGTAAAGGAATATTCAAAATAATGTCCACTAAAATAGAAGCAATGACCTCCCTAATTTTGGTGATATTCCAACTATCATTTGTAACAAAATTAAACAACTTAACATTATCAATTGAGTGCGTATTTAAAAAACTATCTATAGAAAAAGGACCCATCAAGTTGTCTTGCCATAAAAAAAACATCACCTTTATCCAACCCCCATTGAATAAATTGCTCAGCTTCCCATTTAATATGGCACAATCTTTTCCATATCATGGAATCAGATTTTTTATAAGAACATAAAGTCGGATGAATATTATTGCAGTTTTTAGCATTCATATAGCAAGCCCATAAACTAATATTAGTTCTAAAAGAAAACCATAATTTATAAGAAAAGCTTGAGACATATCAGATAAAGTTTTCCATCCCAAACCCTCTTCATTAAAAACCCACAAATCTTACTCCAAGAAGACCACCAAATACAATTACTATTATAATTAGAACTCAGAAAAAACTTGTTAATCATCCTCTCTAATCTAATGCAAGTAGAAACCGTAGGTTGTAAGGTATGAAACAGATAAACATGAATAGAATTAAAAACAGTTTTGATCAGAACCAATCTTGATCCAAAAGATAGAAAATTAGAAGACTGATGAGAAAGTTTTCTCTGAAAAATAATAAAAATGTCTTCAAAAAGTTGATTCTTCTTTTTACCTTTATCAATAGGAGTACCCAAATACTTTATGGGTAATTTATTAGATTGGAAACCACAAATTCTTTGGATAGCATTAGTTCTAATCTGATTAACCGAGTTGCCAACAATAAATGTACTTTTGTCTTTATTAATAACCAAACCACTCATATCATGTAAATTGACAAGGAAATTGATCAACACTTTTATGTTATTAATAGAACCATTAGAAAACAGACTAAAATCATCAACAAAGCTAAGATGAGATATAGGGAAACCCCTCAAAGTGCAAAATTTAAGGTTCGGGTTTCTAAAATATAAATCATCTTACCCCCTAGAAAGATATTCCACTGCAATAATGAACAGGGCAGGAGAAATAGTATCATCTTGTATTAACCCTTTGGAAGAATTAAATAAACCATGATTCCTACCATCAATGATAACAAAGAAATAACAATTTTCAATACTATTCTTAATAAGCATAATGAAATAATCATTAAATCCAAATAAAGACAAAACATTGTAAAGTAAATTCTAGTTAAGATTATCATAGGCTTTAGTAATATGTACTTTAAAGATAATGTTTCACACTTTAACCTTAGTATTAATATCATGCGTAAGTTCTTGAGCTAAAAGAATATTGTCGAAAATAATTCTGCCCTTCACAAAACCAATCTGATTATAAGAAATAATTCTAGAAAGAATATTAATCAGCCTATTGGAAATGATTTTAGAATTGAGTTTGTTAAAAAAAGTGCAAAGGTTAAATGGCCTGAAGTTATTCCAATTATTGACCCCCTCTTTTTTTGGAATGAGAATAATATTGGTGGAAGAAAATATTTTAGGATTAGAATTTCCCAAAAAGAAATCTTTCACTACTTTAATCACATCCAACTTGACAATATTCTAAGTTTTTTGAAAAAAAATTGGTCATGAAACCATCAGGGCCTGCAACCGCATCACCTTTTAAATCATTAATAACATTGAAAATCTAAATTTTAGAATGAATTTGACAAAGTAAATTGTTGTCATTATCATTAATAAGTTCAAGAATAAAATGAGGATTATTATAGGAATAAACCTACTATGGCTATTAAAAATATTCATGAAATGATCAACTCCAGACCTATAAATCAACTCATCCGATACAATTAAGCTACCATAATTATTAATAATTTTGTGAATCTGGTTCTTAATTCTATTCTTTTTGGCCAAGGCATGGAAAAATTTAGTATTCCTATCACCCTCCACGATAAATTTGGCATTAGACTTTTGCCTCCATAAAGTTTCCTCTTGGAGCTGCAACTGAAAGAGATAGTCCTTAGCTTGGTTAAGGCAGTTAAGATTATCAAAGTTAGGATAATCCAAGTAAGTGTTGTCCAAACTAGTGACCTTAATCTCAGCTTCTTTAATATTAGAAAATATATTTTTAAAAATATTTTTATTCCACCATCTCAAATATTGCTTAAGTCTACTCAGTTGAGCCCATAATCTAAACATGTTAGTGATGTTGTTATTAGGGTATACAGAAGAACTCCAATAAATGTAGACCACAATCATAAAATCAGCATGGGAGATCCACATGTTCTAAAATATAAAAGCATAAGAACTAGTGTGACTATTAGCATTGATATTCAAAAGAAGAGGAGCATGATCGAAAAGCATTCTACTTAAATGTTTAACATTAGACATAGCAATATTAGCAAGCCATTCATTATTAAAAAGGATCCTTTCAATTCTTTGCCACAAATTAGCTCTATTCCAGGTGAAAGGACTCCCAGAAAAACTAATATCATTCAAATTGCAATCATTAATCATAGAGTTAAAATCGTCCATTGCTTTAGGATTTGGAGGATTTCCCCCAACTCTTTCTAACACTTTTTGATAATGGGATCCGCGGACAACCCATGAGAGATGGTCATAATAAAGTTTACAAGTCATTTTCCGATGTAATTGAAGGCAAAGAAGGAAGATTTCGTGAGACTCTGCTTGGTAAACGGGTCGATTATTCGGGGCGTTCCGTCATTGTCGTGGGTCCTTTGCTTTCATTACATCAATGTGGATTACCTCGAGGTATTAGAAATTATATTAAAATCACCTATCATACACCAAGGACCATTAATATTAGAAGAAAAATTAAGTAATTGATCTCAAAGAATAATGCTGTTTAGTCTAGTACAGGAAGCATAAACAAAAGAGGCATGACAACTAACATTAAATAAACTAATTTGAGAATGAACAACTTGAGAAAAATTTGAAATAATATTTAAAGACATGGCATTATTCCACATAATCCATATTTTGTAAGAGTAATTAGCATAGTAATTAGAAAAACCCAAAGCATTAGCAGTAGAAGAAATCTTGTGATTAGAAATGAAAGGCTCAATTAAAACCAATAAATAAATATTATGAACTCTACAGAGATTTCTGATTCTAACTTTAGAGTCCTTACCCCTAATACCCCTCACATTCCAGATGAGAGTCTTAATCATTGCAATCTGTTGATGAAGTTTAAGCTTTGTTGGATCTAGGAGTAGCAGGTAAAAAATTTTTAGCATGCTTACCATTCTTTTACCAACCTTAATAAAACTGTCTTCATCAATAATTTTTTGAGTAACATTATCATGATTGGAAGAAGAAGTAGTCTCTTGATTCATAGCTATAGGGTCAAAAGAAGAAGAGGGTATGAATTGACCTTCTTCACATACCTCATTAGAATCAATCATATTACCCACTAAATCAATATCCTTCAAACCTTTTCCTTTGGTATTAGAAAGCAAAGAAGATTTAGCTAAACTTTGATTTTCAATGTCATTGAACATAGAAGCAATAGAAACAAAGATATTAGGGTAATTTTCAATATCATTGTTCAAAGCATTCAAATTAATCGCCTCCTTTTCAATTAAAACTTCCGTTCTATTTTCATGAATATCCGCAATGGGCTAAAAGCATTATCCAGATTATCAAAAGCAGGAAGCAGTTCCACCTGATCCACAGGGATCAATTCATTATTATCCACGATAGGCACATATATTTTTTTCTCAGTGGATCCAGACTTCCCACGAATCATAACATCTGAATTTTTTAACTCTGGATGCAGCTTAAAACATTCAATTTGAACATGGCCATGGAATTTATAATGAGAATAGAAGTTGGGCACTTTTTCAAACTCAGCTTTTTGAAAATAACCGAAAGCTTTGGATCCAACCCAAGCTACCCTGGCATGTGTTTTTGAAATATCAACCTCAACTAGAAATCTAGCCATAGATGGCTGAGTCCTAGAAGCAGTCTCCTGATAAGTCTAGAGAAGTCTCTCAAAAATCAAACCCAAAGCATGCAAGACTTTTGGAATGAAGAAGTGAAGGCACAAATATGGAAAAGAGATCCAGATAGTAACTATAGGGGGTTCTTTTTTAATATCAAAAAATGGGGTCCATTTCAAAATACGCATTTGACAATTATAGATGAAATGAGAATGCCTAGCAAAAACTCTACTATAATCAAGTTAGTTTGATAACTGTATAACAACATGCTGAGAATCAAGTAATCTGACTGAATAAAAACTCGTAAGTTTTAAAGTGGCAAAAAACTGGCGTATAAAATCAAGGTTAGGTCTATATAATCCGAATTTACCAACCAACATAAATTGAAAAGGGAAAGCCAGTTTAAGGACTTCATCATCAGATAACAGAACAACTGGAACCCCATTGAAAACTATTTGAGTTAAGGTAGGAAGATCATCACCTGCAGACGTGCTACTAGAGAGTACCTCTTTAAAAGATCATGATTGAGAAGGAGATTTTAAATCATCGCCATCCAGATTAAAGAAACCTTTATTCTTATTCAGCATATGCTCAGAATTATTCCCCCATGGGGTAGAGGATGAAGCTCCAGCCATAAAAAGCTTGCCAGAAAGGGCCAAGGAACTAGAGAGGGAACCCAAAGCACTTAGATCGCAACAAAATTGTAAGGAACAAGTGAAAAAAGTGTGCTGTTGTTGTTGTTGTTGTTATTGTTGCATTCTAAGACCCCTAGTCTGACATTTTAATGATGACAAATAATATTAATTAAATTATCTTATACTTCATTAAATATTTTGAATGTTACTCCTATCTGTGAGTACTAACATTTCAGGGAGATCACACAATGCTCAAGATAATGAAGACTCGAGACTGGGTAGAATAGGATTTGAAGGAGTTTGTAACTTTGTATTTTCTTTATTTCTTTGTTTCTTGCGTGTCTCCATAAAAGTGTATGAAAACTGTGTGACTTTGCACACACACAGGGGGAGAGTTTTTTTTTTAAATATATTTTTATGTATATCATACTATATGATTTTAATTGGTACTATATGATACACTGTTGTTTAATGACTATCTTCTCTAAACTAATGATACTGTACGATCGTGATCTTACTATACGATTTGTTTTTAACCCAAAACCCTAATCGCCAGACGAACCTTTGATTTTCTTAAAATTAACATCCATGATTAGTCAATTAAGTCAAGGATTAATTAATGATTGGTTAATGTATTGTATGATCATGATCTTACAATATAATGAAACGAGATGATTTGTTGTTGTACCTATGTTCGTACCAGACAAACCATTGATTTTGTTCTAATCATACTATATGACCTTATTCATACTATAAGATTAATCGGGGTTATTTTTGGTCATACCAAAGATCGTACCAAACAAAACCTTGATTTTTGAACTAATTGTATTTTATAATATATGCATTATACAAGATGACCTAAATATTTTAACTGATCGTACAGTATGAATTAGATCATACCGAACCAAGAACAGAGATGAATTTTGGTTGACATTCATCATGTATGAACAGAAGAAGTATAGAACATTGTACTTGATGATATTTGTATCAGACTATATGATCATAAATATCTAAGTTGGATATTTAGGATTTCTTGAAACCTATTATAAAAATAATGCTTTTATTTTTTAAAGGAGAGAGGAATGTGACAAAAGGAGGGGAACACTTCAGATGGAGCCTCTTGAAAAGATTTAGGGCTTGTGAGAGGAAGGAGAAGGTGATTTTGTGCATAAGATAGATGTAGTGTGAGGGGATCACACGATTGCTCCAAGCCTGCTGCAACCTTGCTCCTCCTATGGCTCGGGTGAGTCTTGTGGGAGATCTCTAAGGGGTAGAGCCTTCAAGGTCAAAGTTCTCTAAGGTTCTCTACTTTCTCTAGGAGGGAGAAAAATGAGAAGGCCTGCTACCGTCACCAGGAGGGTGACATAATGTTCGGCACTCCGCCACACCAAGGAAGGTGAATGTGAGTTTGTGTAAATGCTTCTCCGCCTTGTTGTGGGAGCAAAAGAAGAGTTACTTTTGAGTAGTGAAAATCTTGGAGTGGATGACTTGGGGGAGTGGACGCAGGTCAAGGTTAACCGAACCACTATAAAAATTTCTAGTGTGCTTTTTCCATTTACCGCATTTTATTTTTTGTGCATTTAACATTGTTATAACTACTTGGTGAAAAGTTGATTTTAATATTTCATTGATCATTTAAAAATTTTACCATTACTATTGCAATAGTCATTTAATTACTACCTTATACTTCTAATTAAGTCATCTTTTGAAATAAACAAAAAATTTCAAAAATAGAGCTCCTGTTGAGGATTTAATTTTCTTAAAGCACCAATTCACCCCCCTCTTGGCGCATCTCATAATTTCAATTGGTACCAAATAGGGGTAAAAAAAATAGTGTTTTGAAAATCTTGAGAAAATCGATCATGGATCACTTTGGTAACCGTAATACTGCAGAGGGTTATTCCATAACTCCACCCTTGATTGATAACATACCGTTTGATTTCTAAAAAATTTGAATGCATATATTTATAATTTATAGACTACCACATGTGGATGTTGGTACAAGATGGTTACACTACACTTTTAAACTTTTGAATGGCGTTAAAACTCAAATATCATTTAGTAAGTAGAGCAATGAGGATAGCAAACTTGCATAAAATGCAAAATGCTTTAATTGTTTCTTTTGCGTATTGAAATTAGAAGATTATATGAGAGCGTCCACCTATGCTACTAGTAAGGAGATCTGGGATAGACTGTGTATCACATACGAAGGAACTAGTGAGGTTAAAAAGTCTAGATTAAATATTTTATTGCATGACTATGATCTCTTTCATATAAAAACTATTAAAACCATATCTGACATGTACTGTAGGTTCACTTAGATAGTGACATTCTTGCAAGTACTAGGTAGAGAGATATCTAATTCTAAAAAAGTTAATAAAATTTTGAGATGCTTATCGAGTTTTTATGATGCTAAAATCATTGCAATCACTGAGTCAAAAGATTTAAACATTTATTCAATTAACAATTTGCTTGGGTCACTCACTTCTTAAAATGAAGGAGTGAGTCAAAGGCAAAATGATGTAGTGAGTCTAAAAGAAAACAATTCAAAAAGTGACAGTTCTGTAGTGGAGGAAGATGATGATATAGCCTTGATGACCCATCAATTTAAGAATTTTTTGAAAAGAAAACAAAGGCATCATTGAAATAACTGAAACAAAGATAGAAGCTCAAATAATATTAGAGTTACATTTGACATAATTTGCTTTGAGTGTAGAAAACCAGGTCACCTTCGAGCGGATTGCCTAAACTTGTAGACCCATCCAGCCAAGGAGAGGGTTAAGAGAAGCCAAAGTATAAGAAAGGCAAGCTAAAGACATAGAAGGCATTTTTGGCTGACTCTGCCTCAAAATTGTTAGAAGAAGAAGTAGAGGAGGATGTAATGAATTTGTGTCTAATGTCTAATGATAATCCTGATCAATCAGATTAAGGCGATGTGTGTCAACTTTTATGTGAAGAATTGTTAGTTATTTAAAAAATTCATGATTCATATAGAAAGTTAAATAAAAAGCTTGCTAATCTTAACATTGAATTTAGTACTTTATAAACTGAGCATGCTAATTTAGTTAAAGAACTTTTTGATTTAGATAGAGATCACATGTTCCTACTTGAAAAAATAGATGAACTTGCATGAGAAATAGATAATAGTGTGCATCATTTAAAAGTAGAAGTGGCAACCTATGAATATACAAATAAAGGTCTGCAAGCAAAACTTATAGCACTTAAAAATAATAAACCATCATCCCCATTAGCTCAAATGAAACCCCTCAGTAATGCATGTATCATAAAAATTTAATAAGAGGTATCACCGCCCATATAGGTTAGCGAACCAATTTCTCATTGTTAGGTGCTTCTCTTGTGGCATGCTAGGTCACGTAGCTCGCACTTGCACGATTCACCATAGGACACATCTTGTGTGGAGAGCTAAACTACATTCATCATAGTATAGCATGCGTACATCTCATTTATACAATCATGAAGAGGAACCTAAACTCACTTTTTTTTTAAAGAAATGCATAAAATTGCATTAATAATGAAAAAAGGAATAAACTAAAGACTATGAACACTAGATTCCTCCCTAAATATTGTCTTAAAAAGAGGAGGAACCTTATTTATGTTGACATCTTCCCAAATAAAAAAACTCATAACGCCATAGTTAGCACATAAATCCGCTAACTTATTATATCTTCTATCAACACAATTGAAAATAATTTGATCAAACCCATCAAATAGTTGCATATTACCATACTTAGTAGTCCCCTTTTGTTTTGAATTTTATAAGAACTTCATCACATTAGCATTGTCTCCTTCAATTATAATACCTTTGTACTTGAACATCCAATTCGTGATAACCTCCTTGATTGATTGAGTAGCAAGAAGCTCCAAAGTAGAAATATCCCAATGTACATACATTTTACCAAAAGCCAAGAGAAATCTACCTTTATGATCACGTACTACCCCTCCTATTCCATCTTTAAAAGAAGATTGTAAGGTTGCATCAACATTGACCTTAAGCCAATCGGGTGGAGGGGGATACTAATGAGTGTTGGAAAGCCTAGACGACTGATTAGTATCCCATATACCCAAGAGTTTATTAGATCCTTGAGCCATAAATGAGGAATAACTCACTGCTTTTGCTCAAATAACGGAAGGACTGTCTTCTTTTCCATTGTGAATAAAATTGTTCCTGTATTTTTAATAGAAGAACACCACGTTAGAATCTAAATTGATCATGAATGATCCTTGTTTTGACATCCAGTTGTAGCACTCCGTCAATGATCCAAATATAGGAATTTGAAATCCCCACTTCCCAATTTGAAGAATAACTTCTTTCAACTTTGAGCACCTAGCCACAACATGATATGTGTCTTCGTCTTCTCACTTTGGTTCTAAAATCTAACTTCTGAATGACATTGTAGGGATGCTCTCACAAAAAACCTAGTGAGAGCATGTGTTACCTAGATAGTGGCTGCTCAAGACATATGATTAGAGACATGAAGAAGTTTATTACACTCGAAACCAGGACTGGAGGCAAGGTGAATTTATGAGACAACACCACCATGAAAGGGGAGGACTCAAGTATCATTGAAAATTAAAAAAAAAAAATAAATTAAAATATTTTATTACTTGATGGTTTAAAGCATGATCTTTTGAGTATTAGTCAATTATGTGATAAAGGATTTGACATAAAATTTCTTTCTAACAAATGCTTGATTTTAAATGATAAACTTATATTAGAAGGAAAACCGATAAACAATATTTATATGTTAGACTTTAACTGCATTAAAAATTCAAATTCATTGTGTATGAAAACAAAAATGGATGACTCTTGGTTATGGCATAGGAGACTATGCCATGCTGGCATGAAAACACTTAGGAATATTACTCAAAAAAACTTGGTTAGATGCATACCTAAGTTAGAATTCACTAAAGATTATTTATGTGATGCTTGCCAACTAGGAAAAAAGGTAAAATCATCATTTCATTCAATCAAGGATGTGAATACATCTAAGCCACTAGAATTTTTTCACATGGACATATTTGGACCCATTAGCCTATATGAGAAAAATTATGGATTACTTATTGTAGATGACTTCTCTAGATTCACTTAGGTAAGATTCCTATAACAAAAGAATGAGTTATTTAAGAAATTTAGAACTTTCTCCACTTGGAATCAAAGGAAATTATGATGTAAAACTTAATAATCCATAGTGATCTTAGCGGAGAGTTTCAAAATAAAAAATTTGAATCTTTTTATCAAGAGATAAAAAAAGAGCTTAACTTCTCTGCTTCTAGGACTCCTCAGCAAAATGGGATAGCTGAGAGAAAGAATAGAACCATGATAAAAGCTGCTAGGGCAATGCTAGCTGAGTACACTCTTCCTAGATACTTTTGGATAGAAGTAGTGAACACTACTTGTTATGTTTTAAATAGGGTGAACATTAGGTCAAAGTTGGATAAAGCACCATATAAACTTCTTAAGGGTAGAACATTAAATCTTTTCGACTTCCATGTCTTTAGTTGTAAATGTTTTGTCTTAATCAATGGGAAATCTTAAAAAGGAAAATTTGATCCCAAGGCTAATGAAGATGTCTTCATAGGTGATTCATTTGTAGGTAAGGCCTATAAAATCTTCAATAAGAGGATCTGAGTAGTAGAAAAATATACCTATATAGTATTTGATGAATCATATAAGACCTTTAAACCTAAATTTGAAGAAGAAGAGGTAAAGGCCATTGCGGGGTATAAACCATTACCATAGGAGATAGGGTAGAACCTCAGGAACAACTTCATAGAGATTAGGGATATTCTTCTAGTCATCCTAAAGAGTTAATCTTTGGAGACCCATCGGAAGGTATGAGAACTAGGCAGACATAGAAAAGAGGTTAGTCATTGAGCTTTTATCTCTATGATAGAATCCATGAGTATAGATCAAGCTTTAGGGGATGAATTTTGGATCCTAGAAATGCAAGAAGAGTTGAACCAATTTACTAAGAATGATGTATGGGAATTAATCAAGAGACCTAAATAGTATAGTGTGGTGGGAACGAAGTGGGTCTTTAAAAATAAGGTGAATGACTCAGGAATCATAGTAAGAAATATGTCAAACTAGTGGCTAAGGGGTATAACCAAATTGAGGGCATAGACTTTATGGAAACCTTTGCCCCAGTAGCTAGACTAGAAGCCATAAGGGTGCTTTTAGCCTTTGCTTGCTTCAAGGGTTTTAAATTGTATCAAATAAACATTAAGAATGTTTTTCTAACTCGGGTAATCAAAGAGGATGTTTATGTTGAGCAACCCCCCGGATTTAAAAACTCATAATTCCCAAATCATGTATTCAAATTAAAAAAGGCATTGTATGGGTTAAAGCAAGCACCAAGAGCATAGTATGAAAGACTTAGCTCATACTTACTAGAGAGAGGATTTGTTAAGAGTAGAGTAGACACCACCCTCTTCCTATAAATGATAAAAGATGAAATTCTCATTTTTCAGATTTATGTAGATGATATATTATTTGGATCTTTATATAAACCTTATGTAATGAATTCTCAAAAATAATGAGTAACAAGTTTGAAGTGAGCATGATGAGAGAGCTAAATTTTTTTCTTGGTTTTAGTGTAAAATAAATGAAAGATGGAACATTCCTTAGCCAAACTAAATACATCAAGGATATTCTAAAAAAATATAAATGGACAATGCTAAGGCCATGAACACTCCTATGAATTCTATCATTCAACTAGACAAAGACCCGAATAGAAAATCAATTGACTAAAAAAAATATAGAGAAATAATTTGATCTCTCCTCTATTTAATTGCCAATAGATTTGATATAATGTTTAGTGTGTGTTTCTATTCCTGATTCCAAGCCGACCTAAAAGATTCTCACTTGACTGCGGTCAAAAGTAGCCTTAGATATCTACTAGGCACTCCGAACCTAAGAAGTTTGTATCCTAGACACATCACCTCCTTTGAAATATTAGGGTATTGATATTCATATTTTGCAAGATGTATGATAGATAAGAAAAGCACCTTTGGAATATATCAATTCATAGGACAATCCTTAATTTCTTGGTCTAATAAAAAGTAGAATTCAGTAGCCTTTTCCTTGGCCGAGGTAGAATATATAATAATAGGGAGTTGTGTTGCACAAGTTTTATGGTTTAAACAACAACTTCTAGATCTTGGACTACCTGTAAGAACCATCTAAATTATGTGTGACAACACTAGTGTAATTTGCATATCAAAAAATCCAATTCAATACTCTCGAACAAAATATATAGATATTAAACATCAGTTCATAAGAGACCATGTAACCAAAAGAGATATAGAATTGTACCATATCAATTGGCATACATATTCACAAAATCACTAGCGTATGACACCTTTAGCATCTTAAGAACAAAACTAGGTATTATAGTCATTCATGGTTGATCCAAAAAAAAAAAAAAAAAAATGCAAAAAATTAGTCTTAGTTGTTTCATGATCTTCACACACTCTTCGCACTGAATTCCCAAAATGTCTAATTTTCTATCCATATCGTACTATATGATTCTAATTCATAATGCACGATTATCACAAAATGCACTGATCACAACCCTCTTTTGAATCGCTGATCCAGATTCAATCACCGATCTATACATCATCTATACAATATTGTAGTCAAACTATATGATACACGTATAATTAATAGTCCATGCATTCAAATCATTTGGTATGATATTATTACTCTTTGTACTGTATGATATCTACCTTTCATATTATATGATCCATGTGTCCAAATGGATTGGGATATATTTAACTCAGTAGGTATAATATTATTGTAATTCATACTGTATAAACACTCGTTCGTACTACACGATCATTTTTGTCAAAGGTCATACAGATATCCCATCGGGATGAACATATTTTCTTCATATCGACTAGTATGATCAGGATCGTACTATACGATTTGACCATCTTTTCTTGACTGGTCGTCTAGAAAAAATAATTACTTGATCAAACTGTATGATCTTCAATCATACTATACAATGAGACAAAATTCTTTAAATAGGAGGGGAAACTTTCCCAATTCACTCAACTGTTCTTCACTACACTTCTCTTCACTCATTTTTACTCATTGGTTAGATCAAGAAAATGTGGCCAAATCATTCCAGGAAGCTCCTCTTTGTCTCATCGCCATGATGATCATTTTCTTTCTGCTAAATATGAGGATGCCATCCATAAATTCAAAGCATGCAAGATCACTCCTTCTCGTAAGCTAAATCAAGTAGTCCTTAATTTTGAGGTGATGAACCTCTTCGCTTTTACTTCCCTTCAATTTCTCCTCACCCTGGCCGTTCTGTTTAACTCTGAGCTACTCTATGAGTTCCTTACCAACCTTAGGGTAAAACTTGATAACTTGACCCTCACTTCATTTGTCTGCCATCGAAATATTGAAATCAATAAAGTAGAACTCACTGAATATATCGAGCTTTCTACTGAAGGACCTAGAGCCCACTCCTTCATAAAAAAGGAGTTAGATTGGAGTTCCATCATATTGGTTTTTAAAAATGTTGCTTTGAACCAACACCAACCTCTTGTCCAGCCCTTAACATAAAATGTATGGATCATTTAATACATTCTTAGGACATACATAATACCCAAAGCTGGAAATAGGATATGCATGACCCAAATTATATATGTTGTGACTTACCTAATCATGTCCAATACTAGATTTGATGAAGTTGATATGATTATTAACTATATCCAGAACATGACCCAAATTCGCCATCCTAGCACCCACAAGAAATTAAATCTAGCCCTAGGGCATCTCATAGGATATATTCTTCACCACAAATACCAGTTGACCTATCATGGTGAACCCAACAATTTCCATATTTTCTATACGGATGCCTCTTTCTGTATCTTGTTTCATCAGGGCCAAGAGCATGCTGATCTGGATTTTGATGAAGAATGGGAGGTTGCTCCTGCAGGAGGACCTGCTCTACCAAGAGGACCTGCACTTGCCTATCCTCAAGATGACATTATTTAATGACTGGTCTGACTTGAAACATGAATTAACTCTATATCCATGAAGAGCACTAATAGTACAAGGATGACAAGCGATGGTTTGGAGAGAGATTTACTTTGATTGATCATCATTTTTCATATATCCATCGCTTCTTTCAGTCACCACCACCACCACCTGATCAGGATCCATTATTTGAGTGAGTCTCTATTTGATGCATTTTATGTGGTTTTTCATTGATGCTCTTCTTCTTGTTGATGTCAAAAGGGTGAGAAGTTTATCTATCCTTATTTAATATTTTTTCAGTTGCATATCATATTTCTTGAAGTCTTTTATAGTTTTTGTGACTTAAAATGAAATGCATGTTTCTATTCATGTATTTATGTTCTTTATCTATATTAATAAAAAAACAATTAAAATTTATTAGCATGCCTATCAACTAATATTAATTAACATCATCAAAAAGAGGGAGATTGATGCATTCTATGACCCATAGTCTGAGATTTTGATGATGGCAAATAATGTTGATTGAATTATCTTATTCTTCATTAAATATTTTTAATGTTACTCTTGTGTGTTAGTACTAACAATTCAAGGAGAACAAACACTTCTCAAGATAATGGAAGACTCGAGACTAGGAAGAATAGGATGTGAAGGAGTCTATAATTGCATTTTCTTTATTTCTTTTTTCTTGAGTCTGGCAATAAAAGTGTGTACAAGCTGAGTGACCATGCACACACACAGGGGGAGAGTTTCTTTTTAATTTTATTTATGTATATTGTAATATAGAATTTTTAATCAAACTGTACGATACACTGTGGTTTAATGCCTATCTTTTATGATTTAATCAAACTATACGATCGTGATCGTACTGAACAATTTATTTTCAACCCAAAATCCTAGCTGCTAGATTAATTTAAATAAGTTTTTAAATTTTCAATTTAAACTAATCATACTATATGATACCAATCATACTGTACGACAATTTAAATATTTCTAAAATTAACCCTTAATATTAGTCAATTAAATTAAGGATCAATTAATGATTGGTGATCGTACTGTATGATGAACCGAGATGTACCAACATTCATATCAAACGAACTTTTGATTTTCTTCTAATTGTAATGCCTAACCTTATTCGTACTATACAATGAACTAAGATTATTTTTTATCATACCAAAGATTGTATCATACAAAACCTTATTTTTTAAACTAATCGTACTGTATAATATATACATTATATAAGAAGACCTGAATATTTTAACAGATCGTACAATATAAATTGGATCGTACCAGATGATGAACAAAGATTAATTTTAGTAATCTGAGCATTCATCTGTATGAATAGAAGAAGTTTAGAACATTGTATTGGACGATATTCATATCATACTATACGATATATTACAAATTTATTACTTTTCTGTAGTCCTTCGTACCAGGATGGAAGCTATTTTGAACTGATCATACTGTATGATCAAGGATCGTACTATACAAACCAAAATAGTTAAGTTGAATATTTTAGGTTTCTTGAAGCTTGTTATAAAAATAATGCTTTTATTTTTTAAAGGAGAGAGATGAACATGACAAAAAGAGGGGAGCTCTTGAGCAGGAGCTTCTTGAAAATATTTGGGGCTTGTAAGAGGAAGGTGAAGGTGAGTTTGTGTGAGAGGGAGAAGTAGTATAAGGGGATCACATGGTTGCTCTAAGCCTACCCCACGCTTGCTCCTCCTATCACCTTGGCCAGTCTTGTGGGAGCTGTCTAAAGGGAAGAGACTTCAAGGTCAAAGTCCTCTATGGTTCTCTGCCTTCTCCAGATGGGATAAAATTGAGAAGGTCAACTGTCGTCACTAGGAGAAAGACATAGTGTCCGGCACTTTGCCATACTGGGAAGGAAAAGTGAGTTTGTGTAAAGGCTTCTGTACCTTACTGTAGGAGCAGGAGTGTTACTTTTGAGTAGTACAAATCTCGGAGTGGAGGACTATGGGAAGTGGATGTACGTTAAGGTTGACCAAACCACTATAAAAATTTCTGGTTTGTTTTTACCATTTACCACATTTTATTTTTCGTGCGTTTGACATTGCTATAACTGCTTGGTGAAATTTTGAATATTTTGTTGTGCGATTTAAAATTTTATCACTATTGTTGCAATAGTCATTTAGTTATTATCTTCCACTTCTAATTTGTTAAGTCATCTTTTGTAATAAATAAAAAAATTCAAAAAAAAACTCCTATTTAGGATTAATTTTTTTAAAGCACTAAATCCCACCCCCCCCCCTCTTAATGCATCTCATACTTTCATGCGTGTGTGTGTGCGTGCGTGCGTGTGTGTGTGTGTCAATTTTAGTAAGCTTATAGTTAAAAGTTTATAGTTAAATTAAACATCTCAATTAATTAAACAAACAAATCAACGCCAAACGCGAGTCAATTCAAGTCCAAATATGCTTACATCAACCACCTAAAGTATAATGAGAAATCCTAGGAAAATTATTAGAGGAATAAACAATTTCAAATCTTTGATGCTTATAAATAAATTGAGCATCTCAAAGAGTTGATTCCAACAAGACAAAATTTATCTAATTCTAACATTACTACATTACTTAAAAGTTGAAAGAATGTTCTATAATGAAGAGAATAAATACTAGACATCTGATGGTGTATAAATTGGCCCCCACTCTTTCAAAGGCTTGATGAATCTCAAAACTCCACCCCGAGCACCACCATTAGACTAGAGCTCAGCTACTTTCATTCCTAACCATCGTCATTGAACAATCACCCAAGCACCACCATCAGAAAATAGACTAATTACATTCATTAGACCATTGCATGATCTCCATTTATATCATCATTTGACCATGGAGACCTAAATACAATCATCTGACCACTATCACCTAATGACACTCCTTTGATTATCTCCAAACTACTATCCTCATATCGCCATCACTAAACTACAACTTTCCATGTGCCACATTACCCAATAATGTTACACCCACCAATATTTCTAAATAATATTCCTCTGAGCACCATTAACCAACTTCAATCCTTTAGTCATCCCCTTCTAACTAAGACCATCAAACCACCATTGTCACTCCGATCCTCCAATCATCATCATTTGACTATGATCCTCAAGCCATAGTTATTTGATTATAGTCTTCTAGTCACATTCATCTAATTAAACTCCTATGACTACCATCACCAGACTTCTAGACATAGTTTCCCAATCACAGTCATATGTCTACCATCACTAAAACTCTAGCCATAATTGCTCGATTACAGTCTTCTAACCACATTCTACTGATTACAATCTTGTAACTTCCATCACTTGACTTCGGTCCTCCAACAATTATTCACCAACTACATTTCTCTAACTTTACTATCATCTTCCTACCACCATAGCTTGACTATTTTCCTACAATCAACATCATCAATCTATGATCCTTCAATCAGCAAAACCCAATTATAGTCCCTTAACAAACATCACCCATAAATTATCCTCTTATAATTAAAACTTAATTGCAGTCCATTAACCAAAATTATTTCTATCCTCTGACCACTATCGCTTGACTTTGGCCATCATACCATCATCACTTAACTAAATCCACAAACTATGACTACACCCATAATGTTCTTTTAACCACAATTTCTCAATTGTGGTCCTCTAACAAACATCCCCCAATTTTAATCCTTAAATCACCATCACCCAACTTTAATCCTTTGACCACTATTATTTTACTATTACCTTTGATTAATATTTTAAAACTATCTCATATGATAACCATCATCTGAATATGATAATATGACCATTGTTAGTCAACTACAATGTTTATTGGTGGATTTATCTCAACCTCTATCAAACAGGTTTGTGCCATCAAGAAATACTATAATAAAAAATCTTATAATGGCCAACTATCATTAGTGGATTTCTTTGAGCTCTCCAAATTGATTAGCATATTTAGAAATACTCTAATAAATAACCTCATATATGCTAAATACCCTTAGTGAGTTTCTCTTAATTTTTTCCAATTAGGTTAACATCATTGAGTAATAATTTAATAAATAATCCAAGATATATTAAACATACTTGGTGAATTTGTCTCAGTCTCTTCTAGTATAATTTAAAGGTTTAATAATGACCTCTATAGTAATCTCTTACATGTGATGGCCTGAACAAATCTGATAAGACCAGTATGTTTAAATTTACATATATTTTTTTAATTTCTATGAATATTTCTACATTATTTTCTATTTAAAATTAGTCCATAGGGTTCAATGGTTTTGAGTTAGAATAGAAACTATATGTTTAAAATAATCCTTAGGAGCACCATGGCATAAAGTTCTGGGAGAAGTGACACTAACCACTCAATATTTTGGTGAAATAAGAGGTTCATTAGGAGCACTTTTGTTGTAGATTATATGTGTTATAGAACTGGTATATTAAGGTACTGTAGTGCTAATTCTAGGCCATATGGGATTGGGTACTTTATATTTTGGGTCTGTTTAGTGTATTTAGGAGTGCATAGGCACTACATTTTAATCGCCATGTAAATACTAAAATTCAACAATTCCATTATCAAAACACCTTTACCATTTTTTCTAGTTGGTTAGAGACCATGGGAAGATTTTAGAGAGAGAATGCCCACTTTAGAGATGTCTTAGTGTCATTTTCATCTATTAAGCCGATTGAGAATGTTATCCATATCAAAATATGTTACATTAATCTAACCTCTATTTTTAATAATATAGGTTTAACAATTTTTTTGCTTTTTAATTGAATGGATGAAACAATTATTTAGATAAATTGATTCTTAGAAAATTTTCATCAGATAACTTTTGGTCTGTTGCTTTCATTCTTTTGTATATTTTGACCTATTTATTATGCATTTTTATAAGATATTTATGAATGAATGGCATTTTAAATAGTTTGATGGGACATTTTGATTCTGATGAAAGTTACTATATAAGGATAAATGATCCAAAATATTATTATGAATATTATATTTGAATAGTTTTACGATTTGTTGTTATTGAAGCGTGTTAAATTTGTCTTGAAATTCAAATTATTCTACCATAATTTTGAGATCTACATAGTTCTATGATGTGTCTAATATGGGTATTACATGTCAAATATAGTTATATTTATTTGTTTGTATGATTGAAACTATATGAAAGAAGGGAATGTTGGTAGATGGTTATTGATGCTCATATGAATCAAAGTGGAGGTATAAGGTCTTAATACTAAATGAATGAATAGTGTTATGCACTAGGAGTCATAAGTTCCTTATAATATGGTGATATATAGTGGGAGTCATAAGGGCCTAATACTATTGTGCCATGCACTAGAGTTATAAGGGCCTTATATTGATGTGTTGTGCACTGAAATTCTTAAGGGCTTTATTCTGAATCAAAGAAATGTTTGGGAGGTATAAAAGCCTGAGTGGAGACTGATGTTATGTTTCACTAGAGACTAATTTAAGGTGTTTATTTCATATCTATGAAATTTTATTTTTTTAGCTATCTGATTGAATTATTATGTTGATACTGAATTTAAAAATGTTAAGCATCTAATGTGTGAGATTGTAGTTATTAATACAACTCTGAACTTTCTGTTAAAATTTTTTGTACGAATAATATACTTAATATTTTTATAAAGATTAAATAATCTTTTTATTTATTTTGTTATCTATTATTAAACATTTGTGTAGGTTCCATGTTGCCTATTGAGTATGGTTTTCTCGTACTTACTCTTTTTGTATGTGATAATTTCAAGACAAGGAGAGGGAAAGGGAAAAGGGCAGTTTGAGTGGATAGAGGATGTAAATTTTAGTTTCTACATATGTATTGTTGTTAATAGATTATTTTAACAATCATGATGTATTTTAGATGAATATATAATTATTATGTATAGCTTTTTTTATATGAATACAAAAATTTTGTTCAGTTAACTTTCTGCTTCAATATGATATTAAAAGATCTATGCTTCTATTAATAAACAAAAAATAAATCCTTCTAAATAGATCTAGGGAACTATCCTGTAAGATCTAATACAATTTGTCTCATTTGATATATGATTTATGTTACGTTGGCTAATGACAAAAGGCACATTAATGACCTATAAAATATATAATTTCTAAAAAGAATTCTTCATAGCCATCTTCAACAAGCATAAGGTTCCTGGTTAATATTATGTCATTAGTAAATTAAATCGTGATACTATTATATCAAAATAGATAGAGAGCTAGACAGACAAATGGCTTGGTCTTGTATGGGGGGAAACTTCTACAAAGTTAAATTCCACTAATTTTAAAAACCCTATTATAAAATTTCAGTCATACTCCTATAAAAATACATAAGGAAACATACATTTATGAGTTGTACATAAAAATAACCATATTTTAAGTCTGCATATAAAACTATTAAATTTAGATCATAAAATTCTTCATAACATCATCAAAGATTTTTCAAGTCTTTTATAGCATGCAAGCCCTTGCCTCTATTGAACCCCATGAGTGTAGTATACAATAAAGTTTTGATAATCACAAACCTTATTGGTTAAGCTAATCAAAAGTTTAGTTATGTGTGCAAGATATTTCTTTTTATACTAACTTTGCAGGTAAATGAAGGATAAAAGTATTGTGCAAACAGGTGATGGAATTAGGATGAGAACCTAATGTAGCTAATGAGTTGAACATAAAAATAACCTCAAAGATAAGAAGATCAAAAAGAAAAGTATGTATCAATTTTTTTTTCTTTAGTCTTTTATAACTTAGGTATTTAGTGGGTTGAAGAACCAAACACATAGACATGAGTGTAAGTAATAAAAATAATTGAAATCATTAACTTTTTTATTAATCATAATATATGAAATAAATGAAACTTTAGAAATTTATGATAATAAAGTAACATTAATTAGTACAATCTTTATCATACAGGTCGATCCAAAATAGAGAAAAAATTAAGGACTTAGCTGAATTAAACTATTAATGTTGTATTATCAACCTGTCATATTTAGATAAAAACAATTTTAGGGTTTATTTTTAATCCTTTATATATATACTTAACAAGAAAAATAGAGAGAATGTCTGAGAGTGATTATTACCCAAGGAGAGCACAAATTCTTTTATGAAGTTCTTGATAGCTTCATGCAATAGTTTGAGGGAGAGGGAGAGAGAGATTAGAGAAAATATAAGGGATTTCTTGAAAGGTTGTTAAAGATATCTTTGTTTAAGAGAAGTGCATAAGGTTGTTATTCTTCATCTACATCCTTGCTCATGAAGTTGTTGTATGTGAGAGAGCTTTGGTGAAAGCACTTTGAAAAGTCTTAGTGTTGGAGGATGTTGGTCTTGCTGAGGACCCTAAAGGTGTAATCATGTCTATCATGATGGGTCCATAAAGAGGATGGCCTCTTATGAGAGAAGTAGTGTAAAGGATGTTCTCTACTTCCCTGTGAAAAAGAGAGGTTTCTCCACCTTGTTATGAGTAGAAGGAGTGTGTTAGTGGAATTCTTGAAGTCAACATAGGTTAGGTTGACAGAACCACTAGAATTTTTAATTTATATTTTCCATTAAGGTTGTATCTTTAGCTGTGTTTGTTGCAATTTAATTACCTTCTTAGTTTTCATTGCATTATTGTTGATCATTTGAAAAGGAAAAAAAATAAAGTATATATATATATGAACATACTTGAATATTTAAATTTCTATAAAAATAAGTTTTCTTAATTGGGATAAAATTACTTTTTAAAATAAATGAAATTCATTTAGTTTAGTTGTCTAAAAGTTCTAAAGAGTACCGCTAATATTATTCAAAATTTTAAAAAGACACTAATTCACCTCTCCACCTCCTCTAGTGTGCCTCAAACACTTTCAATCTCAACTTCTGGCAAGCAATATCTTCCTCTTAATGATTTGTTATAGTTTTTCCAACAAACAAAATTTTTACCTTAATTACAACTCATCTAAGATGATTATAATGGCATATCTTCAATGCCAATGCTTGCATGTTGGAGTATAACTTCTAAGAAGAAGTGCAAAAGTGAGCCATATTCACCTGTAAAATTGGTCCAAATGATAACACCATTTTAATGAAAAAATTAGAACCTCATTAAAAGGATTAGATGTCTTGGTTGCCTTGGAATTTAATTTGCCGAATGAGGAAACTCATGGCCTTTTCAACAAAGGATTAAAGCCTCATCAGAAGCACTAGAAGTTTTAATCTCCTTCAAATTTAGTTTGTCCAATGAGGAAAACCAACAAAATTTTCAAGGGAAGACCAAAGCATGAATGTATGTACTATAAATATTTTTCGCCTATAAATTTTACTTTTTTTTAATGAGGATATGCAACAATAATTTAAAAGGGAGATTGGAGCCTAGCCATAAAATTAGAAGAATATTATAGATAGAAACTTCCATAATTAAATTCAAATCCATCTAAAGTTTGATATCAACAAGATTATAGTTGAATCAAACATCTCAATGAGATGAAGCTAATAACACTTGATGTATAATTAAAAGAGCTTGGATCAAGAATATGAAGTATAGTTAAAACTTTGGGACATTAATTGGTGCACCAGTAAACTTTAAATATTATATGCTTAAATTCAAATCAAGCATTTCAATGAGAATAATCCAATGATCCAAAAATTTTCAAATTTGTACATAATTAAGGAACATAAATGTTAAAAGAATATTTTATGATCAAGAAAACTAATAGTGTTCATCTAATAGAGAGTACCATATTTTGGATAAATTAATGGTGGATGTCACTCTCAAAAAGCTATAAATTGGCCCCCACTCTCTACATGAAGGGGAGGCTTAGACCTTGGCTTGAGATGTTAAAGAGCTTAAAGGCTTGAAGAATCTTAGAGCTCCATCATTAGCACCATTTTAGGACCATTGCTTAACTACCACTTTTATACACCTCCCAACCACTGTCATCAGACCATAAACTAATTTCCACCATCAAACCACTGACTAATGGTCACCAATGTAACTAGCATAACTATTATTATCAATCATCTCATGATTACCACCATCTCCATCTAATAAAGATCACTCAATTATAATCATTCAACCATTATTATCCAACTATGATCCTCCAACCATTGCTTTATAACAAACTTCTTATTGTCATCACCCAACTTTGATCCTTGAAATAAAATCACCAAACCAAAGTAATTAAGCTATTATTTCCCAACTAAGTTCATCCGACTTGGGGCACTCAACTATAGTCAACTAATCACTATCTCCCAACTACAGTCATCTAACCAACATTGGCTTAGTAAGGTTCTTTAACCATCATTTCCAGAATATGATCCACCTACTACCATTACTTATCTCTATTCCTTGTTGTTTATTACCCAACTATGATCACTCAACAGTACTTTTATGAATAATGTTGCTTAATCATGTTACTCTAAACATCATCTCCCGACTATAATCCTCCACCACCATTACCTAATTATAATCTTTGAACCATCATCATCTAACAACAACCACAAACCACTAACACCCAACTGTTATCCTCTAATAACCATCGCCCAACTATGATACTCTAATCACCAAAGTATAAGTGTGGTCCTCTGAACTTCATCACCCAACTAGTTCATATGATCACCAAACAACATCAAACCCTTATCCCACTACATTGGGTTAGCAACATGGATCTTTTTTCTCCATTATGTCCTATTAAAAGTCAAATTCTCATTTAAGTCTAATAGAGAAAGATTAGTTCTAATATTTTATAACCAAGTCTTTTTAGGTCTGTCTCTACCTTTCGTAACATATCTCAAATCTAATACCACTACTTTCCTAACTTGGGTCAATCGAAGATTGCCATTTTATGTGACCAAACCATCTAAGGCTACTATCTCTAAACTTATCTTTTACTGGAGCTACTCCAACCTTTTCATGTATATGCTCATTTCATATCCTACCTATAAGGGTAAAGTCACTCATCCACCTAAGCATCATCATCTCTGCCACACTTAACTTAGTATTATGCTTCTCTTTTAATGGCCAACATTTGGCACCATAAAGCATTATAGGCCTCACCACCATCTTATAGAATTTTCTATTAAGTTTGAGGGGTACTCTTTTATCACACAACAAGCCCAATACATTCCTCCACTTCAACCATCCAACTTGAATTATGATGATAATATCCCCATCTCTTCATCATTACTTTAAACAATAAATCCAAGATATATAAAATGCATACTCTTACTAATGACTTGATCGCCCAAAGTCACAATCCCCTCACTAGGACTATTAATACTAAAATTACACTCCATATATTCTATTTTCGATCTACTCATCGAAAATCTTTAGACTCTAAGGTTGACCTACATAATTCGAATTTACCTTCAACTCCCTCTCTGGTTTTATCAGCAAGAAGAATATCATCAACAAAAAGCATACACTAAGGTACATCCTCTTGTAAATGTCTAATGAGAACATCCATGACTAAAGTAAAAAGATATTGATGTAACCCAACCGAAATAGGGAAATACTTGGTCAAACCACCTTGTGTTTGAGCACAAGTAATAGCTCCTTCACACATATATTTAATGATTTAAATATAAGCATTATTAACTCCATTCTTTTCAAGAATTCTCTATAGCATTTCTCTCGAAACTTTATCATATGCTTTTTCTAAATAAGTAAATATCATATGTAGATCCTTTTTATTTTCTCTATATTTCTCCATCTAACCTCTTAATAAATGTATGTCTTCCATAGTCGACCTACCCAACATGATTCCATACTAATTTTGTCAAATATTAGTATCACTTCACAACCTATGCTTCATAACTCGCTCCCATAGTTTTAAAGTACAACACATTAACTTAATTCCTCTATAATTCGCACAATCTTGTGCATCACCTTTATTCCTAAAAATAGGAATTAACACACTCATTCTCCACTCATTTTGCATCTTTTAGTCTTCAAAATAGTATTAAAAGGTTTAGTAAACCAATAAATTCTATCATCTCCTAAACATTTCTACACCTCTATTGGAATATCATCAGGTCCAACACTCCACACTTCATTTTCTTTTAATCCTCTGTAACTTTGGTTTTATTAATGCACCGATAAAAATAGAAATCGTTATTTTCATTTAGGGTGATAAGGTTACAATAGTCAATCATTTTTTCACATACTTCATTAAAATGTTTAGCAAAATATCTTATCTAACTTTGTTGAATATCATCTTCTACGTAAAGTACTTTTGATCTTTATCCTTAATACACTTCACTTGAATTAAATCCTTACTTTTCCTATCTCTTTATTTTGCTAACTTATACATATATCTTTCTCCCTCCTTAATATCTAATCTATCAATAAATCAATAGAAGCTAATTTCTTTGTATTGCACATTGCTTTCTTAGATTCCTTATGTGCCTCTTTATATCTTTCCTAATCATTAGAGTTTCTATAACTAAACAAATTTTTATAACAAATCTTCTTATTTTTAATCTTATCTTTTATAATTAGATTCCACCATCAACTATTTTTACTATTAGTCTCTCAAATACAGTATTATTATGAACATCATGAAACTTCAGTCCTCTTCTATCGTCACCCAACTTCGATCATCTAACCACCACCACTTGGCTATGATCATCCAATAATAATTGATCATCAATGATTCAACAAGTATCATCACCCAACTATAACTCTTTGATCACTATCACTCAACTATGGTTCTCCAACTAGTATCACCCAACTATAATTCTCATACCACTTTTGTCTGACTATAATCTTCCAACCACTTTAGCCCAACTTTGATCCTATATCCACCATCACTCAACAATGGTCCTCTAACCACCATCACCCTAATATGGTTGTTTTATCACAATCATTTGACTATATATGATCACTCACCATTATCATAAGACTATGATCTAAAATGTCACTTGATATCAACCCTTTGACTACCATTATAGACTATAATCCCTAACTATTATCACCCAATTAACAACCCCAAACTACCATCATTGGATTATCATTCTCTGGCCATCATTAACTAACTAGTATCCTCAAACCACCATCACCCAACTATGATCCTCTAATCACCATTCCCCTATTATATTGCTCAACTCAATCTTCTTACCATTATTGCCCATCTACTTTAATATCCAATGACATCATTATTTGATGTCACTATCACAAGTAATGTCAATGCCTACTATGTCCCGTAAAACTAATGTATATTAATGACACAAACTCTAACTTCTAAGATTAGCACCAAGATATAAGTAAGACTTCTTGGTGTTTAGACTCCCTCCTAGAAAATGTACTGCCAAACAAATACTAAATGATCCTTTAGGACATCTCTTATGCCATAGAACTCTTCCAACTTCCATTATAGAGCACATGCTATTCACTGTACGACTATTATGTTATATTTGTATTTTTCTCATTCATCAGATAAGACATCAATTATAACTGATGATAAGATAATGAATTCATTTTAATTGAAATTCAATTAAGCTAAGCAATACCTTATAGCTTTTTCTTTTCGAAAATTTTCATATAAAAAATTCTAATATCTCTCATTACTCCTTTTATCTACACATGCGCTGAATCTTCATTATAAGAAGTCAATCACTTTTTCTATCATCATCAATATTTTGATTCATATATATATATATATATATATATATATATATATATATATATATATGGAGAGAGAAAGAGAGAGAGAGAGAGAGTCTTAGGTTTCATTTGGGATGGCTCTTTTATTGTTTCTTAAAGTAGTTTTTTAGTTAAAAAATTAAAATAAACGGCTTTCTTACTACTTCTTAAAGCTACTTTCTAATATAAAAATTTTAATTTTTGTACTAAAAAATTGTTTTAATGAACAGGAAAAAAGCTATTCCAAACAAAACCTTAATATGAAATTTTATGCAAAACAAAAAAAAGGGTGGCCAAGGAGTTTAGTCAGCAGCTATTAAAGTGGGACAGTTGAGGGCTAAATTTTCTTGGAATTTTGTTACAAATCCTTCTTCTCTTCTCAACATGATCTTGATGGCAAAATATGGGAAGGATATTTGGAATTCAAAGGTCAAAAGCTATTTCTCTCCTACTTGGAAGATATTAACTAATGGGGTCAAATTTCTGCAACAAATTATGAGATGGAAGGTCTCGAATGGCAATTGTATCAATACAAGTAAAGACATTTGGGTTCTAGAAAAAAGCATTAATCGGTGGCTCACTTTTGTTGCATATTTCAACAAGGAAAGTAAATGTCTTATGGATTTTATCCAGAAAGATGAATGGAATGTATCCAAACTGAATCAATTCTTTGATCCAGATTTGGTGGAGGTAATTAGATTTGTTCCAATTCATTCAGAATTGCAAAGTGATCAATTGGAGATGATGTATAAATGCTCAGGTAAATCTATAACAGCTCTGGTTTAGGAGAAACTGGTTGATAATGCTGCTGAAGATAAGAATTGGGGATGGATGAAAATGTTAAAACTTTGACCCCATGTAGAATTATTCTGGTGGAGACTAAATCAAAATGGAATCCCCTCAAATGAGTTATTGATGTATAGAAGACTGCTGGACTTCAATTCTAAACATATAGTAGTCAATTGTGTGTATCTCTCTTAAGTGATAAATATGCTCAATAGATGGGGATTTAAGGTCCCTATTTTTATTGATCTTAAAGAAAGCTATCAGGAGTTGTCTGTTTTATCAAATTCTGATATGTTTTTAGGGAATTTGTATTGTTCTGCTATCTTTTTTTCATGCAAAAGCAGAAACAAGCTCATACACGATGGAAATTAAAAGGTGATGGCATCACTGTAACAACAACAAATTTAGTCAGCTTTGCTACAGCCTCCTTTCGTTTTAATCCATTTTCAGATAATTGGGGTACCAAAAAATTTAATCTTCTTCTTGTTGGTATTCCCCCCGAGTGGACTAAGCTCAATATTGGTGCTTCATTAGAGAGTTCATATAGGCAGGAAAAGGTGGCGCGATGAGAGACTCTTAAGGAAGATTTCAGTTTGCATTTGGCTTTAGCAGTTTGCATTGGGACTGGTCAGAATTGGAGCTACTGCTAGTTCTATCTTTGAGGAGGGTTCTTCAAGAATGGATGTATGAGGTGAAAGGAATCATAATAGAAGGAGACAATTATAATGTAATCAAGTATGTCCAAGGCGTGATGAATAATGAAGATGCTAAGGAGGTTTTTTTGAAGCCACAAGATTTATCTTTTCTTAGAAATTTTAATCAAGTGCTTTTTCATTTTGTGAATAGAAAGTGTAATAAGTTAGCTGATTGTTGTGCTAACTATGCTCGATCTTATGATTTCATTTGGGATAGTTTAGATTTCAATAACATTCCTCCTTTGTTTCTTTGTTAAAGGAGGAAAGCGATAGGGGTGCTATCACTTAGTGCTTATATTTTCATTTTATCAATAAAATTGTTCTATGCATTTCTTCAAAAAAAAAAAAAAAAAAAACAAAACCTCAATATATTACTGCATATAAATCAATTCATTAGATAATGACAGCGAACAACTCCCGACCACTTCACAGTTCAGTCAGGCACACTTAGAAATTAAAGGGCTTGAGCTCCACTTCCAAATCAATCAGGTGAATGACCCATAACAATTTGCACGGTTATCCAACCAACGGATGTGTAACATGCGCTAACTTACATCGATATATTTTAATTCTCAAGATTCCAATTGGCCGGAATACCTGAGCCAAACTCGACCGGCTCACCTAATTAGAGTAATCTTGGTGGATTCAACCCACCAAGCTCGGGGGAGGTTGACATCGTGATAATGGAGATTACATTAAACTAAAAGGGAGACTTCAGAAGCAGTACTTTGTTGTTGGTAGCCGCATTGCGTTACACAGTACATGCCACAATCAAAATTTAAATGATCTCTCTCTCTCTCTCTCTCTCTCTCCCTATCTACGTTGCTACAGTAATAATAATTCTTATCTATTCGTTGAAAGTGAAATAACAGTTGAGCTTTTATATATATATAATAGCATATGGGCTTTTTATTTTTAAAACTAAAACAACCGTTTGGAATGGTTGTAATTTTTTTCTAAAAAAAGATTGTAAAGTTAATATGAGGAATAGTTTTTTTAATTATTATAGAAAGTAATTTTTTAGCACAAAATTTTTAAAAAGTTGTGAAAAGCAATAACCAAATAAAAAAATATTGTTGAAATACAAAGCAGTAAAAAAGCTGCTCTAAATGAAATTTTAATTTGAGTTGATTGATATCGATCAACTAATATATTTGGCTTAAGCCAATGATGCTTTGCTCTTTTAAGGTAGAAAGCACATCCACTAATATGTTCAACTCAACTAAATTTTGCTACTCTCATTGATCCCCCTTTCTCTTTCTCCCTCATTTCTATGATATTTATCCAAAAAAAAATAGCAGTACTATATATATATATATTAATGATAAAAGTTCTGTGACATTTGTTCTACCTTTATTTTTAGAATAACACGTATTTGAAAACATTTCTGATAACAGTAATGTGCATTAGTTTTTTTTTTTTTTGGAGGGGGACATTTGGCCAATTAAGATAAATTTACACACGTCATATACGTAAGACTTAAATTTGAGACCTCTTAGTTAGAAGTCAAAACTCTCAACCAATATATTATGCAATAGGTCGCAGTGAGAATTTTTGCAGCACAGCTTTTGTGATTATAAATGTGCATATCGTCGCTTACATTATATTATATGTATAAAACAATTATATAATGAACCAAAAATATAGAATGATAGAACTAAGCGGAGTAGGGAGAGCTTCTGGAAGGCAAACACTTTTACCAACTCTAGTAGGTAAGGGTAAGCCTGAGGTGGATGCTATCACCATCACGCATCAAGGAGTTGGGAATGAATAAAGAATCCATCGGGGATTGTACAGTTCAGTAATCAACTCTTAATGACCATTTGGAGTACTTAGATTTCCATTCTAATATCAGCTTCCACCTAGCACCATTTTGCATGTGCAAATCTATATGGAATTAAATGGATCAAATTTGGCTCTTGATACTTTGTTTTTATATTTCGTTCCACTAAAATTTTCTTTCTTGTAAATAATAGTTAATTCAGCATTAAACATGATTATCTTGATTCTTTCTTTTTATATTTCGTTCCACTAAAATTTTCTTTCTTGTAAATAATAGTTAATTCAGCTTTAAACATGATTAGTGATGTATTAATTTTCATTAAGAAAGTAAATATTTGAGCATGGTCAAATTGGGCAAACTCAGTGACTTTTTGATGTAATATTTAGACTTCGTTGGGGACAGTTTTTCTACTACTTCTTAAAGCTGCTTTTTAGTACAAAAATTTTATTCTTGTACTAGAAAGCTATTTTACAAAGTAGTAAGAAATTCGTCCTGCCAACTGATTTTGGGAGGTAGACTAATTGTTCTGCTTATAAAAAGATAAGGTGGCGTTTGAGATGTCTTTTTTATTGTTTTCAAATTTAATTTTTTGGTACAAAATTGTTTTGAAATTAATAAAAAAATACTAGCTAAAAGCTGTCCCAAACAAAACAAAAATATATATATATATATATATACATATATATATATATATATATATATACATATATATATATATATATATATATATATATATATATATATATACATATATATATACATATATATACATATACATATATATATGTATATATATGTATATATATATATGTATATATATATGTACACATATATGTATATATACATATATATACATATATATAAGGGGCCTACGCATTAAAAATAAAGTACAAAGTCATTAAGGGGAACTCCATCTCACTACCGCTCAAAGAGCTACAACAATAAAGAAAAAAAGAAACCTACGAACTCGAGTTCCCCGCTAGAAAACAATACATAGCAACCTAAGAACATGCTACGGTGCTTAAGAAAAAGCACCCGAAAAAAGGGAGTAAACAAAAAATAACCAAAATGCTCGTAGCAACAGGTCCCCAAAGAAATCTTTCAATCAAACGCCCAAAAAGGAGCCTGCAAAAACAAAAGATAGAAAAGAGAAAAAGATCTTAAAATATATCATATAAGGTTCCTAAACAAAAAAAATAGAAACACCCCAAAAGGATATAACTAAATGAGGGGAGACCAGCATAGCTCCATAATAGCCCAAAAAGTAGAACCAAACTGCAGCAAAACAGGACACACACCACATTTCCCAACCTTTATTATCTTGCCCAACAATCACAATAAAACTAAATAATCCAGCCAACCTGCAAAAGGACCAATAACCCAGTAAACCAAAATCCTCCAGCAAACCAACAGAGAACCCCACAGTCTAGCAAACCCGCATGAGCAGAGACGGACAAAGAAAGCACCCCATAATAAACTTCAACATCCACACCCAGAAGACCTGGGACAATACCCGAGAGAAAAAGAACTAGGGGACATAGGAAAAACTCGAGAACAGGCAGACCCCCAGGATAGACACCACAGGTCACCAAGAGACCAGAACATCTAAGCATAGTAAATAAACAACAAGGTCGGAAACCCAACACAGAACCCAAGATAAATAAGATAAAACTGAAACACCACAAAGCCACCCCCACTCAGCAAAAAATAAACCTCCCGCCAATAACCGAGCGAAGCAAAAAAGGTCATCCAGAGAGAAGAAAAGGAACCCAAACACCAGAATAGCTATAAAATCAAGAAAATTAACATTTAACATAGGGTAAACAAATTTGATCCAATCTAACCAGCCCTTGGATCGGGACAGGCAACTAAGTAAGAGAAAACTCAGTCAAATTAGAATTGTTATAGCCCAACTTAGCCAAAGCTTGAGCACAAGCATTGACCTCATCCAAAATGGTCAAAAAAGAGCAGTTAAGGGAGGCCAAGATCTTCCTAATACTCCTCCTAAAGTAAAATAAGGAATAAGAACAAATGCCATCCTCCAAATTAAGAACAGAATTTAAATCAAAATAAGAGGTATACTCCATAACAATATTATTATGATAAAGACTAGCATAAAGGTTTAATCCATGATGCACGACAATTAAGAGGCCACCATTTCTATCACTACCAATAATATTGCCAGCAAAACCCAAAATAAAAGCACCATTATGATCTCTAGTGAGACCACCAACAAAAGAATTGTTCCCATCATAAATACTATCAATATTCAACTTAATATAGTTAGCAATAGGCTTACACAAATTATTACTTCTAAACTCCACTTGGGAGTTAGCCACCTCCAACTTAATACCAAAAGCTTCAAGAATAAAAAGAAAATTCTTAAAATTCTTCAACAAAAGTAAATTGGAAGAAAAAAGAGCCTTGAACTTATCCTTAACTTTAGGAATGATTCTCTGATGATTCATAGCAATCCCATTGAAACGAGAATCATTTCTCTCCAACCAAAGGAACAAAAAAATTAGAGCAAGGATCACATTCCGAACATGACCTCTATTCCTCACCAACCAACCATCATGCAAGTTTTGAACAGAAATATTAGGGTTATAATAATTAAGATGAAATAAGTCCTCAAAAAATACCAAACCTTCACAGCATTGGGACCATAGATGAAGACGTGATGCATATTATCGACATGGGAACAACATTGACATCTAGAGGCAAGGATAAAGCCTCTTTTCTTAACATCTCATTAGTAGGAATGTACTTGTGGAGAATTCTCTAAATAAACACAGAGATCGTAGAGGTAATGCTTTTGTGCCAGATCATTTTAAAAAGCTTAGAAGAATCATTTTTACTTCTTGAAAAATGCCAAGCATCCTTAGTTCTAAATAAAACGTCTTTAGTAAAAGTACGAAGCAAAGAATCCTTAGAGTTGAAATTTAGGGGAATCTTAAGAATCAGCTAAATAGTAGAAACATGAAGAATATTGGAAAGCTTATCCAAATCCCACCCATTAGCAGAAAGAAAAAATTAACCTTCACAGGGTCAATAAAAAAAGTGTTAAATAAAGCATCCAGAGACTTACCATTAATCCAACGATCTTGCCAAAAGAAAATATTACCCACCCCAAGACGCCAAACTAAAGAGGGCTCCACTTTCCATTTAACCAAAAAAAGCTGATGCAACACCTTAGACATGCCTTTAGAATAATAGCACTTAGAAGGATGAATCCCCTAATAATACTTGGCCCTCATCAACTTGGCCCAAAGACTCACATTAGACCTAAAATTGTACCACAATTTAAAGGAAAACATAGAAACCAAATCAAACATAGTCTTACACCCAAGAGCCCCTTCTTGTAAGGACCCACAACAATTAGCCCAAGAGGTCCAATGAATCTTAGAGTTATTACCCATCCCCTTCCAAAAAATTTATTAAAAATTCTATCAATTCTACTGTACACTAACTTGGTAGGAAAGAAGTTTTGAAAGCTATAAACCAGAATAGAAGAGATAACACTTTTAATAAGAACAAGATGACCACCAAAGCTTAAAAAAATTTGAATCCGACAAAGACAGTCTATTCTGCACTGTAGAATTTAAACCATCAAAAAGAAAAGACTTCTTGCTTCCCTTATAAAGCAGGATACCCAAATATTTTAAAGGCAAAGAAGCTTGAGAAAAGCTAGTAAGATTTTTTAATATCTAAAACCCTGTCAGATGATCACTTTTAGCAATAACAAAACAACACTTATTCTTATTAAATGCAAGGCAACTAATAGATTCAAACTGATCAAAAAAGCTCAATAATTTACTAACCTTGTTCTTCGAAGCATTCGAAAACACAATGAAATCATCAGCAAAGCATAAGTGAGAAATATTAATGCCACCAAAAGTTCTAAAATAAAGACTAGGACATTTGTGAAAAAGATCTAAAGACCCCTAGACAGGTAATCCGCAGCAATAATAAATATCGCAAGAGAAATGGGATCACCTTATCTCAAGCCATGGGAGGTTTTAAGGAAACCATGACTCTTACCATTCACAATAATAGAGAAAAAAGGATTTTCGTTACACGATTTGATAAGAGAAATGAACTTATCATCAAAACTAAATAAGCTCAACAATTTGTAAATAAAACACCAGTTAATATTATCAATGGCCTTAGCAATGTCCAATTTCAAAATCATATTACCACCTCTAACCTTCACATCCAAGTCATTACAAAATTCATGGGCCAACAATATATTGTCAGCAATGGCACGCCCTTTAACAAAACCCATTTGGAAGGGAGAAATGAGCTTAGGCAAAAGCAAAGAAAGCCAATTCATCAAGATTTTGGAAAGTAATATTATAAAAAATAGTGCACAAACTAATGGGTCTAAAATCGTTCCAAGAATCAACATCATTATTCTTATGAATTAGGACAATCGAAGTAGAAGAAAAAAACTTCAGAATAGGAGAATCATTAAATAAATCAAATATAGCAGAAGAAACATCATTAGAAATAATATACCAAGAATTTTGAAAAATGTAATAGTGAAACCATTAGGTCCAGCCACAAAATCCACATTCATGTCAAGCAAGGTCTCTTTAATTTCATCAATAAGAGGACAAAAAGATAAGCCACAATTATCCTCATGAGAGAATAAGTTAGGGATAAACGAATGATCATCAATAGTAATAGGACTAAAAGACTTGTTGAGATGATTTTGAAAGAAATTAACAGCAAGATTAGCAATCTCATTATTATTCTCAGTAACGGAAACATCGTCCCGAGAAATTTTATGAATACAGTTAATAGCACGTTTCTTATTAACCAAGGCATGGAAATATCTAGTGTTATTATCAGCTTCCACCAAGTGTTTGGCCGTAGCCTTCTGCTTCCAAAAATTTTCTTCCTGAACTTGAAGCTTATAAAGATCCCCTTTGGCCTCATTTAAAAGAGCAAGGTTGGACACCGAGGGGTCCAACTGACAAAGATCCTCAAAGAAATTATCCTTGTGTTCAGCCAGTAAAATATTGGAAAAAATATTCTTAAAAATGTTATGATTCCACCTTCTCAAAACAAGCTTTAACCTTTTCAGCTTAAGCTAGAGTCTAGTCATTCCATAAATAAAATCATCTAGAAAAAGAGGAGCATGCCAATTATTTTGAACTACATCAAGAAAAGACTCATGTTGAAACCACATGTTCAAAAATCTAAATTTAGAAGGCAAACCTGTAGTATTAAACTTAACTTTGATAAAAAGAGGGGAGTAATCAGAGAGGGTACGGCTAAGGTGGTCCACCTTCATCAAATTAAACGAGCTAATCCACACATTATTAAAAAGATCCAACCGTTACCATAAATACACACGATGCCAAGTGAATTTGTTACCAGAAAAGCCAATGTCAATAAGAGTGTAGGCCATAATCATATCATTAAAATCTTCCATCGACTGATAAATAGGGAGAGAACACCCAATGCGCTCAGTCGGGTTTGTAATAGTATTAAAATCACTACCAACCAACCATGGAATGGTGCAAACAGTATGAAAAATCACAATTTGATCCTGCAAAATCCTTCAAGAATAATGATTAGAAACAGCATAAACAAAAGAAACACAACATTGAAAATTCAAACTTTCAATATTGCAGTACCTAATAATTTATCCACAAAAAAAAGAGGTTCAAGCAAAACAAGAATAGAAATATTAGGAATACGACATAGGTTTTGAAGAAGGGCAACCAATACCCCTCACATTCCAAATAATAGCGTTAAACAAAAAAACCATATTAATGAGAAGTATGCGAATGGGTATTCCTAGGAGACTGTAAAATAATATTTTGAGGTTTCCTACCTCTCTTACCACCACCCTTTGAGAAGCTCAAATCATGATATTCTCTAGCATAACATTTAGCCATAATTTCCACTTCAGTGTCAGTAAAAGCATCATAATGAAAATGATCAGATAAAAGTAAATCACTATTATTCAAAATACCTGAAGGCTCCAAAGGAGGCTTATAACCTTCCAAATAGAAAACACCATCTTCCACTGTGGAAATGTTCCTCCCAAAATGATCACAATAATCCTTTTCATGAATAGATTGGAAATTATTAAGAGATAAATCTTCCTTCTGCAAAATAGGATAACTACTAATAATAACAAGCTCATTAACATTATTAGTATCATTAGCCTTGGAGGACTCAATGTCCCCAAGGACAAGAACAACAACCAGATTATCTGTACTATCCGCAGGCAAAGCATTCTGCTACTTATCTTGTTCTAAAGGAGAAGGATTCCTTATAGAATAACCATCATCCTGAATAACCAAAGGAGACAAGTTAGGGGCTAAATTAGAAGAGAAATCAGGAACATTGTTACCATTCTCATTAATAATAGGGACAATAGAGATCTTGTCAGGGTTAGGCACATTAGTAATAGAAGCATTAGTAATAAAATTCTCTTTAAATTCCTTAGCCAAAGGAACCACCCCCACTTGGTCAGAGTTATGAAACACCATATCCTTAACACCAAAACCATTACGAACCTCTTTTTGAACCAAAGGCATATCCTCCCTTCCAAGATTAGCATTAGATTTTAAAGAAACTTTCTCCTTACGGAGGTTAGGATGTAAACGAAAATATTCATTAATCCCATGGCCATGCATCTTACAATGAGAGAAAAAGATAGGTAAATTTTCAATCTCAACTTTTTGGAAATAGCCATTCAATTTCGATCCAAGCCATATTTCATGAGGAAGCTTTTTTGAAACATCAAGTTCAACTAACACACGTGCCATAGAAGGTCTAGATAAAGATGCAATAATATATGGATAAAATAAGAGGAGATTTTTTACACGAAATCTG
Organism: Dendrobium nobile; assembly: GCA_022539455.1. NCBI lineage: Eukaryota > Viridiplantae > Streptophyta > Magnoliopsida > Asparagales > Orchidaceae > Dendrobium > Dendrobium nobile. Next base: position 43,416,428 of record CM039718.1, on the reverse strand, counting down.
AAAAGGTAAAAGTTATCAAATTTTATGCAATTGAGTTAATTCTAATATTCTAAGTTAATGATTATGATTTATATTTATTCTCATAATTAGAAATTTTTTTATAGTATATTTGGAATGGATCTTGGAGTATTAATGGTAAAAGTTGGAAGTTCATGTTAAAGGTTAGAAGTTGATCGACTACGAGTAGTCTACGAGCATAAGGCATCAACAGCTATCAAATGTCAAACACGGATCATCAATATGAGTCAAGTGAAGGGAGAAGAGCAACATGAAAGTACAGTTTCTCCTTATAGAAAGAGAAATTTGGCAATGACAATCAAACATCTAATTATCAAGAAATGGTGAATATTGATTGCTTGAAAACATCAAATGAAAATTGAAAGAGAGTGTTAGAAATCAGGCAATGCTAGGAAGTCAGCTCTTTGTTTCTCCCATTAACAAGGAGATCGAGCGAACAAAAATATGTGCATCAGATATTGATGAATGGAAGATGTCAACACTAACAGGTACTAGAAGGTGGTCAATGTGGAGCATGAGTGTCAGAGCAAGAAATATTTTTTAGAGAGGGCGCAAATCAAAAAAGAAAAAAATTCCCTCAACTTATTTCATCTAGGCTTGGGATTGATGTAGCAAGTTTAAAAATAAAATTTAAAAGATTGAATACTAAATATAAAATGAAAAATACTTAGAATTTATAGCGTTTGCTCTACATATTTTGAAAAAAGATTAACAATTACATCATTATCAATACAATCCAATATTTCCTTCTCAATATAGGCGAGTAAAGTATCATTCATCCACTGATCTCGAATCCTATTTCCCAGTCGAGTTTTAATGATAGTCATTGCTAAAAATACTCTTTCTACTCCTACTATTGCAACCAACAAAACTAAAGCGAGTTTTACTAGCCTAAAAATAAGATGATATAAAATATCCTTCTTGTTCTGTATGATTATCTCAGCAAGGCATCCAATATCTTTTAAAAATGAGAAATGTGGATCTGACTACATATCAATGATATATGTTTCCAACTCATTATCTGGAATTTCCAATTCAATAGGAGTAAAACCAACAATATTCATCATATTTATAATTACTGTGAATAATAGAGGAATTTGAACATGATTTTTTTGCAACATATACCAAGGCTAACTAGAGTTGGTGTAAGAAACAATGAATGTAATGTGTTGCCTTATTCTCTATAAGAAATAATGCCTTTAACCCATTAAACTCCCCACTCATATTACTTGCTCCATCATATCCTTGACCACGCAAATTTTGGATACACTTAAACCATAAGTTGAAAGTAATTCTTCGATAGATCTTTTGATACTTTAAGTCATTGTATATAGAACATGAAGAATACCTAGAAAACGTTCAACCACCTAACCTTTTTTGTTAACAAATCGTATTACAATAGTCATTTTCCCTTTTGAGGAAATGTTGTGTGCTTCATCAACTAAAATAGAGAAGTAGTTCTCTCTAATTTCTTTCTTTATAAAATCAATGATGGCAATTGATGTAACTTTAGTGATATCCTTTTGAATTTTTGGTGCAGTTAACTTTAAATTTTCTAGTGCATTTTTTAGAACCACATTATTTTTATTATTGTTATGTTCAGCTAAAAAGTGCAACAGTTTAAGAAAGTTTCCTTGATTCATGGTGTTGCGGATCTATGGCTTATGATTTTGATGATAGCAAACATTCTTTTTTTTTTCTCTACAACTGCCTTATGTACTAACATTTCAGATTCACACGATCGGACTGCAATTTGGAATCAGCTCAAGATTGGATAGACTAGGTCTGAGTCAGTTTGTAATCTTTTTCCTTTCTTGAGTTTGTTATATTTGGTGTGGGATATGTTGATTTGTAACTTGGAAGATTTCCTGTTGTTCCCTATAAGATTTCTATTTTTGGTAATATCGGCCGGGACGATATTTATGTCGTCCTGGACGATATGTCCAAAATCAGAAACCCTAATTAGGGCATCCTCATTAAGGCAGCCGTCATTAACGGATTGGCCTAGACGATACCTGTATCGGCCAGGACGATAATCTCAATTAAGAAAGAATCAACCGCCATAATCAGTTTAGAAATTCTTTGTTCTAGGAAATCGGCCAGGACGATATTCTTATCGTCCAGGATGATCTAACTCAATTATGGCTAAATTGATCTGGTATCTTTGGAAAGCATTAATGGTTGATTGATACGATCACATCGTCCGGGACGATCTCCTGATCGGCCTTGACGATGTCCTGGACGATCTACATCGGACAGCTTGAATTCAGGGCGATGATCAGGAGGATTGAAATCGGTTTTAAACTAATCAGCCTGGACGATCGTGTTATCGAACAGGACGATATAACCAATTTTCTTCTGATCGTCCCAAATCGTCCCAGGCTGATGAGCTGAATTTATACTGATCGGCCAGGACGATATACCTATCGTCCTGGACGATAATGTCAGCAACTTGCATTAATGAGCTTGTTTTGAGAGCTTCTATTTAAGCTTTGACATGACACTTTGTATGTGTCTTTGGCAGCCATTGTAGCTTCGTTCTTGTGGGGGAAACTTGAAGAGAGTGATTGAAAGGGAGAGAGGAAAGGGTGGAGTTTGAGAGGGAGAAGATCCTGTGAGGGGGGGGGGACTCAAGGGAGTGTGGAGGGGATTCCACACGGTTACTCCGGCAAACTCGCACCTTAGTACCACTGGATTCAAGGCTTGTCTCGAGGTAAGTTCACCAAAGAAGAAGATCTCTTTTGTGTCAAAGGACCCGGCGACTCCACCGCACCGGGGAAGGTGGAAGTGATTTTGTAAGGGCTTCTCTGCCTAGCTGTGGGGGCTAAAGAAGAGACACTTTTGTAGTACAATACTTGGGGGTGCCTCCAAGGAGTGGACGTAGGTCAAGGTTTGACTGAACCACTATAAATCCGGTGTGTTCTTTTCTTATTATTGCTTCCGCATTTATTTTCTTTATGGTTATTTTGGTTTGTAGTTTTGTTTTTAAAGATCTTTAAACAATCATTCCACCTCTCTTTTGTTTAGCCATGGGCCAGTTCTATAGGGCTTAACATCCCTAACGAACTTTCTAGTGCCATTAGAGCACTTCATGTGGTATCAGAGCGGGATTCATAAAATAAGTTTTTGAAAGCTTTTGAATTTTTGATCCATGGCTAACTTTTCTAATCGTAATGTTGTGGAAGGCAATCACCAGACCTCCTTTATTTTAAAAATATGTCATTTGATTTTTGAAAAACTCGCATGTCTATTTTCTTGCAATCGATTGATTTTCGCATGTGGCATATGATTTTAACTGGTTATTTATCACCGTCACGTATTGTTAATGGAATTAAAACTGATATTCTTTTTAATCAATGGAACTGGGAAGAACAACTAAATGCTCAACTGATTGCAAAATCTTTAAATTGCTTTTTCTGTGCTTTAAATTCTGAAGATTTCATGTTAGTATCAACGTGCACTACTGGTAAGGAAGTTTGGGATAAACTACACACCATATACAAAGGCACTAGTAAAATTAAGCAATCCAAGTTGAATATGTTAATGCATGATTTTGAATTATTTTCCATGAAACCTTTTGAAACTATCCTAGACATGTATACTAGATTTATCCAAATTGTAACATCATTGCATGCTTTAGGAAAAGAATTTTCAAATTTTGAAAAAGTTAACAAAATTCTTTGTTGTCTACTAAATAAGTTTGATGCTAAAGTAGTTGCTATTTGTGAATCAAAAGATTTGAATGAATATTCTATTGATAATTTGATTAGCTCACTCATTGCCTACAAGCAAGGTTTGGGTCAAAGACTTATGAATGCAGGTGAAATAATTGTTCTAAAAGTTGAAAATACAAAAAGAGATAGCTTAGTTGGTGACAAATGCAATGACTAGTCAAGCAAATCAAAAAGTTCACCAAAGCATAAGCAAAAGTGGAAAAAAAGGTAAAAGTGGTAAGGATATCCATACTTCTTCTGACATTATTTGCTTTCGATGCAGGAAGACTGGACATATGAAAAATCAGTGTTCGAATTTAAAAATTCTTCCTACGAAAGAAAAAGGTAAGGCAAAGCAAAATTTAAACTGGGGAAATAATGAAAGGCAAAAAATCTCATGGGCAGATCTGGTTTCTGAAGCATCGGACCAGGAGAGAGATAATGGTTAAAAGCTTTTCGTGTTTTTGTGTTGTGTTTTTATTTTTATGTTTTTCATTTTTATTTTGTGTTTTTGTTTTGTTTATTCTTTGAAATTTTTGTTTTCGTGAAAGTTTTTCTTTGATCAACACACACATTCACTTTCTAAAAATGAAAAATCTACTTCCTCATTTTTTTGAAATCTTTGATAAGTTGTGTTTGACTTCTCTAAAACAGTCAAAGGAAGGAAACTCATGTTTTTTACTCTCAATCTCTATTTCCTAAAAGAGGTTATTCTACTTTTGATTTAAAATCTTCATCATATTTTAAATTGGATTTTGAAACTGATTTTTTTTTTTCATCTCCCTATATTTTTTCTATCCCATAGAAATCTTTTGCAAGATTGTTGAATCCACCTTAAAATTTTCTTAATCAAGTTGTTCGTGTTATCAATAATTTGAGTTTACTTTCGTTTTGAAAATATAAGAAAGAAAGCATATTTTTTGAAAATAATAAAAAAAGTGGCCAATGATGCCAAACCAAAAGATGCGCAATGACGCCAAATTGAAAAAAAAATAATACACAAAGTGTATTAAAAATCAAAAGATGCTCAAAGAGCCATTCAAGTGATAAAGGGCATAAAATAAGCCCACAAAAAAATGCTTATTTTTTCTTATACTACTAAAAGCCTAAGGAAATCCTTGATATGTTCGAAACTTGTGCTTGAAAATCTTGGTTTCTGATTCAGCAATTCGTGCATTGATCTTCTATTAGATATATTTTATGGAAGGAGTTTTTGAAAAATGATTGTTTCTTTCTCTAATTTATTCCTTCATTTAGATATTAAATTAAAAAGTTTTTGTGCCTTTTTAAAGAACTTGAGTTTGGATTATCAAATTCAGAATTTCTAACCTTTTTTGGACTATGCGTTGTCAATCCAATTCTACTAAGTTTTTGATTAAAACCAAGAGATAACGTTCTCATTTTAAGAATATTATTTTTTTACTAGATCAGGGAACATTTTTGCCTTCTATTCAATTTGTTTTTTGTTTGTACCTCCTTTCTTTTTGATAATGTCAAAGGGGGAGAACGTACTGTTGAATTTGTATTTTTTTTTCTTCAAAAAATTTAAAACAACAAAAATATTTTTCTCCCCTATTTTTAAAAGTGTTATTCTAGTGAGGGGGAGATTAGGAGAAAATATTCCTTTTTGAAAATTCAAATTCAAATGTTTGCCATCATCAAAAAGGGGGAGATTGTTGCGGGTCTATGGCTTATGATTTTGATGATAGCAAACATTCTTTTTTTTTCTCTACAACTACCTTATGTACTAACGTTTCAGATTTACACGATCGGACTGCAATTTGGAATCAGCTCAAGATTGGATAGACTAGGTCTGAGTTAGTTTGTAATCTTTTTCCTTTCTTGAGTCTGTTATATTTGGTCTGGGATCTATTGATTTGTAACTTGGAAGATTTCCTGTTGTTCCCTATAAGATTTCTATTTTTGGTAATATCAGCCGGGATGATATTTATATCGTCCTGGACTATATGTTTAAAATCAGAAACTCTAATTAGGGCATCCTCATTAAGGTAGCCGTCATTAATGGATCGGCCTGGACGATACCTGTATCAGCCAAGACGATAATCTAAATTCAGAAAGAATCAACCGCCATAATCAGTTTAGGAATTCTTTATTTTAGGAAATCGGCCAGGACGATATTCTTATTGTCTAGGATGATCTAACTCAATTATGCCTAAATTAATCTGGTATCTTTGGAAAGCATTAATGGTTGATTGATACGATCACATCATCCGAGACGATCTCCTGATCGGCCGGGATGATGTCCTGGATGATCTACATCAGACAGCTCGAATTCAAGGAGATGATCAGGATAATTGAAATTGATTTTAAACTAATCGACCTGGACGATCGTGTTATCGGACAGGACGATATAACCAATTTTCTTCTGATCGTCCCAAATTGTATCGGGCTGATGAGCTGAATTTGTATTGATCGGCCAGGACGATATACTTATTGTCCTGGACGATAATATCAGCAACTTGTATTAATGAGCTCATTTTGAGAGCTTCTATTTAAGCTTTGACATGACACTTTGTAAGTGTCTTTGGTTGCCATTGTAGCTTCGTTCTTTTGGGGGAAACTTGAAGAGAGAGCTTGAAAGGGAGAGAGGAAAGGGTGGAGTTTGAGAGGGAGAAGATCCTGTAAGGGGGGGGGGGGAACTCAAGGGAGTGTGGAGGGGATTCCACACGGTTGCTCCGGCGATCTCGAACCTTAGTACCATCGGATTCAAGGCTTGTCTCGAGGTAAGTTCACCAAAGAAGAAGATCTCTTTGGTGTCAAAGGACCCGGCGACTCTGCCGCACCGGGGAAGGTGGAAGTGATTTTGTAAGGGCTTCTCTACCTAGCTGTGGGGGATAAAGGAGAGACACTTTTGTAGTGCAATACTTGGGGGGTGCCTCCGAGGAGTGGACATAGGTCAAGGTTTGACCGAATCACTATAAATCCGGTGTGTTCTTTTCTTATTATTGCTTTCGCATTTAATTTCCGCATTTATTTTCTTTATGGTTATTTTGGGTTGTAGTTTTGTTTTAAAAGATCTTTAAACAACCAATACACCTCTCTTTTATTTAGCCGTGGGCCAGTTCTATAGGACTTAACATCCCTAATGAACTTTCTAGTGCCATCAGAGCACTTTCACCTGGATGTGTCAGACTCGTCATGGGGTTAAAAAGCAAGTCGTTGCCTTAAAAGTAAACACACATAATCAACTGATGCATTTAGATGAGTTCAATATGTAGTTGTGGCATAATATTTTTGCTTCTTAAACATGAAATTAATATGCTAATTTTTATTCATTAGGTCGTCACAGTTTCGTCATGCAATATTATTCGCACTATTATGACTCCCAACATAAAGTTCAAATCTATTTGATTTTTTCCAATTTGAAAATACATTCTTATTGAATGCATTGTCATCCTTATTTCCTTTTACCTTCTACTTTAAATATATAACAATATAAATAGTACACCTTATCATTGCATATGCTGTATTCTAACCAATAAGAATATTTACCAAACCATGCAGCATTGAATCTTCTATCCTTTACCCCAAATTTAGTTTTAAGGAATTCATGAATTCATTGATGGAATGGACCAAATTGAAAGTAAGCACGATGAACTTGATCTTGAATTTTAGGAGAATATTCATAAATAGGAATTCGTAACCCAGGATCAGAGGGAAGGTTCTCTAAATCTATTCTTGATTTCTTGATGATTCAATTTAATTGCAAATTCCTTTTCAGTTTTGCTCCTCAACTTCTTTGTTTGTCTCATTTAAACTCTATGAAATATTCTTAAAATATTTCTCCATAATATAACCTAGTTATTATTTTGCAAGGTTAACCGGTCAAGATCTTTATAAATTATAAGTCCTATGTTAATTAACACTTAAGATCGACATTGAACAAGATTGTAGTGGAAGAAAGAATACGACAATTAGTGCACTAATAACTCATAAAATTGATTAGGAATGTAGTAGAAGAAAACATAAACTTGTAGGAAAAATTTTAGATTACATAAAGCTTGATGTGGAGGCCGAACGAAATGAGCGAAGAGGATCGGTCAAGTTATCGCGGCTTAATTTTGAGTGGAGGAGTAAGTGAGCAACCAAATAAGACAACGGTCCCATCGTCCCTTTGTCCTTCATTCGTCAAACAGCGAACAAGTCGATTGGGAGGAGCCAACAGGACAACGATCTAGTTGTCCCTTCAAGATTTATCCGTCGGCCTAGAAGGTGCGAACAGGGTGGCCAATGGCGTAGGAGAAAATAAGGCGCGAGTGTCCTAGTCATCCCTATCATCTCACTGGGAGGAAAATTTTGGAGCACGAGTAGTCGAGCATAAAAAGAATGGTTTTTTTTAGGTGGTTTAATACAAGGAGGTGGAAGTTTCCCAACTTATCGAGGGAAACACGCCCTCGTGCCCCCCCCCACCCCCCCCCCCCCCCCCCCCCCCCCCCCCCCAAATCTACCATTGTGGAGCATCCCAAGATAGGTGATCATGGTCATACAGCCTAGTTAATTTCTTGATAAGAGTGGATATAGGATGATTGGAATACTAGTGTGGGACATCTATATAAGGATAATAATGTAGATGTGATAAGTCATTAATAATTGTTAGATGATGGTTAATGCAGAATATCAAAAGATGGGTGATTGTGAGCATACAACATAGCCATTCTCCTTATTGCAGCCTAGAATATTTGTAGTGGTATGGAGGTATAAAGTTTAACGTCTTAACATTGTACGAAGATCCAACACATAAATAGATGAAAGGGAGGGTATAACATTCATAAGAGACACCAAGATTATTATGTGGAAAGTCCTAAAAAGCAGAAAGAACATGGGGCCTAGCCTAGTTTGAATGAATCTACTAGTATTTACTATTGATTACAAATGAGGCCCTTCACCAGAAGGAAGGCCTTAGCTTGATGAAACAAATATATATCATATAGAGCGTGTTACATGGTGGAAATAGGAAGAGTCACTATTAATGTATTCGTTTGGTTATAAGGACCATACTCAATAAGCGATAGAGGTTAGAAAGAACATTGTCTGACAACAGAGGTCAGAAGGGTCATTTTATGGAAATTGAGGTTGAAAGGATCATAGTTCGCAGGCGACGGAGGTCACAGAAACCATTTTTAGCCGATAGAGGTCCGAAGAACCATTGTTTAGTGACAAAGGTCAGGAGGACCATAGTCAGCAGGTGATGGAGGGTGGAAGAATTGTAGTTGGTTAGAAGGATCGTAGTTGGCAAGCAACAATGGTCAGAATGACTATTTTCTGATGAATGAGGTCGGAAGGACCGTTGATGAACAGAAGTTTGGCATCGGATAGAAGTCCTACAAAAGTTCAACGATGGACAGAAATTCAGCAATGGGCAAAAGTTCATGGTCGTGTAGAAGTATGACAAAGTTTTAGCGGCGTGCAGAAGTCTAGTGATAGGCGGAAGTTTGGCAAAGGGTAAAACTCGGATGAAAGTTTGGCGATGGATAGAAGTCTGGCGATAGGTGGAAGTCCGACAATGAACATAAGTTTGGAGATAGGCAAAAGTTCGGTGTCAGATAGAAATTTGATGAAAGTTAAGTGATGGGTGGAAGTCTAACGTCTGATAGAAGTCTGACGATGGGTGAAAGTCCTACGTCAAAAGAGAAATCAATCATCGTGTGGAAGTCCAAGATCTGTTAGAAATGTAGCATTGGGTAGAAGTTCAACGATAAGCTGAAGTCTAGCGTCGGTAGGTGGCCAGTAGGTGATCGAGGAGGGGCTAGGTGGAAAGAGAATTCTCTCTTCCACTACTATCTTCTTTACCTCCTTGCTTCGGGGGGCGTCCTTCTTCCTCCCCTTGCATCTCTTCTTTCCCTTCTTTGCTTGGCCTCTTCATCTTCCCTTGCCCCCTCCCACCCCATACATGAGAAATGTAGGGTCTTTTTTTAGTTTTTTGAGAGTGGCATGACCAGTAAATAGGGGGAAGATCAATCATAAATTGAGAGTGGTTTTAAGTGATGACCGATATTGAATCCCCTGATCATTCATAATTTATTAGACATTAGAATGTTTTTATGATATCAGAATTTAATGATCTTGGGCTCATTGGATTTTCCTTGTTGAGCTGCTTAATTTGACTATAAGCATGTTATATTTGGAAACTATTTGATAATCCAAATTATGGATTAAACCTTCCAAATGTGCTTAGGTTCCTTAATTTGGACTCATTTGGGTTTGGATGAGTCGAATTTGGTGTTGTTTGGTTTGTATTTTAGAGACATTCAGTTTGACTATAATTTTGCTGAAATTATAATTCATGTAGCCTTTGATTTAATTTTTGAAGTTGACAACTTAATTCTACCTCGAGATTCATGCCCGATCAAGATAATTTTTTGATGATAAATCAATTGCCCCCTATTTTGGGTTGTCAAAGCTCTAGAAATTCAAAAATATTCACCACAACCTTTGGGGGTTTTTTATGCTATTTCATACTTGGAAATAATCCGACCTTGAGCGTAGAGGTCCCAAATAGCTTTAAATGTGTCAAAATTGAGTCTGATGCATGTGGCCAAAAGGCGACTATCTTGTTCAGAACTTTCCTCCATCCAATTAAGTAAATCACTAGTTAAATTTTAATCTATATAAGCATGTCCAAGTAAATCACTTCGTGTTCAAGCACTAAATAGAATGAAGTTATCTACCCATGACATCAAGGCTACATTGATAGCATGGTACTTTAACAAAAATAAATTCCTTGAAATGAATCCTATGTCAGAGAAGTTCTATGAATTCAAAGAATTGTTATAGTAAGCCATAACGATGCACATGGGCAGCCTAATACGTCACATTTCAAGCAGTTATGGATGATTCTCTTTAAAAACCTTAGTACAGGTTTGTTACAATGTAATGTTTATATATACTATGTACTAACAGCTACTTGTTATATGAAATATAAAAATACTATTCTCCATCTATCTTTGTATCCCTCTATTTTGTGCTTTCTTACCTACTATTTTCCTCGAGTCATTATGGTATTAGATCATATTTGTTCTTAACATCTTGTCTTAACTTCTGCTATAATGAATCCTTGCAATAATTCTCCAACCATTCAATCAGCTAACGCTATTGATACATGTCTATCTGTGGATAACACTATTATCCCATCCCATCTCAAGTTCTTGATGGCCAATATCAAGAACATCATCGATACTCCTCTCACAGCCAAAAATTATCCTACTTGGAAATCCCATATTATCAAGCTTTTTCGAGCCAATGGCTTTAAGGGTTTCTTAGACGGTTCTTGTGTTTGTCCAATCATGTGCATAATGAACACCGCCGGCTTACCTATGCAAAACCCCCATTATAATACATGGTTCTGATTGATCAGAATATCATTGTTTCACTTTACTCTGTGATTTCCCCAATCCTTCTACCTTATGTTTTGCACTAGATCATTGCAAGGACATATGGGCAACAATTGGTCAACAGCTCCAACATTCTACTCGATCCAAAATCACCTAGCTAAGAAATGAGCTTCAACGTCTCTCCATGAATGATCAGTCGATGACCTAGTATCTTCTAGAGATTAAATCCAAAGTGTGTTCCCTAGCTATTATCGGAGCTACTAAAGATTATGAGGATATCATCCATTATATTCTGAATTTAGTTACCTGCCACCTATCAGGCATTCAAGATTTCCATAAGAATAAATCTATAACCATTAACTCTAGATGATTTGTGCACTAAAAATCTCAACTTAGATCATGAAGTAACCAAAGAGCTCAGCTCTCTTCAGTTGTCTAGCAAGACCTTAGCTCTGAATACACCAAGAGGATGAGGACATGGTCATTTCCACCAAAATCACTACCCCACAGCTTCCTTCAAACCTCTGCCAACTCCTGTTCCTTCCACCCATGGAGGAAAAACCCCACGTTCAAACATTACATGCCAAATATGTGGTAAATAAGGGTATTCGGTCATTCGTTGTTGGTACAGGCATGATCCCCAATACATCATAGATCCACTACAATCTGCTCTCTTCACTCCCGCAAATTCTCCACCTGCATCTGAATGGTATTCAGACAGTGGCGCCTCATCTCATCTTACGTCTGATCCATCATTTCTTCAAACACCTCAACCGTATGCTGGTTCTAACCAAGTAATGCTTGGAAATGGCCATCAACTGTACATTTAACATATTGGTAAAGGCTTACTTCCAACCCCTACTGGTAGTCTCTACCTTTCTCCACTCAATTATATTCCAAATATTTCCTTTAATCTTTCATCTGTTCATTGACTCACTACTGACAATTTTTGTGATATATCTTTTTCCTCTCATGGCTATGTTGTTAAGGACTGAATGACTAGGCACCTTCTTCAGGTTTCGTGTATTAGCGGGCTTTATCCACTCAACCTTTCACCAGAAACATCCTCAAATCACCTAGTTCTCATCTCTATTCAGGCTATATCAGACCTTTGTCATAGACGACTAGGCTGCCCGTCATCTAGTACATTATCTTATCTTATCTTACTAAAAATGTTCCTGTTATTAGAATTTCTTCTACTTCTCCCTTTTGTAATTCATGTCGGTTAGCTAAAAGCCACCGACTACCCTTTATCAAATCTATTTCACAGTGTAATACAAAATTTACGTCAAGTCACTCGGATGTTTAGGATCCGTCCCCTACTTCAAATCATGGTTTTCACTTTTATATCTCTTTCATTGATGGTTATTGTAAATTTACCTGTGTATATTCACTACTTCGCAAATATGATGTCATTCACAAGTTTCTTGCATTTAAAACCATGATCCAATGTCAATTTAATACTAAAATCAAAATAATTCACACTAACAGAGGTGGAAAATTCACCAACAAGTTATTCACCTCACTTCTAACTAACTCCAGCATCATTCACCAATATACTTGCCCACATACACCCTCTCAAAATGGCGTCGCTGAGCGCAAACACCGCCAAATTGTCAAAACTATTTGCTCTCTTCTTATAGAAGCTCATATACCAAAATATATATGTGTTGAAGCACTCCATGCTACTATCCACCACATTAATTGACTTCCTTCCCCATATACTAGTAATGTTTCCCCCTACGAACGTCTCTACAAAGCATCACCGACATATGATCATCTAAAAGTGTTTGGATGTCTTTTTTATCCTTAGCATCAATCCCTATAGCCCCAACAATCTTTCTCCTCTCTCTCATCCAAGTGTTTTCATTGATTATTCTCCCTTTCAAAAAGGGTATCGCTGCCTTGATCCTACCACAAATAAAGTCTACATCTCTTATGATGTTATCTTCAATAAATCTATATATTGATTTCCTCAACTTTCCACCTCATCCACTCAACTCATCGCCACTTCAAATATACCTCCCCTATTACTAGTTCCCACTTAAGGCCTCTCTTCATCCCTTAGTCTGATCCAAGCTCCATAAGAACCTTCTTCCCCACAACAGTCAATACCAGAATCAACTTTTAATTCAGCACCCACATTAGCAAATGACTCCACCTCTCAACTAACTTTCCCTCATCCAACCCTCCAATAACAAATTTACCACTTCTTTCCCACCATATGCAAACTCATCTCAAGATTGGCATCATAACACTTAAGCAAATCTTTACCCTCGCTCATACACCCTGTCCCATCGATCCCACTACATTTCAGCAGGCCTCCAAATACGAACATTGGCAAAAAGCCATGTCTCAAGAATTTCAAGCTTTACCATGGCAGGGCTCCTAAGAATTAGTACCACCATCACCGGAGCAAAATACACTCCACTGTTGCTGGATCTACCGAATCAAATTAAATTTTGATGGGACAATATCAAGATACCAGGCTTGTTTGGTCACCCAAGGATTTCAGAAGAACAAGGTCTCGATTATCACAAAACCTTCAGTCTGTAACTAAAATTCCTACAATTCGAGTTTTCATTCTTAGTGCTTTGCATTGCAAATGGACTATCATACAATTGGAGGTCTCCAACATATTTCTCCATGGTCATCTTTCAGAATAGGTTCAAATGCAAAATCCATCGTATTTCATTGATCAACTAAATAATCTATCCTATGTATGAAAACCGATGAAAGCTATATATAGACTAAAATAGTCTTTATGGCAATTATATAAAACCCTTTCAACACAACTACAATTCATTGGTTTTAAATTTAGCAATGCTAATCCGTTACTATTAACCTATAAAATCCGTCTCTGTCAATATGTATATACTAATTTATGTCGATGATATTCTCAACACCGACAATGATCAACCCACTATACAAAGCCTTCTATGCAAACTCAACTCCCAATTTTCCATGAGAAACCTTGGCACTTTGTCTTGTTTTCTAGGTTCTCAGGTTTACACCACCCCACAAGGAGTGCAACTCACGTAGAAAAATTATGCTAACTAGATTTTGCATAAAGTAGGTATGTGAAATGCTAAGCCAATCTTACTCTCAGCTCTATCAAGTGTGCCAACTGATCTCAATACAGCTCAATTTTCCAATCCATAACTGTATCGACACCTTGCCGGATCTCTCTACTATCTCACTCTCACTAGAATGGATATAACATTTGTTGTTCACCAGGTGTGCTAGCACATGCACAAGCCTCTTATGTGTTATTTTGAAATAATTAAATGAATACTACAATATATTCAAGGCACAATCTCCTACGGATTACCTTTGTATGTGAATGACCTCACTCTACATAGTTACGTCGATTCTGACTTGGCCAGTGATCTTCATGACTGCAAATCTACATCAGGATATTACAATTTCTTGGGCAAGTAATTGATATCCTGGCAAGTTAAGAAGAAACCAACAGTAGTGAGTTCCTCCAAAGATGTCAAATATTGGTCATTAGCCACAGCAACTTAAGAATTTATATGGCTCTGGCGACTCCTAGCAGACTTTTGCATTCCCATTACCAAAATTTCTATATTATTCTATGATAACACGTCCACCATTGCCCTCACCAATAATCTGGTATTTCATGCATGAACCAAACATATTGAAGTTGATTGTTACTTCATTCATGATTGAATACATTCCAACAAAATTATTGTGCACCATTTTGCCACTAGAGATTAGCTTGCTGATATATTTTCTGAATCCCTACCAATCTCTAGATTTAAGGCCATAGATGGCATATTGATTACATCTATCACTCCATCGGTTTGAAGGGGCATGTTATAGCAAGACATAAGGTGTATATGGGAATCCTAAACCGTTACATGTCAAGCAACTGTAGATGATTCTCTCTAACAACCTTAGTACAGGTTTGTTAAAATGTAATGTATATATGTATACTATATACTCACAGCTACTTGTTGTATAAAATACTAAAAAACTACTCTCTAGCTATCTGTGTATCCCTCTATTTTGTGCTTTCTTACCTGTTATTTCCTTTAGTCATCAAGAATGACATGGTAGGTAAGGAAGTAATAAGCCATAATATATAGGAAGAAGCCATAACATCCAGGAGGCAGCTTAACACTATTTTTTATCTTTTAGGTTTTTCTATTTGTGCTTGATGCCTCCTTGGAAATTCTTAATTGCACATGATATTTCACTTATGGAGGCTATTATAGAAATTTTTCCAACTTTGTTCTTTATTGATGATATTCTTGCAACATGTTTATTTTTTATGATTATAAATATTATTGTTTTTAATTCTTTTTTCTCCAAACATATATTGGATGCATTACTTTATTGTTTGTGTGTACTAACATTTCAGGGAGATCATACTCCGGATTGTTAAAAAACTTCAAATCAGATTAGTTTAAAGACTATTGTAAATGAAGTCTATAAATTTTTATTTTATTGAGTTTGAGAGTGTGTGATTGTAATTGAATAACTGTGCAAACACACACGGGGGGAGAGGTTAAAACTTGAAAATTTTAAACTAATTATATTGTATGAATTAACTTCAAACGGGAAGATTTGTTTGATTATTTTTCCTGACGAGCAGTCAAACGAACATAAATGAAATATTTTTCTATGTAATAATCGTACTGTACGATTCCATTTTTGTGCATACCTTCCAGAGTACGAAATGGACAGGTTCCTGGTCACATAAAAAGAATTTTTCTAAGTATAAATTGTACTATATGAATACAGTTCATACATACCTTTCAGAGTATGAAATGGACAGATTTTTGTTCGCGTAAGAGAATTTTTTTAAGTATAGTTCGTACATGCCTTCTACAGTACCAAATTGTGAGGTCCATTTTTGTCCTGACTTTTTGTTCCAATGAAATTGATATTTGTTATAATTGATCGTACTGGACAATGTCATCATTTTATGTACACTCATCATAGTACGAAATGGACGGGTCTCTCTTTATACCAATAAAGCTGAAAAATTTTTCTAACTATTCATACCGGATAATGATCATGTACAAAATGTTTTTTTACCGATTCATAACTGGTTTGTACGCAATAGTTTTTGAACTGTTCATATGTATGAAATACGATCATAATGTAAAATCGTGTATGCTCTAAATTGAAATTTTTAGTTTTTTGGACAGTTTTTCATGTCTTTAGTATAAAAGGTCCATTAAAAATTGACATAAAAAAGTCTTGTCTTTATGATTTTTCAAGGACAATTGAAATAGAGAGTGTGAGCGAGTGTTTGAGAGAGATTTCTTGTAAGTGGAGTGAGAAGGGTTCAAAAGGTTACTCAAAGGTAAGGATCTCTTTGTGATTTTGGTTGTCACTCTTCTTCTTGTCTTTCTAGATTGCTCATGAGAAGATCTTTGAAGAAGATTTGATTCTTTATTGACACTTGGAGAGTGTGAACAAACGACAGTTCTCTACTGATATTTGGAGAGTGTGAAAGGATGATAGTTCTCTACCGACATTTGGAGAGTGTGAATAGATGACGGTTCTCTACCGACACTAGCAGAGTGTGAAAAGACAATAGTTCTCTACTGCACCGGGGATTAGTGGAAGGGATGTTTTGTAAAGGCTTCTCCGTCTTGCTGTGGGGGCAAAATGAGAGACACATTTGGTAATAGTGTAATACCTGAAGAGGGAGTCTTCTGAGAGTGGATGTAGGTCGTGTTTGACCGAGCCACTATAAATCTTTGTCTCATTTAAATTTATGAATTTTATTTTCTGCAAGTTAATTTGTTGTGATTCAAAAGTTCTTTTAAAATTTTAATTAACTTCCTACAAAACTCAAAGGTTTTCAAATTTTAAAATCCAAGAGTAATTTTTAAAATTACCAATTCACCCCGCTCTTGGATAGCCTTGGGATAATAACTTAGGTTTAATAACCTAATCAAGATTCAACAAGTGGTATCAGAGCTTTGATTCAAAATCATAAGTTTAAACTACCTTTTGAAAAATGAGAATGGCTACTTTTGAAAACTGAAACACACTAGAAGGTTACTCGATTACTAGACCTCCTTTATTTGACAATATCCCTTTTGATTTTTGAAAAACACGCATGCATACTTTTTTACAATCACTTTATTATCGTATATGGATCTTAGTTCTAGAAGGGTATACAAAACCAACTATATTAGGTGATGGCAATAGAGTTGAAACACCCTTTACAGATTGGACTATAGAAGAATATGACCTAACACAACATTATGCAAAATGTTTAAATAGTTTCGTTTGTGTTATGTCAGAAGATTACATACAGGTTTCTACTTGCAAAAGTGGAAATGACATATGAGATAGACTTTGTATTAATTACGAAGGGACTAATGAAGTAAAGTAATATAGACTAAACATCTTGTTACATGATTTTGAATTATTTCGCATGAAACCAAATGAATCCATTTCTAAAATGTATACAAGATTTACTCAAATTGTCACTTCTTTATATGCATTGGGTAGGGAACTAATGAATGTTGAAATGGTTAATAAGATTCTTCATTATTTGCCTACTTCTTATGATGTTAAAATAACTATTTTTATAGAGTCAAAAATTTAAATGCTTACTCTATTAATAATCTTCTTTATTCCCTAATTTCTTACGAGCAAGGAGTGAGTCAAAGAAAGATTGATGTAGGTGAATAGAAAAAGGAGAAGAACATTGCACTGAAAGTGGAGGAGTTAGAGAGTGATCTATCATAACCTGAGGATGAAGATGACATTGCCTTACTAGGCAATTCAGACATTTTCTAAAGACGAAGCAGAAGAGATGCCAACATTGGAACAAAGGTAAGTTTAATAAAAAAGTTAAGGTTCATAATGGCGTGATTTGCTATGAATGTAGGAAATTCTGACATATAAAATCAGATTGCCCAAACCTAAAAGCCACTCCTATCAAGGAGAAGGTAGAGGAGAAACCAAATGTGAAGAAGGATAAGAAGAGATTCAGAAGAGCTATTTAGGCAGACTCAGCTTCTAATTCATCAGAAATAGAAAAGAAGGAGAAAGTCACCAACTTGAGCTTAATGGCCAACAATCTTGATCAGTTAGATCAAGAAGAGGTATATGAATTGATCTATAATGAACAGTTAGAGGTTTCTAAAAAAATTCATGATGCATATAGAAAACTTAAAAAAATGCATATTAGTCTAAACCTAGAAATGCAAGAATTGTAGAAAGAACATGAAATTCTTAAAAAAGATCATGCACTGATAGGTAATAACCACATGAGTTTACTTGATGAATTTGATGACTTGAATAAAAAGAGTGACCTTTTAAAATCATCCTATACTCAATTGGAAAAATAATTTAAAGATTTTAAGGATGAATGAGAGAGTAGAGAGTATTATTTGAATTATAGTAAGAATGTTTTAGAAGATTTAAACACATTTCTTAAATTAAAAGTAAAATCTCTTGAAGAAAATAGAAAACCCCCAACACTTGAAGATTTTACAAATCCTATTTTGAGATAAAAAATTTTAAAATATAGGAAGAAATAGAATTATTATAAAAGATTGAAAATTCAGTTCCTAGAGTAAAATTCTTTTCTCGTGTGATGATTGGACATATAGCACACATTTATATCTTATATAAAAAAACTCATTTAGTGTGGAGACCAAACATGTATAAACCTAGTCATATCATACATGCATCTAGTTTTATTTTGCTAAGAGGATAGTCTAAATTTGTTTGGGTTCCAAAGTCTAACATTTGATAGTTTTGTAGAAAAGATCTCATACAATGCCTAGACAGTAGTTGGCTGGAGATACTAAGTAATTTATATCATTGGAAGCCAGAAGTGGAGGCAAGGATACACTTGGAGATAACACCAATAGAAAACTGGTTGGAACTAGTATGATCGAAAATTTGCAAAAATTTTTCATAATAAATATATTGCTTGTAGAAGACTTAAAGCATAATTTATTAAGTATAACTTAGCTATATGATAAAGGATATTGTGTAAAATGTTTTCCCACTAGCAGTAAATTAAGCCTAAATGGATATGATGTATGTTTTGCATGAAATTAGGGTAAACAACTTGTATATGCTATATTTGAATTATATTAAAACTACTAATAATTTTTATTTAAAAATTATTTCTGATAATTCATGGTTGTGGCATAAGAGACTTTGTCACGCTAGCATGAAAAATCTTATGAAAATTACCCAAAAATATTTGGTTAGAGGCATACCAAAACTAGATTTTACTAAGTATCACCTTTGTGATGCATATCAATTAGGAAAATAGTTGAAGTCCCCTTTTCAGTCCAATAAGGATCTTAGAACTAGTAAACCTTTGGAGATTATTCATATAAATTTTTTTGAACATGTTAACACTATTAATCTAGGAGGGAAGGTATACGAATTTGTGATTGTAGATGATTTCTCAAGATTCATGTGGGTTAAATTTTTATTTCATAAAAGTGAGTCTTTTGAAAAATTTAGAGATTTTTTGACTTGTATTCAGAGGAAATTAGGATGTGAAAATTTAACCATTCAAAGTGATCAAGGCAGTGAATTTGAAAATAAAAAAATATGAGAATTTCTGTAAAGAAAAAAGAGATTGGTCACAATTTTTCTACACCTAGAACCCCTCAGCAAAATGGGATTGTAAAAAAAAAACAGAACATTAATTGAAGCTGCTCGAGCCATGTTGACAGAATATTCAATTCCTAAATATTTTTTAGCTAAAGCGGTCAATACTGCATGTTATGTTTTGAATAGGGTGAATATTAGGTCAAAATTGAACAAAACACTCTATGGGATTCTTAAGGGGAGAACACCTAATTTGTCACATTTGCATGTTTTTGGATGTAAGATGTTCATATAAAATAATGGAAAATCAACCTTAGGAAAATTTCATCCAAAATAAGATGAAGAAATTTTTCTTGGATACTTTAGTGTTGAAAAATCTTATAGATTATTTAACAAAAAAACTTTGGTAATTAAAGAGACCACACATATTGTATTTGATGAATCTGGAAGTTTGGAAGAACTAAATTTCAAAGATGATGAAATAGAAAATAACTCCCTGAAAATTGAGAATATTATTTTGGAAAAAAATGTGGAGGTAAAAAACCCTATGTCTAGATATTTGAAATTTTCTATAAACGACCCTAAGAAATTGATTTTAGGTGAACCTAGTGAGGGTGTTAGAACTAGGCATGGACTAAGAAAAGAAGTCAATCATTCAACCTTCATTTCAACAATATAACCCATAAATATAAATCAAGCTTTTCGGATGAATTTTGGATTTTGGCAATGTAAGAAGAATTAAATCAATTTATATGAAATGATGTTTGAAAATTAATTACAAGGCAAAATGATCAATTTATTGTTGGAACTAAGTGGGTATTTAAAAATAAAATGAATAACTTAGAAGTTGTTCTTAGAAATAAGGCTAGATTGGTGGTTATGGGATATAATTAAATTGAAGGAATTGATTTTGAGGAAAATTTTTCCCTTGTAGCAAGTCTTGAAGCAATTAAGGTTTTGTTATCCTTTGTCTATTTTAAAGGATTTAAATTGTTTGAAATGGATGTAAAAGGTGCCTTTTTGAATGGGGTGATTCAAGAGATATTTATGTTGAACAACCTCGAGGTTTTGAAAATTCAAAATACCCAATTCATGTTTTTAAATTGAAAAATATATTATATGGATTGAAACAGGCTCCCAGGATGTGGTATGAGAGGTTGAGCACTTTCTAAATTAGGAGATCTTTTGAAAAAGGAAGTGTGAATACCACTCTCTTTTTAAAGAAATTAGGATATGATATACTCATTGTACAAATTTATATTGACGATATCATCTTTGGATCTACAAATAAATATCTTTATGATGATTTTTCTAAATTAATAAGTAGTGAATTTGAGATGGGACTAATAAGAGATTTAAGTTAATTTTTAGGTTTTAACATTAAGCAAATTGAGGAAGGTACATTTCTTAATCAGTTGAAGTATGTTAAGAACATCCTCAAGAAATATAAAATGAACAATGCTAAACCTGTTAGTACACTTATAAGTTCCTCAGTTCAATTGGATAAGGACCTAAAGGAAAAATTTGTTGATCAAAAGAAATTAGACGAATTATTGGATCTTTGCTTTATCTTACTGCTAGCAGACCCAATATAATATTTAGTGTTTATTGTGTGCTAGATTTCAATCAGATTCAAAAGAATCACATTGGATAGCACTAAAAAAGATTTTGAGATATCTCTTGGGAACTTAAAACTTAGGAATTTGGTATCCAAAGTATAGCTCTTCATTTCAAATTATTAGATATTTAGATTCAGACTTTGTAGGTTTTAGGGTTAATCGAAAGAGCAGATCTAGAACTTATTAATTTATAAGAAATTTTTTAGTTTCTTGGTCTAGTAGAAATTAAAATTCTGTAGCCCTATCTACTGCTGAAGCTGAATACATTGCCTTTGGAAGTCGCATGACACAATTTCTTTGGTTAAAATAATAGTTGACTGATTTAGGATTTTTAATAGGCATAATTCCAATTTATTATGATAACACTAGTGCCATTTGCATTTCAAAAAATCCTATTTAATATTCTAGAACCAAATATATAGACATAAGGCATTATTTCATAAGGGGTCATGTATCCAAAGGAAAAATTGAATTGAATCAAGTTTCAACTGAAAATAAATTTGTATATATTTTTACAAAACTACTAGCTTTTGATGCTTTTAGAACATTAAAAATAAGGCTAGGTGTGATCGATCTTAATGCTTAAATAAAATCCTCTACAAACTTGATATGTTTTTGTGTGTCTTTTATGTTTTTAATTGTTTGGGTTTTGTTGTTGTGTGTTATGTCTATTTTTTTCTTGGTTTCTTAGTTTTGATTTATGTTTTGGTGTGTTGGATATGTTATTCAGACATCAAAATTCTTGTTTCTGAATGATCATGATGATTTTATAAGTGTTTTATTCATACTGTATGAAAGTATTTTTGTCCTGTACAAATTCTGTAGCATGTCGATTGTTGTTTTGGACTGATTGTATAAAGTGTTTTTAATTTTCTATTACTTATTGTACTGTATGATATTAATATCATCCCGGATGATTTATATTCATATGTCTGTATGCACCTATATGGTTATCTGGCCAAAATTAGTTATTATAACTGATCGTACTTACAAAATTTTATTTCGTATGTATGAACCACATGACATTCAATGTGGGGGATGAACCTAACCCTCATTAAAACGATCTTAAATAACTATTTGTCCTGAATAAACACCTATTCGTCTGTATGATCGTCTGGTCAAAAAGCATGTACGAAAGGATGCTTCTTAACTTGCGTGAATACGAAAAGTCGTTTCATTTTGAACGTATTCTATCATACATACGAAATTATTTTTTTACATGATGAACCATTTATCGTACTTTATAAACCACTTTTCATATGTATGAATGGTCATTTTTCTTTAAATAGGAGGGATTTAGATTTCTTTTTTCATTCACTGTACAGCCTCCTTCAATCCTTCATTTCTTAGTTATGGCCAGTTCTATCAAGCATGGTAGAGTCACTAGGGGATCATCTTCTAGGAGTGGAGATGAAAACTTTTTATTTAGAATAAATGATAATTCTTTTCTTAGGTTTTTCTCTGCTAAAATTACTGTTTGAAGAACCTTACTTCAAAAAGATATACACTTTTAAGTAATGCCTCTTTTCGCCACCACTCAATTTTCCTTTATCCTGACTTCGATTCATGCCAACAATAAAGAAGCCTTTCATTATTTTCTGGAAAATATATTTTTTAGTTCTGATGAGAGTAGGATTAGATCTTATGCCCTAAAAGAAAGCGAAGAAATTACTAAGGAAGATTTGAGAACTTTTCTTAATTTTAGAACTCAAGGGGTTAGAGCCCACACAATGACTTCTAAATCATATTTTGACTGATCAGAAATAAACAAAATTCTTAGAGGGGTTAAACAAGTAGGTCATTTGCTTATAGTCTATACCTTAAACCAAAATGCAAAGATCATACAGCATGTCCTTAGAACTTCAATAATTTCTAAAGCTGGTGACCGTATTAACATTACTCCTCTTTTGTCCACTGTTACCTATCTTATCATGACTGGACAATCAATAGCTGAAGCTCAGCTTATTCATGATTATATTCACAGACTTTTCGAAATTGGACATGTCTCTCATAGGAAGAAGAAGAATATTGCCTTAGGACATCTTGTGACCTATATTTAGAAAAGAAGTACAATCTTGTTCATCCTGAACCTCTGCTTGTATTGCAAATCTACTTTACCGATGCTTCATTTTGAGCACTTTTTGGGAAAGATGGAAATGCAAGTGAGGATTATGAGGGAAAAGGGGGAGCACCAGAACCTACACCTGCATCTGCTCATGGACCTGACTTTTTGGAGATGGTCCAACGCTTTGACAGACTAGAGAGTCACTTTGATCAGCATTTTGATCAAATTCAGACTCACTTAAACCAGCAGGATGCATAGTATCAGAAAGACATGGGTAGTATTCATGGATAGTTCGAATCCGTGAACATTAATGTAGCTATGATGAATAGCTATTTTTTTATCTTCAACCAGCCTCCTCCTCAAGACTAGGACCATTCAGAGTTCTAGATGTACTTCTTGTGTATTATCTTTTCCAGTCCTTTGAGATGTGTTGATCTTTATGATGTCTTTTATACTTTGTGTACTTGTCTTATTTTAGATCTTTGATGTTATTGTTGTTATGTTTTGTGGTCTTGAGATCTATTATATTGATATCAGATGTGCTTTATTGTATTAGATATTCATATTGATAATATATATATATATATATATATATATATATATCTTGTTTTGCCTAGTTATTTTTGTTCTTTGTTTGAAATGTTAGGTTTCCTATATGATAATCCTATCTTAATTGATCTAAAAGGTGTTATAAATTAAACTACAATATAAAAATTAATTTTATTATGAAATCTAAATTTTTAAAATTTTTTTAGTTAATTTATAACTTGATATAGTTAAGGCAATCAATTTTATGTTCTTTTTAGGCAAATATAATTCATAATATTATTATTACAATTTTAATGTCTTACTATTTTTTTATTTCTTTTTTTAATATAATTATATTTGTAATTAGAGAAATTTGATTTTCTAGATTATTGATTTTGGAATGATCAATTAGAAAAAGGGGGATATCAAAACAAAATGTATAATGAGTACAAAAATCGAAAGAATATGCAATAGTTCACAATTTGAAAAGAGGCACAAAATTAACCCAATTACAAAAAGATGCATAGTATGCAAAAAATATTTGAAAATATGGACAATATCGCCAATTAAATATATTCTTTCCTCTATCATATAATCTTCAAATTCAACTCAATCTAATGATCAATTATAATTTGTGTTGAAAATTAAAATTATCTAATCTTCATTTCATCACTTTTGTAATAATTCTCCTTATCTAATTGTCTAGAATGTTTCATGACCTTGATTACTTTTTCTTATCTATGTTATACTTTAATTTAAATGTTTTGAATTTTTCTTTTTCATCTAATGAACATTAACCTTGTTATTACAATAATAGTTCAATCACTTTCAATATCAATTTCTAATATTTCTTATATCACTTCTTTCATTTCAACCGTCTTTCCTCCTTTTTTTTTGTTGTCAAAAGGTGAGAAATATTATTTGCATTTTATTGTTTTTGGTGTGTTAGTATTATTTTGGTTGGTGTGTTAGTGTTGTTTTATATTTTTTGGATGTTTTGTGTTGTTAGTGTTATTTTCTGTTTTGGGATGTTTTGTGTTTTACTTTTATTTTTTTTTTGGATGTTTTGTATTTTGCTTTTGTGTGTTTTAAAATAAGTTGATTGGTTCTTAAAAGAATTCCCTTATATACACATGTTTATTCATTCAGGGGAGTTAAGGAGAAATTTAAGATACTCAATTTTATTCAAACAATAATTGTTTTGTCATCACTAACAACGGGGAAATTATTGAGATTGTTGAAACTTAGTTCTTTATTGTTCATATTCTTGCAACATGTTTATTTTTTATGATTCTAAATATTATTGCTTTTAATTATTATTTCTCCTAACATATTTTGGATGAATTGCTTTGTTATTTGTGTACTAAAATTTTAGGAAAATCATACTCCAGATTGTTGGTAGACTTTAAATCAGATCAGTTTAGAGACTATTGTAAATGAAGTCTATAATTTTTTATTTTATTGAGTCTAAGAGAGTGCGATTGTAATTGAGTAATTGTGCACACAAATAAGGGGGAGAGATTAAAACATGAAATTGTTAAACTAATCTTACTGTATGAATTAACTTCATATGGGAAGATTTATTCAGTTATTTTCCCCGACGAGTAGTCAAATAAACAAAAATGAAAAAAAAATTTAAGTAATAATCGTACTATACTATCCCATTTCATACATACCTTCCAGAGTACAAAATGGATGGGTTCCTGGCCACATAAAAAGAATTTGTTTAAGTATAGTTCGTACTGTACAAACATAGTTCGTACATGCCTTCCTGAGTATGAAATGGACAGGTTCTTGGTCGTGTAAAAAGAATTTTTCTAAGTATAGATCTTACTATATGAACACAAGTTGTACATTCCTTCTAGAATATAAAATTGTGAGGTCCATTTTCATCCTGACTTTTTTGTCCCTACGAACTTGATATTTGTTATAATTGATCGTACTAGACGATGTCATCATCATACGTATAACGATCAGAGTACAAAATGGATGGGTCTCTCTTCATCCCGATGAAGGTGAAATTTTTTTTAATTATTTGTACCGGACGATGATTGTGTACGAATTATTTTCATACCAATTCATAATAGGATGGTACACAACAATTTTTGAAATGTTCATACGTACGAAATACGATGATGATTCAATGCCGACACTTGGAAAGTGTGAAAGGATGACGGTTCTCTGTTGATACTTAGAGAGTGTAAACAGACGACGGTTCTCTGCCAACACTTGGAGAGTGTGAAAAGATGACGGTTCTCTATTGCATCGGAGATTGGTTGAAGATAGATTTTGTAAAGGCTTCTCCACCTTGTTATGGGAGCAAAAGGAGAGATACTTTTGGTAATAATGCAATATCTGAAGATAGAGTCTTCAGGGAGTGGATGTAGGTCTTCTTCGACTGAAACACATAAATCTTTGTGTCGTTTAAATTTCCGCATTTTATTTACTACAAGTTAATTTTTTTGTGATTGAAAAGTTCTTTTAAAACTTTAATTAACTTTTTATGAAACCCAATGGTTTTCAAATTTTAAAATCCAAGTGTAATTTTTAAAATTACCAATTCACCCCCCCCCCCCACACTTGGATAGCCTTAGGACAATCGCTTAGGTTTAACAACCTAATCAAGATTCAACAGCTAGCACAAAATAATTAAAAATACATTAGACTTTGATGATGTTCAAAATTCTAAATGCTTAGATTGATAAATATTTTGGATTGAAGAATTATTTTTATTAAAGAACCAAAAGAATTTCTTTCCTATTTAATGTGGACTTATAAAACCTCTAATGGTATGTTTGAATATGATTTTGATGATGAGTAAAAAATATATTTAAACATAGATGAATATCTTTCATAGTGAACAATATTGTTTGGTGTATGATAATTTAACACTTCTTTGGAAGAAATAATTGTAAAATGTACGTGGCTCAAAATGATGTCTTTGTACATAATGAAACATCTCTACAACAAAATAGAAAAAGTATGATAGGAAAATCGGTTATTATTGGCTAATTTTTAACGTTAATTAGGTTTTTTTGGTGACTTTCAAGCAGATTTTTTTTCGTTGGTGTAAACCGCATAAGAAACCAAAATAAGAAAATTATTTCTGGAAGTCAGCCTGGCTCACCCGCAACCTACTTAGCTTGCCTCTACCCTGCCCGCCCGCACTACTCTCCGGGCTTGCCAGTAGCCTCCTGCACTACTCTCCGGGCTTGCCTTTGCCTCGCCCCATTGCCCTTGACTTGTATGTCATGGGATTCCTCACCTGACTTCCCACTGCCTTGCCTCGCTGCTTGTGACCAGTCTGTCATGGGATTCGAACTCCTACAAAAAAAATTAACTACCCAAAGATTTTAATAGGAAGGAAAAAGCATCATTAAACTTACTCTTTTATATTTAAACTATAATTATATGAAAACTAAAATTCAAAGCTTATATAATTGAAATATTAAAATTATTAATTAATTAAAATAAATTATTAAATCATAAATTAATTAAAATAAGTTATTGAATTAATAGTTAATTAAAATAAAACATTAAAATTATAAATATAGAAAAATTCATAAAATTAATAATCAACAAAAATGAAAATTAAAATATATAATTAATTCAAAATAAAAATTATCATTAATAATTAATTAAAATATTAAAATTAATTAAAATATAGTATTAAATTATTAATTAATTCAAATAAACTATTAAAATTACTAAATATTGAAAATTAAATTTTAAATCCAACAGAAAAGCCACCAAAAAATCCGCAAGAAAATTCCAACATAATGGAATTCATTAGAAAAGTTATCTCATTATATTATGTTGGAAAGCCACCAGAAAAATGGATGATTTTCTTGTAGTGAAAGGAAGCAATTATATTTACATAACATATTAGAAGGTACAACTCTCAAGTAATCTTCAATTTGATTAAATTCCTTTATTAATAATTTGAGGAATATTGATATGACTATTAATATTAATAATGATGCAATCATTATTGTTGTGATGTTTAATTATTTAAAGATTCCGTAAATTCTCATTAATAATAATAGTTACATAAACATCATAGTCCTTGATTTAGCGAGTGGATGGAACTAAGATCATAAAATTTCAAGCCAAGTGAAGCCTCAACTTTTTATTTCTTTGAAAATTATGCCTTCTATAAGGAACCATTAATTTAAAGGTCATGTGGGGTAATGGTGCTTAGAGATCCATTGGCATATAGTTATATTTGGGCATTTTTTAAAACTGAACACAGTTAAGAACATAATTAGTAAGTAAATCAATGAAAAAATGTATATTTAAATTCATTCTTAATTCATCTAACATCGCTAGGGTTTCCCCGTGCTCTGGCGATTTTCTTGGCGCTTTGGCGGCTCCGTGCTTTCTCGCCTCTCGTTTGCTTCTCTTGTAGATCTACTTACTTTCTCGGTGTGTTTGGCTCGGGTTACTTGCTCTGTCCTGGCCTCCTCTGGTTTTCTCTTCTCCTCATGGAGAAGAGCACCGCTAATCCGTCAAATGATGTGTGGGGTGCTCCGCCATCTAATACTGGTGTCCCAATGAAAGGTTTGTCTGGATCTTTCAATTCCCCCTCCTCATCTCGATCTTTCCGTGATGTTCTTGCGGGTGCTTCTACATTCAATCCTCCGGTATTTTCTTTCTCTAAATCCTCTGTAAAAGGTGTCCCTGCTCTACTTATGTCCGAAGATGATATCCTTAAACTAGCTAGTCTGTATCAATTTACGTTGGTTGGTAAGTTTTCTGTGAGACGTCCGAATCTGGATGCGATCAGAATTTTTTTGCTAAACTTAAGTTATCCGAAAACTTTTCAATCGAATTGCTTGATGCTAGACATGTTTCTATACAGTTATCGAACGATCTTGATTTCAGTCGTGTTTTATCAAGGAGAGCTTATTATATTTTGAATTGCCAAATAAGGTTACTAAAATGGACTCCTTTCTTTGATGTCAAAGAAGAGTCACCCATTGTTCCTATATGGATCTCTTTCCCTAATTTACGGTTGCATTTTTTTAATAATCATGTTCTTCATGCTTTAGGATCCATTTTCGATCGCCCTTTACAAATTGATCAGGCCACCGCTAATCGGTCAAGACCCTCTGTTGCTAGGGTTTCTGTGGAAATCGATATTACTAAGAAACAATCGAAAGATATATGGATTGGATCTGAAAATTGTGGTTATTTACAAAAAGTGGATTTCAAAAAAGTCCCTGATTTTTGTATGCATTGTAAGATCCATGGTCATTCTATGCCCGATTGTTTTGTAGTTCATCGTCAACTGAAAAAAAAATAATGCTGGAAATAGAAAAAAAGGACGACTTGGCCGATGGAGAAAATAAAATGCAGGAAAACATTATTTTGTTGGATGGAAATGAACTTAATCCTCTGATTTCTAAACCTTATAATAATGGGAATGACACAGAATCTAATTACTTAGATGTCAATAATGGCAAGCAAATTGTGCCGGAAAAGAATATGGAGGCCTTGGATGGTGAACAAAAAGAGGATAAGGATATACAGGAAAATGAAATTTCTGGTAATGAGGAGGATTTGGCTAATGAGAACAGAGAGGATGGGTGTTCTTCTTCCTCGAATAAAACATCTCCTTTGGAGGGAAACATGGAAGGTGGTTCTCTAAACAATTGTTCTAATGGTAATGGCAATTCTCATGAGCAAGATGTTATTAAAGATAGTGAAAAAAGTGTTTAATTTGAAGGAAAGGGAGGGGAAGGATTTGGTAGGGAAAATGGTTGATATGGAAGAAGGGGAAATTGGTTCATTAGAAATTGTGATGCCCGTGGATAATTTAAGTGATTCGAATGTGGATTCTGTGTCTGAGCCAAATTATAAAGGAAAGAAAGTGGAGGATGAATTCATTGTCCAATCCAAGAAAAAAGGCAAGAATAAAAAAGGTGCTCCCCCAGATACCCCTAGGGTCACTAGAGCTTCTAATATTGTTATTAATGGTTAAAGCTCTTCTTTGGAATATTAGGGGGGTGGGTGCTTCTATTTCTAAGGATTGTATGAAGAATCATTGTAGGATTAATGATATTCAGCTTCTTGTCTTACTTGAACCTTTTGTTTCTGCTACTAAACTGGATTCTACTTGTAAAATGTTGGGTTTTCATTTTGCTTATGCTAATTGTTCTAACAAGATTTGGATCTTTTGGAAGCAGACCATTACTTTATATATTTTTATTGATTTTCCTCAAGTTATTCATGTTAATGTTAGTATTAACCACATTTCCAGTTTTGCTTCTTTTGTTTATGCATCATGTACTAGATTGGGTAGAAAGACCCTTTGGGAGCAGCTTTCTGGATTTGCTACCTTTGTTAATGCTCCTTGGATGGTGGGTGGTGATTTTAATTGCATTTTCAATAGCTCCGAGAGAATTGTGTTGAGTCTAGTACTTAGGTTGTTAAGCCTAAGTTAATGTCCCAAGGCTACCAAGAGGGGGTGAATTGGTAGTTTAAAAATTATAATCCCTCTTTGAATTTAAATTGAACCGAAATGAAAATTTGTCTTTTGAGTTTTTCTAGAAAGTGTTTTTCAACCACAGAGTTCTTAAAATTAAAAATAAAATGCGGAAATGTAAAAACAGTAAAGTAAATGACACTAGATTTATAGTGGTTTGGTCTAAAACCAGACCTACATCCACTCCCCAGAGGCACCCTCTGAGTATTGCACTAATACCAATAGTGACTCTCCTTTTGCACCCACAGCAAGGCGGAGATGCCTTTACAAAACACTCTTTTCACCACTACACGGTGCGGTAGAGAACCGTCATCCTTTTACACAATCTCCAGTGTTGGCAGAGAACCGTCGTCCTTTCACACTCTCCTAGTGTGGGCAGAGAACCCTTCGGCTATTTACACTCTCCAAGTGTAGGCAGTGAACCCTTCGGCTATTCACACTCTCCAAGTGTGGGCAGCGAACCCTTCGACTATTCACACTCTCCAAGTGTCGGCAGCGAACCCTTCGGCTATTCACACTCTTCAAGTGTCGGCAACAAATCGGATCTCCTTGACAGATCTTCTCACAAGAAATCTAGAAGGAAGAAGGAAAAGAGTGAAGTAATCCCAATTCATAAGTAGAGATTCTTACCTTTGAACTCCAAGTGAAGCCTTCACTCTCCAGTGATAGGAATCCTCCTTTGAATGCACTCTCACACTCTCTCCTTAGCTATTCTCTCAAGAGGCACGAAGATCAAATGACAAAAAGATTGGGTGGCAGTCTAATTAGGACTATTTATACAAAAGACAAGAAAAACCGCCCAAAAACTGCAAGTTTTCAATTCTGTACGCAGTGGATCGTCCCATACGATCGTGGATTGTCCTGGACAATTTTACTTAAACGCTTTGAAATGACCCTATTTGTATTTGTGTACGAAATATCTTCGTACACGCTAATCGTCTCGTACGAACTAAGTTCGTCCGGTACGAACGGTTATTACTAGGTCGGTTCAAGAAACTGCTGAAAATCGTTCTAAGTCGATTAATCGTCTGGACGAAAATTGGTTCGTCTGGACAAAATTTTTACAGAGACCAGATCGTCCTGGACGATAATTAATTTTGTCTGGACGAAAATTTTACAGAGAGCAACTAATTTTCTGACGATAATTAATTTCGTCTGGACAAAATTTTTACAGAGACTCGATCGTCCTGGACGATAATTAATTTCGTCTGGACGAAAATTTTACAGAGAGCAACTCGTT
The DNA here is from genome assembly GCA_022539455.1 of Dendrobium nobile. Taxonomy (NCBI): domain Eukaryota; kingdom Viridiplantae; phylum Streptophyta; class Magnoliopsida; order Asparagales; family Orchidaceae; genus Dendrobium; species Dendrobium nobile. The sequence goes on along the minus strand of CM039718.1, from coordinate 43,384,832 downwards.
TTCTCACGATAATTAATTTCGCCTGGATGAAACTTTTACAGAGAGCAAATCGTTTTCTGACGATAATTAATTTCGTCTGGATGAAAATTTTACAGAGACCAAGTCGTCCTGGACAATATTTAATTTCGTCCTGGACGAATAGGACTTAGAAAAATTTTTCAAGCTAGTTCTTATTCGTTCCATGTGCTCAATAGGAGATAACTGTCTGATCGTCCCGTACGATCTGATATCGTCCCGTACGATCAATATAAGTTTTATATGATCTCCTTATGTGTGTGTGTATGTTTTTATTCACTCAATTACAATCACTCCCTTTCAAATTTAATTCAAAGAAAAGTACAAGCTTCAAATTCACAAAGTATTTCATGTTGAATTTGATTTGAAGTCTTCGTAGTCTGGAGTTCAATTTTCCTGAAATGTTAGTACATACAAGAGCAAATACAAATCTTCTAAAAATTGTTAGGAGATAACTACACATTTGAACAATAATGTTTGGAATCATCAAAACTATATAAGTTGGAAAATTATAAAGCATTCAAATAGCAACTATCTTAACAATCTCCCCCTTTTTGATGATGGAAAAAAAATTATTGTTTGTATGATTTCAATTTAAACAAATCTCCTAAACTCCCCCTGAATTGATGAATACATGAAAATAAGGAGGCATTTTGAACCAAAGAACACAATTTTTGTTTTTTTCTTTAAATTTAAATAAAAATAAAAATAATTCAAGACGATAACACAAGCCAAATGACCAAATGACACAAAATCACAAGCTAAATGACACACACAAAATCAGAATACAAAAACAAAACATACAAACATAAATTTCTCCCCCTTTTGACAATAACAAAAAATGAAGAAGAAATAGACGAGAAATGTAAGTAATTATATGAAATTCATTTGAAAATTTAATCTAAATGGTGATTGACATAAGGTATGCAATCTAAAACTAATAACATTAGGTAAATCATAGAAATTCATAGAATTTAAGAAGTGATATAACATTGTAAGTAAGAAGAATTTATCAAAAATATGTTCAATTTAGACATTTGAATATAGAAAATCATTACAAGATAGATGAATAAAAATTCTATATTTCAAAGTTCAATAGAATATAAATGAACATAAGATCAATTTGAATTAAGAGATTGAAAGAATCTGGAAAGAAAAGAATTACCACATGTGGCGCTTTGCGCATCTTTTTCAAATGTTTGGCACATTTTTTTGCATCTTTTTACATTGGGCTTATTTTGTGCCTCTTTTTCACATTTGTGAACCTTTGTGCATTCCTTTTGATTTTGTACTCTTTGTACAATTTTCAAGAGTAATTGAAACCAATTCTTTCCAAGATCAATAATCTAAAATTTCAAATATTTCTAAATGCATAAATATCACTTGAGCAAAGAAATACAAAATAAGAAAACATCTAAATTGCAATAATAATATTAACTTTTATGTAGTCTAAATGAATAGACATGAGATTAAAAATTCGAATTATGACAAGTTATAAACAAATTTTAAATTTAGAGAGACTATATTTTCTAATGTAATTAATCTCAAATCACAATCTAATTTAAGCACAATTAGGATTAAAAAGACTAATGAAATTCATAAGAACTAAACACATTTAAAAAACAAACCAAAATTAAATCAACTACAACATATATTGATATTTATGAAAAAGGATTATAGGATCATTTCACAATATCAATACAAAAGAAAATTCACTGAAATTTAAAACAAAGACCAACAAACACAACTAAAACAAACACTAAAACAAACATTAAAACAAAGAAAACAAAGACCAAAACCACAGACTCTAAATTAAACTCATTCAAAACACACAAAAATCACAAAATTCAATCCATAACAAAAAACAAATAAACTAAGAAAACATAAAAATCAATGTTGTAAAAACTTTTTTATATAAGAATTCAAATCAATAACACCAAGCCTTGTTCTTAATGTACTGAAGGTATCAAAAGCTAAAGGTTTTGTAAAAATGTCTGCAAGTTGATTTTCTGTTGAAACATGTATAAGTGCAATTTCTCCCTTGGATACATGGTCCCTTATGAAATAATACCTTATGTCAATGTGTTTGGTTCTAGAATGTCGAATAGGATTTTTGGAAATGCAAATAGCACTAGTATTGTCACAATAAATTGGAATAGTGCCTATAGTTAATCCTAAATCAATCAACTGTTGTTTTAACCAAAGTATTTGTGCCATACAATTTCCTAATGCAATGTATTTTGCTTCTGTAGTAGATAGAGCTACTGAATTTTGTTTTCTACTGGACCAAGAAACTAATGAATTTCAAATGAATTGACATGTTCCAGAAGTGCTTTTCCTATCCACTCTACAGCCTGCAAAGTCAGAATCTGAATAACCAACAATTTCAAATGAAGAGCTAAACTTAGGATACCAAATTCCTAAGTTTTGAGTTCCTAGTAAGTATCTTAAAATCCTTTTCACTGCTGTCAAATGTGATTCTTTTGGATCTGATTGAAATCTAGCACATAAGCAAACACTGAACATAATATCGGGTCGGCTAGCAGTCAAGTAAAGAAAAGATCCAATAATCCCTCTATATTTCTTTTGATCAACAGATTTTCCCTAAAGGTCCTCATCCAACTGAACTGAGGAACTCATTGGTGTACTAAAAGGTTTAGCATTGTCCATTTCATATTTTTTGAGGATGTCCTTAATATATTTAGTTTGATTAAGAAATGTACCTTTCTCAAGTTGCTTAATGCTAAATCCTAGAAAGTAATTTAAATCTCCCATTAGACTCATTTCAAATTCACTACTCATTGTTTTAGAAAAATCATCACAAAGATTTTTATTTGAAGATCCAAAAATGATATCATCCACATAAATTTGAACAATGAGTATATCCTTTCCAAATTTCTTTAAAAAGAGAGTTGTATCCACACTTCCTTTTTCAAAAGATCTTTCAAGTAGGAAGGTGCTCAACCTCTCATACCAAGCCCTAGGTGCCTGTTTCAATTCATATAATGCCTTTTTTAACTTGAAAACATGATTTGGATATTTTGAATTTTCAAAGCCTGGAGGTTGTTCTACAAAAACATCTTCTTCAATTACCCCATTTAAAAAGGCACTTTTGACATCCATTTGAAACAATTTAAAACCTTTAAAATAGGCAAAGACAAGTAAAACCCTAATTGCTTCAAGTCTTGTTATAGGGGCAAAGGTCTCCTCAAAATCAATTCCTTCAATTTGATTATACCCCTTAGCAACTAATCTAGCCTTATTTCTAATGACTACTCCTGAGTCATTCATTTTTTTTTTGAACACCCACTTGGTTCCAACAACACTTTGATCTTTTGGCCTTGTAGTTAATTCCCAAATTTTATTTCTTACAAATTGATTCAACTCTTCTTGCATGGCCAATATCCAAAATTCATCAGAAAGTGCTTGATCAATATTAGTGGGTTCTATTGTTGAAATAAAGGCTGAATGATTGACTTCCTTGTTTAATCCATGCCTAGTTCTAACACCCTCACTAGGTTCACCTATAATCAATTCTCTTGGGTGGTTTTTAGAAAATCTCAAATCTCTAGGCAAAGGGTTTTCTCTTTCCAAATTTTCTTCCACATTTTCTTCCAAATTTAATCTATCAATCTTTTGGGAGTTTTCCTCAATCTCTTCTTCAACAACATTTGGCTCTTCCAAATTTTCACATTCATCAAATACAACATGTGTGGTTTCTTCAATGACTAAAGTTCTTTTGTTGAATACCCTATAAGATTTTCCAACACTTGAATATCCAACAAAAATTCCTTCATCTTATTTTGGATCAAATTTTCCTAAGGCAGATTTTCCATTATTATGAATGAACACCTTGCAACCAAAAACATGCAAACGAGACAAGTTAGGTGTTCTACCTTTTAGCAACTCATAGGGTATTTTATTTAAATTTGATTTTACATTCACCCTATTAAGAACATAACATGCAGTGCTAACCGCCTCAGCCCAAAAATATCTAGGAAGTGAGTATTCTGCCAACATTGCTCGGGCAGCTTCCATTAATGTTCTATTTTTCCTTTCAACTTTCCCATTTTGTTGAGGGGTTCTAGGTGCAGAAAAATTGTGATCAATCCCTTTTTCTTTACAAAAATTTTCAAATTTTTCATTTTCAAATTCTCCTCCATGATCACTTTGTAAAGAAATTATTTCACATCCTAGTTTACTTTGAATCCAAGTTGAAAAATTTCTGAATTCCTCAAATGATTCACTTTTATGAAAAAGAAATCTAACACAAGTGAATCTTGAGAAATCATCCACTATAACAAATCCGTATACCTTCCCTCCTAGACTTACAGTTCCTACTGGTCCAAAAAGATCCATGTGAAGAATTTCCAAAGATTTACTGGTCCTAAGATCCTTGTTGGACTTAAAAGAGGACTTCACTTGTTTTCCTAATTGACATGCATGACAAAGGTGGTCCTTAGTAAAGTCTAGTTTTGGTATACCTCTCACTAAGTTCTTTTGGGTAATTCTCCTAAGATTTTTCATACTAGAATGACAAAGCCTCCTATGCTAAAGCCATGATTCATCAAAAAAAAATTTCAAACAAAAAGCAGTAGGAGATTGAATTGAATTCAAATTTAGCATGTAAACATTGTTTACCCTTTTTCTATTTAAAACTTCTTTCCCATTTAGGCTTAAAATGCAGCTAGTAGGTAAAAATTTTACATTATATCCCTTGTCACATAGCTGACTTATACTTAACAAATTATGCTTTAAGCCTTCAACTAATAACACATTGTCTATAAAAAAGTTTTTGAAATTTCCAATCATACCAGATCCAATCACTTTCTTTGTGGTATTATCTCCAAGTGTAACCTTGCCTCCACTCCTAGCTTCCAGCGTTATGAATTGAGCAGTATCTCCAGTCATATGCTTTGAACATCCGCTGTCTAGGTACCATATGCTCCCACAAGGTCTTGTGTGAGAGCACTCCTACAAAACTTTCAAATGTTAGACCTGGGAACCCAAACAAGTTTGGGTTCACCTTTTAGCAATTTATAATCAGATGCATGTATGATATATCTAGGTTTATGCATCTTAGGTCTCCACACCAAATTAGATTTCATCTTCAAAGTACAGGTGTGAGCTATATGTCCAAAAAATCCACAATTATTACATTTAACATTAGGAAAAATAGTCCTAAGTTTTCTTCCATTTGATTGTCTCCTAAGGGATTTCATAAATTTAGGATAATATATAGGATTTGTAAAATCTTCAAGTTTAGGGGGATTTCTATTATCCTCGAGAGCTCTTATTGTAAATTTATAAAATGAATTCATATCTTCCAAGATTCGATTTGTATAATTGATTCGATATGTTTTGCTCTCAGATTCATCCTTAAAATTTTTAAAAAAATTTCAAGTTTAGCATAGGATGATTTTAAATTCTCAAAATTTTTATTCAAGTCATCATATTCATCAAGTAGTTTCATGTGGTTGTCATCTATTAAAGCATGATCTTTCCTAAGGATTTCATGTTCCAAACTTAAACTAGCATGCATCTTTTTCATTTTCCTATATGCATCATGCACGTGTTCAGAAACTTCAAACAATTCATCATAGGTTAAGTCACATACCTCTTCTTGATCTGATTGTTCAACATTATTTGCCATCAAGCAAAGGTTGGTGACTTCTTCTTCTTTTTAAGTCTCAGATGAGTCTGAAGCTGAGTCCGCCCAAAAAGCTTTTTGAAATTTCTTCTTGCCCTTCTTTACAATTAGTTTCTCCTCTACCTTCTCCTTGCTAGGAGTGGCTTTAAGTTTTGGGCATTCAGTCTTGATATGACCTGGTATCCTGCATTCATAACAAATTACTTCATTAGAAACCTTGCCATTTCTGTTAAACTTACCTCTATTCCATTGTTGGCGTCTCTTCTGCTTCCTCTTTAAAAAGTTTCTGAATTGTCTAGTCATCAATGCAATATCGTCTTCATCCTTCGGTTGTGAGTGTTCACTCTCTGACTCTTCCACCTTTAGTGCAATATTCTTCTCCTTTCGTGGTTCACCTGCATCAATCTTTCTTTGACTTACTCCTTGCTCATAAGTAATGAGTGAACCAAGAAGATTGTCAATAGAATATATGTTTAGATCTTTAGACTCTGTAATTGCAGTAATTTTAGCATCATAAGCAGTAGGTAAACAACGAAGAATCTTATTAACCATTTCAGCATTAGTTAATTCCCTACCAAGTGTATGCAAAGAAGTGACTATTTGTGTGAATCTTGTGTACATGTTAGAAATAGATTCATTAGGTTTAATGCAAAACAATTCATAGTCATGTAACAAGATATTGAGTCTTGATTGCTTAACCTCATTAGTCCCTTCATAAGTTATATAAAGTCTATCCCATATGTCCTTTCCGCTTTTGCAAGTGGAAACCCGCATGTAGTCTTTAGATTTTAAAGCACAAAAGAAACTATTTAGACATTTGGCATTTAATTGTGCTAAGTCACATTCTTCTGTAGTCCAATCTGCAAAAGGTGTTTCTACCCTAACTCCATCAACTAATCTAGTTGGTTTTGTGTAACCTTCCTGGACTAGTATCCACATATGATAATCAAGTGACTGTAAGAAAGTAGACATGCGTGTTTTCCAAAAATCAAAACGTATATTATCAAACAGTGGAGGTCTAGTGATAGAGTAACCCTCAGGTGCGTTTCGGTTTCCAAATGTAGCCATCTACGTTAATCAAAAAGTAGTTCAAACTTATGATTTTGAAACGAAGCTCTGATACCACTTGTTGAGTCTAGTATTTAGGTTGTTAAGCCTAAGTTAAAGTCCCAAGGCTACCAAGAGGGGGTGAATTGGTAGTTTAAAAAATTTAATCCCTCTTTGAATTTAAATTGAACCGAAATGAAAATTTTTCTTTTGAGTTTTTCTAGAAAATATTTTTCAACCACAGAGTTCTTAAAATTAAAAATAAAATGCAGAAATGTAAAAACAATAAAGTAAATGACACCAGATTTATAGTGGTTCGGTTTAAAACTAGACCTACATCCACTCCCCAGAGGCACCCTCTGAGTATTGCACTAATACCAATAGTGACTCTCCTTTTGCATCCACAGCAAGGCGGAGAAGCCTTTACAAAACACTCTTTTCACCACTACCCGGTGCGGCAGAGAACCTCGTCCTTTTACACAATCTCCAGTGTTGGCAGAGAACCGTCATCCTTTCACACAATCCCCAGTGTTGGCAGAGAACCGTCTTCCTTTCACACTCTCCTAGTGTGGGCAGAGAACCCTTCGGCTATTTACACTCTCCAAGTGTAGGCAGCGAACCCTTCGGCTATTCACACTCTCCAAGTGTGGGCAGCGAACCCTTTGGCTATTCACACTCTCCAAGTGTCGGCAGTGAACCCTTCGGTTATTCACACTCTCCAAGTGTCGGTAACAAACCGGATCTCCTTGACAGATCTTCTCTCAAGAAATCTAGAAGGAAGAAGGAAAAGAGTGAAGTAATCCCAATTCATAAGTAGAGATTCTTACCTTTGAACTCCAAGTGAAGCCTTCACGCTCCAGTGGTAGGAATCCTCCTTTGAATGCACTCTCACACTCTCTCCTTAGCTATTCTCTCAAGAGGCACGAAGATCAAATGACAAAAAGATTGGGTGGCAGTCTAATTTGGACTATTTATACAAAAGACAAGAAAAACCGTCCAAAAACTACAAGTTTTCAATTATGTACGCAGTGGATCGTCCCGTACGATCGTGGATCGTCCTTGACAATTTTACTTAAACGCTTTGAAACGACCCTATTTGTATATGTGTATGAAATGTCTTCGTACACGCTGATCGTCCCGTACGAACTAAGTTCGTCCGGTACGAACAGTTATTACTAGGTCGGTTCTAGAAACTGCTGAAAACCGTTCTAAGTCGGTTAATCGTCTGGACGAAAATTGGTTCGTCTGGACAAAATTTTTACAGAGACCAGATCATCCTGGACGATAATTAATTTCGTCTGGATGAAAATTTTACAGAGAGCAACTCATTTTCTGACTATAATTAATTTCGTCTGGACAAAATTTTTATAGAGACTCGATCGTCCTCGATGATAATTAATTTCGTCTGGACGAAAATTTTACAGAGACCAAGTCATCCTGGACGATATTTAATGTCGTCCTGGACGAATAGGACTTAGAAAAAATTTTCAAGCTAGTTCCTATTCGTTCCATGTGCTCAATAGGAGATAACTATCTGATCGTCCCGTACGATCTGATATCGTCTCGTACGATCAGTATAAGTTTTATATGATCTCCTTATGTGTGTGTGTATATTTTTAATCACATAATTACAATCACTCCCTTTCAAATTTAATTCAAAGAAAAGTACAAGCGTCAAATTCACAAAATATTTCATGTTGAATTTGATTTGAAGTCTTCGTAGTCTGGAGTTCGATTTTCCTGAAATGTTAGTACACACAAGAGCAAATACAAATCTTCTAAAAATTGTTAGGAGATAACTACACATTTGAACAATAATGTTTGGAATCATCAAAACTATATAAGTTTCAAAAATGTAAAGCATTCAAATAGCAACTATCTTAACAAATTGGTGGTAAGCCTCCAAATTTCTTGGCTATAGAGGAATTTAATGACATGATTTTAAATTGTAACTTGCACGACATTAGTTTCACGGGTAATGGTTTTACTTGGAATAGAGGAACCATGTGGCAAAGGTTGGATACGATCCTTTTTAATGATCAATGGATTTCTAATTTTCAAAATACTCATATTGATCATTTATCTAGAACTTTATCTGATCATTCTCCTCTGCTTCTTAATGTTTTTAATACTAACAACTCCTCCTATCAACCTTTTCGTTTTCAGAATATGTGGCTTCTGGACGACAGGTTTGAGAGCATTGTTAAATGCAATTGGAATTCTCCTCTATTTCCTGATAACACTGTGACGGGCATGACTAGACTCTGGCTTAAGCTTAAGAGGCTTAAGCAAACTCTTAGATGGTGGAATAAGTGTATTTTTAAAAATATTTTTAATAATATTAAAATGGCTGAAAGTGAGGTTGAAATGGCTGATCAGGCTTATATGCAAGAAGCTAGTATTACAAATCTTGCTACTCTGAATAATGCTAAGCACACTTTATTTAGTTTGCAGGAAAAAGAAGAAGCTTTTTGGACACAAAAAGCTTCTGCTAAATTCCTTGTGGAGAGCGATAGGAATACTTCTTGTTTTCACAACATTGCTAATCATAATAGAACCAGTAGGAATATTCACAAACTTGTTTCACCTGAGGGGGATGAAATTACTAATTCTAATATGATTGCTTTGTCTGGGTCTACTTTCTTCAAAAAAAATTTTAATAACAATTTCAGGCCTGATTTAAATACTGATTTCTATTTTATGCCTTCCATTATTTCCAATAGTGATAATATGATGTTGACTAAGATTCCTAATAAAGAAGAAATTTTGAAAATTCTAAAAGAGATGAACACTGATTCTGTGGCCGGTCCTGATGGTTTCACGAGTAAATTTGTTCAAAAATCTTGGCCGATTATCAAAGATGACATTATTAATGCTCTGGTGGATTTTTTTCAAGATGCTCCTATGCCGAAATTCTTTACTTCCACTTCTATTATTTTAAATCCTAAAACTAATGGTGCTACTTATTGGAATGATTTCCGACCCATTAGCTTATGTACCTTTTTCAATAAGCTTATTGCTAAAATTATTGCTGGTAGGCTTGCTACTATCCTTTCTAAAATTATTTCTTTAGAAAAAACTGGTTTTGTTAAAGGTAGATCCATTTTTTATAACGTTTTACTTGCTCAAGAACTTATTCATGATCTTAATGCTAAAATTTCTGGTGGCAATGTTATTTTTAAGATGGATATTTCTAAGGCGTATGACAATTTAAACTGGATATTTCTTTAGAAAATCCTTCATCTTTTTGGCTTTAATTTGCAATTTAGGAATCTCATCAAGAATTGTATTGAAAACTGTTATTTTTCTATCATTATCAATGGTAAGGCTCATGGATTTTTCAAGTCTTCCAATGGCATCAGACAAGGTGATCCCTTATCCCCTGCTCCTTTTATCATTGCTTTTGAGTTTCTTTCTCGTGGAATTAATAATCTGTTTCGTTGTCACTCTAATCTCTACTAAAAAATGAATGGTGGTGTGCCCATTACTCATTTAAGCTTTGCGGATGATTTTATTATTTTTTCTAATGGTTCCATGAAAATGCTTAAATTTCTTTTTAAGTTTCTCAATAGCTTTCAGCAAGCTAGTGGTTTAATCTTTAATTTTTCTAAATGTTGTTTTATTCTGGCTAAGTCTATTTCTGTTCCTCGCATTGCTAATATTAGGAGAAAGTTTGGTGTTAATGTGACCATCCTTCCTCTCAAATATCTTGGTGTCCCTCTTTATAAAGGGAAGAAACGGTCTCATCTTTTTGATGGGGTTTTCAAGAATATTCATAAGAAATTATCCTCTTGGGCTTACAATTTTCTCTCTTATGGGGGTAGAATGGTTCTCATTAAACATGTGCTTAGTTCCATTCCCATCTATCTCATGCATACTTTAAGCCCTACGAAGCATATCGGCAACAAAATGGAAATTATTTTTAACAAGTTTCTCTAGGGTTGCAAAGACAGTAATCGTTCTATTATTTGGAGTTCCTGGACTAATTGTGCAGGGACTAAGGATGAAGGCAGACTTGGTTTTCGTAACCTTTCGGAGATGAACAAGTCTTTTAGCCATAAACTCTGGTTCTCTTTCAGATCCAATAAAAGTTTATGGGCTAATTTCATGAAGGCTAAATATTATTATGACAATCATCCCTTTGTTTTTTCAAAAATGGTGATTTTGTGAATTGGAAAAGAATGTGCAATATCAAATGGGAAGCTGAAGAATTCATACAATGGGGCTTGGGAGCTGGAAACATCTATTTTTGGCAAGATAAGTGGTTGGGTAACATTTCTATTGATAGTCTTTTAAATACTCATTCTATTTCCACTATGAAAGTTAAGGATTTGTTTGTTAGTGATAACTGGAACTTTAATTTGTTGGCTAATATGATCCCTGATTCTATTATTAAGCTTATTTCCATGATTTCCATTCATAGAGATAGTGATGATTGTATTCTTTTTAATAAGTCTACTGATGGTAGATTTGATACTAAAATTATTTGGTATTCGATAAGACAAATCTTGCCTAAAATTTAGCTTTACAAGTATATTTGTCATGCTAATATTCCTCCTACTTACTCTTTTTAATTTGGAGAATTATTTCCAATTATTTACCTGTTGATTCTTTGCTTAGGAAGAAAGGCATGGTTATTGTCTCTAAATGCCAATGTTGTTATCATATCGAGAATATTAACCATGTTTTCATTAACGGCCCGATTGCTATCAAAGTATGGATTTATTTTGATAATATCTTTAAGATTTTTTCTGTTGGTTATTATGATTCTATTAATGCTATACTTCGTGACTGGATTATCCCTATTAAAGGGCACATTAGAAATATTCTTCCTGTGCTTATTTGCTGGTATTTATGGGAGAGCCGGAATTATTCCCAGCATAATAAAATTCTTATGGATGCTATGAATGTCATTGATAAAGTTAAAAACAAGATTTTTCAACTTTACAGTGTGAATTTAATTAAAGCTGGTTCTTTTAAAAATTATACTAATGTTGCTAGTGCTTTTGGTCTAGTTTTAAACCATCAACCGATTATCAAAGCTGAGAAGTTGGTTTATTTGAGGCGTCCTGTTTGCGATTGTTTTAAACTAAATACGGACGGTTCTTATAACAATGTTAAGGCTGGCTGTGGTGGTATTATTCGTGATCATAATGGTAAGATGGTCGTGGCTTATGCCGGTCCCTCTTCTGGTACCAACGCCTTTAATGCTGAAATGGATAGTTTGGTTTATGGGATTCAGTTATGTATTTCTCTTGGCCTTGTTAACATTTGGGTGGAAGTTGATGCCTTACTTTTAATTCAGTATATTAATGACATTTCCAAGAACAATCCTAACAATTTTTATAAGTTTAGAGATATTAAGTTCTGTCTCTTCCGCATTAATTATTTTATCTCTCATATTTTGATTGAAGGTAATGCGGTGGCTGATGGCTTAGCTAAGTTGGGGTGTAACCTGGATGGTTTTCTTCAATTTAATGATAATTCTATTTCTAAGGAGATTAAAGAGCATATCAACCTAGACTGTTTGGGGATGCCTTATTTGAGGATTAACTAATGAGGTTTTCTATTGTTTCCTTGTGCTGGCTGTGTGGTGTTTGTCATTTTCTTGCTGTTATCGGCTGCTGTCAACATCTGTTTTGGTTCCTATCCTTTTAGGGGTTACTTTGTGGATGTTTTCAGGGGATGTTGGCCTTTTTGCTAGGTTAATCACGGCCTTTTGATGTTTTCTTCTTCTCTTGAAGAAGATAATCTATATGTTGGCTTTCATTATGTAATGATTTGTTTCCTTACCATGTCCTCTTCTTCTTTCACTGGCTGCAACACGATTCTAAAGCATTTCAACACGGTACAATTTTTCTACTGTTGGTTTGTGTGTGCAGATCCTGCTGGTGGTTGTTGCTATTGCTGGTGGAGTTTTCTAATTTTTCATGTGATTTTAACTAAGTATACTAACGTCAGGTATTCATATAATTGCTGCACCAAGGAGTATTATAAATTGGACGGTTTTTGTAATCATGGGATCTCTGTTATTAAATTAGTCTTTACTTTTTATTTCAATTTCCTTTCCTTGTCTAATTTTTGCTCTAGTCTTCTTGCTGGCCTGTTTTGCAGGGTTTTGAAGCTTCGCGCTCGTTTTGTGCAGGAGACATGTGAGATTCGTAGGGATATGCTGACGGTGCTGATTTCTTCTCTTTACTTTTTTGATCATAGAATGTTCTTAGAATTTTGTGTAATGCTGGTTAGTAGGGACCTCCGTCTCCTAGGTTTCTCTTTGATTTTGATTGTAGCTCTTTCGAGCAGTAGCGAGATAGAGGTCCCTTTAAGGACTATGTAATTTTTTCCTTAATTTTAACGCGTAGGCCCGATGGAGGGTTTAAAAAAAAAAAAAAAATCTAGCAAAAATCGCCCATTTAATGGGTGACTTGCCATGATTAGGTGGTGGTGTAAAAAATTAGTAGCCCCACTAAAAAAAATTGGCAATTATCGGCGAATTTTTTTGGCGGCTCGCCTGCGGGCTATTTTCCTATGGTTTCCTGGTGGTTTTTCAACAGCCTAATTTTTTAGAAGAATTTCTAGCAATTTTCATGCAACTTTTCGGAGGTTCGATTTCCAATGGAGTTTCTTGTGGGTTTTCTAGCAGTTTTTTGTATGTTTTAAAAATTCATATATTCATAATTTAATTAATTAATAATTTTTTTATTTTAATTAATTATTAATTTATAAACTTAGTCTAATTATTTATTAATTTAATAAAATATTTAATTAATTATTAACTTTAATATTATATTTTTATTAATTTAAATTATAATTTTTGTATGATATAATTTAAAGAAATAATAATGAGAACTATAGCATATATTCCTTCTTAACAAAATGGTTTGGACTTAGCGAAAAGGATTGGACTCAATTCGAATCTTAGGCAAGCCGCACGGACGGGCAAGCCGGGCAGCGGGCAACGCGGGAACTCGAGCGGGCAGTGCGGGAGATTGGGTGAGAAGCCGGGAAGGGTGGGTGGGTAGCACGGGCAGGGCGATAGCTCCAGCGGGCAGCGCGGGTTGGCCCCCTGGCGTGCAGCCAGGTAGGGAGGGTAGCCGGGCAACTTCTTTTTTAAATTTATTTTTCTTTTTTTTTTGGCAGCCTTTTTTCGCCAGAAATATTTGCCACCAGAAAATAATTCTTAAAAATTTTTTCCTATGCATGTTTTACCGGTAAAAAATTAGCCACCAAAAAACTGCCAAAATTTTACAAAACTAACAGAAAATGAGCAGTTACTGTCAAAAAATACTGACCTTAATAATTGATTTTACTGTAGTGCCTATTAAATGGGCGATTGGCTTTGGTCCAAAAAAATACTCTTTCTTCAGCCCTTCTCCTCTTTTTCTTCCATCCACTTGATTCCATCATGTTGCTTGTCTAGTTCAAGCGCCGAGCAGCCAAGTGAGGTAAGGTTTTAATTTTTTTAAGTTTGTTATTATTATTTTTATTGTTATTATTATTTCAGAGATTTTGTTTGAAAGTTTGTGGAGTTGTTTAAAGTTGTTTTTAACTGAGCTTGTGAAGATTTTATGTAATGTGTTTGTAGGAGAAGTAGTGCTTGTTACTCATGGATGTATAGTTTGAATGTGTTTGAGTATTTGTAGATAGTTTATTTTTGTGATGGATATAACTATGAGTTATTCAAAAAAAAAAAAAACTTGTTTTGTTTGTGATGTTTGATAGATGGAAGAGGTGCGTAGGTTCAAAGTAGTTAAGTAGATATTAAAAATTGAAAGTTATTTTTTTATTTTGGTATTTAGGGTGGCATTTGTTTTAAATCATTATTATTTTATTGTAGCTTATGCATTATTTTTGTTTTTGGGAAAGTTATTTTCTGAATGAAAAATGTAGATCTTTTGTGTGTGCAAACATTTGAAGTAAAGTAGTTATTTAGATTTCTAAGTTTAATGAAGTTTAATTTTTTTGGTGGTTGTAGTTATGGTTTGCTAGTGAGATGGATTACTTTTGTAATGAATGGACGCGGAGCTTCATTTGTGCTGATGTGTGATGGTGAATTATCATTGGATGATAATTTTTCAACGACATATATCAGGGACTGGATTCTTCCATTACAAGTGAAATTAACTTTAACTTGAGCAGCTTAAGAAAAGGAATTTGAAGGAATTGAAGAATGATACCTCAAAGTATATATTCACGTTAGTTTGTTATATGAGGGTGGGGAATGAATTTATTAATTCACATGTTAAAGATAAAGAGTTATGTGAAATTGTATTATCTCATGCTGCAATTGAAATGCTTAGGATGCATGTGGAAGTTTAAGAATTGAATGTGGCAACGCATGATACTCAAAATCTGACATATGAAGTTAATGAATCTTTCTACTTGGAGGAAATTATTGGTGTAGGGCTACTGTTCAAGCAATACATGAGCATTGTGCTCCGTAAGTAGCCTTTGAAGTTCAAATTTCTAAATTTGAGGTTTGTATACTAATTACTTATTTTTTGTAAACATTATATCTTTTAATTTAGTGACAAACAAAATCAGCAGTGGCAGTATCATGCAGGACCTTCTAGTCGACCATCCAATATGGTTGATGAAGTTTATAAAACTATGAGTAGTGGTTTTAGTGAGGAGGAATGTGATCCTTATGACAAAGTAGCTTGTGATATACATGAAGAAAAAGTAGCAGTGCATACTGACATATATAGTTTCATATAAAACTATTTTTTAGGACAGTAAGCACCGAAGAAGTCATGTTTACTAATAATGCATTTGTTGAGACATGTGATACTACCCGCCAATGGGATAAGGATATTATGTTTAATGATTCAGGGCAACAAGTAGAAGAGGAATTTTTAATACCAACAGACTTGACGGAGGGGATGTGTTTCAAAAGTTAATTGTGCATGTTATTTGCTTTACAAGCATGGTCGTAATGAATAATGTTCAATTCATTGTTGTTATATCTAACCAATAGAAATTTATGGTTGTTTATGCTCAGCATGAGAGCTTTGGAACCTGCTATTTTTGGCTTTTACTTGTTGTTCTAAGAAAACATATATGTGGATTATAGAGAATTTTGTCAACGAAGAAGCATCATACATATGCATATCCTATTCTTGTTGTGGGCCATCATCAGTCTAATTCTCAATTTATATGCTACTTAATACTTCCTAATATTAGAAAGTATATGGACCTTAAGTCAAGGGAGATCATTTGTCAAATTAAAGAAATGTTTAATATAAAGGTTTCATACATGAAAGCTTGGGTTCTAGATGAAAGGATGTTAAGGCAATGCTTAGTAATTGAGAGGAGTCTTATCATAGTATAAATTTTTTCATGGAGGTTGTCATTTCTAAAATGATTGAAATAGTATATAGGATACAGTCCAATGAGAATAATATATTTGAAAGAATGTTGTCTTTTGGGCCTTCAATAAGTGGGTGGAGATATTTTTTTGGCCTTTTTGAAGCCTCGACAGGACCTTCCTTTAGGGTAACCATCGAGGCACTTTATTGATTGCTATGAGCATAGATGCAAATAATGGTATTTATCCTCTAACATTTTCTAGTGTATAGTTGGTGCACAGAGTCCTGGATTTTATTTTTGAGAAAGATGCATGAATTTCATTATGTTGTTAGACTAAGACAACCAAGATTAATTGATAGTTGCTGGGAAATATCTTGTAATTCTGCACATCACCGCTATTTATGTCATTTTTTAGAAACTTTTAAGAAGGCCGTGCAGTAGATGTGTGTTGCTAAAGTAGACTTTTTGTGTTAGAAGATGTATACATCAGGTAACACTGATAATAGTACTAGGTATTTGATAAGTGCATGGTTGATATGATAAATGTGAAGGCTAAGATTCACCAATTCTTTATAACATAGGATGTCACTAGTCGGACTCTATTCCACGATGGTGGGCAACATTATGGAGTTATAACAACAAACACATCCAAGTTTACAATAATGTCCTAAAAAGAACTAGAGGCTTGATTATTCAGGCATTGATTATTTCCATATACTATAATGTTGTGGCCATAAATTTCAGCTGAGTAGAGATGCTTGACACTAATCAACTTCAAGTAGTTAATCCCTTTGCACCATGAATTCATTCAATGCATAGGAAGCTAGAGCATGAAGCTTGGAGGTTACCATAACTTTTCGATGGGGGAGATGACTATAAATTTACAAGTCATCTCTATGATATTTTTTATAAACTTTGATGGGCCAACCTTTATGTGACACAACTTATTCGGTCCAGATAGATGATGGCATAGCTAGCCTAACTATTGTAATATCCTATTAGGCATGCATCTAGAGGTAAATGTAGTGTACCATGAACTATTTAACCATCGCATTAGCTCAAAGATTAGGATGGGCCAAGCTCATGCAAAGACATCTTTTTCACTTAAATGGTTGCGATGGACATAATGGTGGGACTCTTATCTTGATCTTATAGAAATTGATTTTTGGCAGTATGTAAGAGCAAACATCTTTGTCATTATTGGATATCACCTACTTTCAAATACATCAAGTTCTAAGATTAATATGCAATACCTAACATTGATGGTGGACATCTTAATATACAAAACTTTTTAACTCAGCACTACAGTTCTGGCTCACCTCTAGAGAGAGTTGATTGAGGCTACTAGTGCCAAAAGGGACAGCATTGCGGACTGTATTCATTTTTTGAAGATATGGGCATGCAAGAATATTCATGTAGGCAAGCCGTTGCTTCACGTCCCATACCCTATACAACTAAGAGGTTTGAGTGTTGGATTTAGGTACTACTCTTCATTGTTTATTATTTTAATACACAAATACCTTTTTTGGTGGTGCCAAATGAAATGTGGTATCTTTGTAGGTGGAATGATGAACACTTAAGGCAACTACCTGAAGGAAACATTTCCACTTATAGAGATGAGTTTTATAGGTTTGTAGTTAGTCAGGTAAATCAAGAAAACTCATAAGAGTATTATTAATTCATTTTAATAATTTTAGCTTATATTTTATATGCTTGTAAGTTACATAGGATCCATACATAACAGAGATTCATGCGTAGGTCAGACTTATTTTCCTTTCATTTGAGGAGATATGGCTATCCAGAGTCCAACTTATTGGTTGGAAGAGAGCAAAGTGACACCATTCGGATACTGTTTTTTGACATTTCTAAGTTGATGGATGGGGGAAGGTTGATATGGTTTGGGTGTTAAATCACCAGACCTATGTTATCTTATTTGAGAGTAAGAGAGTATACCTTATTGATGGAGTTTTTTGTGGTACTGACTACAACTTCACAGTGAAGCAGTACTTGATCTGGTTTACATATTGGGCTACATATTATATGTTAAAGGCACCTATGTACCTGCCTATTATGTACTATCCTAGAGCCCCTATGTAGCACCAGATAGTACGTGAAGCTTACCATATTAACGTAAACTTATTATTCCAATGAAAAGTTACATACTTCATATTTACTTGCAGTTAGATTTCTTTCATCATATATAGAAGAGATTACATTCATAAATTTAAGGGACACAAGAGACCCTGATGCAGTAGGATGTTAACTTCATAGGTTAGCTATGCCTGAATTAACACCAGTAGATGCATATTGACGTTGATAGATATTTAGAAGAGGTGGAGATTCATCAGACATCAATCCTGATGCCATATACAATTGCAGATCAATATGATGTTTTCCTATCTTCTTACACTGATGAGGTTCCCTCTTAGGGCTACCTTACATTTCCTACACCATCAAACATTCCGTCAGCCTTCATGCTAGATTTTATTATGTCATCCTTAGTTAAATATTCCGACTATCAGGCTGATGCTATTATACATGAGTAGCACCACCTACGTTCTAGACCATTACGTGCACCACAATATTTTCACTTTTGGCACTAATGCAATACCCCATCGACATAGGAAGATGCACTATTTTTACTTATGTTCTCATGCAATGGCATACAAATTCATCATGTTTGTTATAATACTGCTTTAATTTGCATTACGTACTTTACCACACTTTTATGTGTGATTAAGATAACTTTGTTTAACTGTGTTGATCAAGATGACGTTATTACTTCTCTTCTAATGCTATTATTCACATTTAAAAAAAAAATAGTGCATAAAATATAAAAAGTAAGTAAATAATCTAAAACATTTCATATAAATCGAATAACTCTCTACTAAAATACATAGAAAGAATTAAAAAAAATACTCAAACACCTAACTCTCTACTAATTGATATACACTTCTCCTACGACTACTACACAACACAATTCCTCAGAAAAAACATTAGAAAATCAAACAAACACTAATTACCTTCACATAAAATTTTCAAATATGTGCTAGAAGTTAGCTTTGCTTTGGACAACAACCAAAGTAGAACTAAAATTTGTATTGTTGATCTTGCTAGTCTGCTAGATTTGGAAACTTCCTCCTCTCACCTTTGAGAAAACACTTCTTCATGAACTCCTTATAAAGATCAAGGATAAATGCTTCCTCATAGGACCTTCAAGGATGATAGATAATATATATTCATTATCATCCTTCAGTTGTTTAACATTGATTGAAGTCCCACTTACTCTTTCATGTCTAAGACCGTGATAGAGCTTCTGCAGAAAATGCATACTTACTAGGTGGCCATCAGTCTCTATAAAACTTTCCTCCACATACTTCCAACCCTTTGAATTTAAAAAATTTCTATCTTTGTTACACTCAATCTTTATTACTTCAGCATGTACATACCATGGTATGCGATCCATATCATTCATCCACACATGAATGCAACATTTAAATATCCCATTAACACCCACCTTTTGTTCTAAGAGACTTATCATCAAAACACCTCACCATACAACCATGTAGTCATCAGCTGGTAATATCAAACAGCTATTTTCTGAACATACCATAAGATGTATTGCTATTCGACCAATACATTCTAAAAAAAATAAAGTAGACACCAAACTATCATATATTTCAAACAAAACTAGCCTATATGTATAAACTTCTATCAATCTTCACCTCAAATGGAACATACCACTCTTATATAGCTTAACGTTCATGACCAACTAATTCAAAGGCAATCATTCATTTTGATTAACCAAAATAATTTAAGTTACACCACAAAGCATATGACACTAATAGGGAAAACCATGTGATATTACTTAAGTTTATGTAATGTCACATCTGCACAGATGAGTTGACATACCAAACATCGCCTGTAAAGAATCCAATGTTCATTAACTCTAATTGGAATCCATTGTTCAATGAAAATTAATTCAAATAGATATTACTATTCACTCTCGAATGTTATATGCTCTGAACAACAAAGTTTGCAACTTATATCTAACTTCCTAATTGCCTAACCATCACTTAAATTTGCATTTAAAAAAAAATATTTTTGTGCAAGTCACCAGTTCAGCGGCCGACTACATTAAAATTGCCTATTGAACGGGGATTAGTTCACATAGGCGACTTTGGAATATAAGGAAAAATGGAGGCTCTCATTTGTGTATTATGAAATAAAACAAATCTTTGAGAAATTCCAAATGTTACCAAGACAACTTCATCAAGATTTCACCAATGTTATTAGTATAGAACTAAGTATCATTCTCCCTGAGAATGCTAAAGGTCGCAAGAAATATATATGGAGCAAAAGCACCAATTATAATCCAATAGTAAGAAAACAACCAACCAAAACCACCAAAACCACCACATTAACCTACCATCAAAATACTACATATAACAATAAGGTAAGCGTAACAGGAGAGGCAGGAATAAGGGAAATCTTCTAAACCTTAGAAAAATAATTATAATCTTTGCCCACATAATCCTTGCAAAGACACAAAAATTCAAATTAAAAAATAAAATACAGCCATATGAGAAAACTATGGCAGCATATTAGACCTAGAGACAATTGTAAGGAAAAAAACACCCATAGAAGATATAATCATATGAAGACTATAAGAAATAATTTAACTACAATATAAAAAAAAAAAGTTTCAGAAAGTACTGCTAACCCAAAAGTCCCAATAATGAAATTCCTAAATATAAGAAAACAAAATAGCAAAAGCCCCAAGTTAACCAAAAGAGCCCACCACCACATCAAAACATTATCTCAGCAGCAGAACACCATGAAGTTAAAATCATTTTTTTAGAAATAAGACCCCACTAACATAATTACTAGCAACAACACTACTACTAAAGATCCTGAATGAAAACAAAAGCTCAAAAGATAAATATGCCAAGAAAGCACCCAGTGCATAAAATAAGGACCAAGTATAAAATTACTTTCTCATATAAGCAATACTGAACTTATCAAGCCTTATCATGCCTTTTAGTAGACCAAGGTTTGATTCTTAGTTAAAATATGTCATATTATGGATCTTAGAACATTCTTTAGCCAACCACTTAGCACATATATTGCTCTCTCTCCAAATATGAGAAATTTTGAAATTAACCTTATCAAGAAGTTGTGAATTTTTTTGCAACAAATAAAATAAATTAGCATTTAGGCATTTGTGTGTGGTGACTAAAGTGACTAGCAATTTGGAATCAAAATCTATTCAAATATTCAAACATTTCCTCTCAATGCATAACAAAAGCCCCTTAAAAAAGATCACTTAATTCAGTATGCAAAATATTATAATTAGAAATTATAGAGGCATATTCATATATAATTCACTAAGATGATTTCTAATGATGCCACCACAACCAGAAACACCACTAGTTACATTGTTATCTTTATTGAGTTTAAATTCACGAACTTGTGGTTTGAGCCATTTCACAATTTTAGACAAGTAAATTCTCTTATAGGTATGTATGGTATAGAAGTTTTGCACTTAAATTCTAATAACAACAACAACAACATCAAACATTTATCCCACAATGTGGGTTTGGCTAATTAATCCTTTTTCCCTATTATCTCTTATTAAAAATCAAATTTTCATTTTCTAACCAAGTATTTTTAGGTCTACCTCTACCTTTCTTAATATAAGTCAAATCTATTACCTCAACTTTTCTAACCAGGTCATCAGAAGGCCTCCATTTAATGTGACCAAACCATCTAAGGCAACTCTCTCTCTAATCTTATTTTCCATTGGAGTTACTCCAACCTTTTCACATATATGCTCATTTTATATCCTATCTCTAAGGGTAAAACCACTCATCCACCTAAGCATCCTCATATCTACATTTTTATATCATATATATTTTTGATGATTCCAAAATATTATTGTATTGACTACTACTTATCCTAATATACATTGGAAATATTGCTTTTATTGTTTGTGTGGACTAATATTTCAGGAAATACATACTCTAGACTGCTGAAAACTTCAAGTCAGATTAGATTAGGATTTACTATTTTTGAAGTATGAACTTTTTATACTTTTCTTGACTCTGAGAGAGTGTGATTGTAATTTGGTAAACATTTACATGGACATTGGGGGAGTGTTAAAATTTATATATTTTTAAAACTAATTGTATTGTATGATTTTGGATCATATAGGATCATTTAGGTTGAGCATTTCTTTTGAAAGCAGTTTATCAAACAATGCTAGGAAAATTTTCTAAGTGTTATTCGTACTGTACAAAGTTATCTTCATATAGATGACTTCTAGAGTACAAAATAGATACGTACAAATGATCCCGATGAACTTCTAATTTTTTTTAACTGTTCATACATTTTGATCTTAATTTTGTACAGATGATATCCAGAGTACAAAATGGTTGCATATATTTTCGTCCATATAAATAGGTAAATTTTTTGAATTGTTCGTACTGTATGATCGTATGATCATACATACAATTTCCCAAATATGAAATGGTTCAGTCCATTTTTGTACCGAATGAAACATGGTTTGATAAAAATAGATCATACTGTATGATATAGATTTCATACAATACATTATTTAGAGTACAAAATTATTTTGGACTGAATCGTACTGGATGAATCTGTTCAATTTTGAACTGTATGATGTCAGTTTTTATATTGGTCAATCAGAGTATGAAATTAGTTTGTACTGGATTGTATGAGTAAATTTTGAACTATTTCTACGTATGATTGTCGATCGTATTATACAATTATGGACGGTCAAATTAAAAATTGTTAGTTTTTTGATAGATTTTATGCCTTTCATCTAAAAATGGATTGTGGACGAATCCTTCTTCATGTTTTCCATGAGAGAATTTGTGAGAGTGCTTTGGGAGAGTGTTTAAGAGTGTGGAGAGAGATCTTGCAAGTAGAATTTGTGAAGGTTTCACAAGGTTGCCTAAAGGTGAGGATCTCTTTGTAAGTCTTATCAAATCTCTCCCTTACTTCATTAAAGTTGCTCGAGAGAAGATCTTTGTAGAATATTCTATTCTCTCTCGACACCATGAGGGTGTGAAACGATAATTATTTTTTTCCAACACTTGGAGAGTGTGAAAGGATAATGGTTCTTTGCCAATACTTGGAGAGTGTGAAAGGTTGATAATTCTCTACTAACACTTGGAGAGTATAAAAGGATAATGGTACTCTATCACATCAGGGATTTGTGGAAGAGAGGTGTTTTGTAAAGGCTTCTTTACCTTGCTCTATTAGAAAAAGGACAATCTCTTTGGTAATAGTGCAATATCAGAAGAGGGAGTCTTTAAGGAGTAGACGTAGGTCTAGTTGGATTGATCCACTATAAATTTCTAGGTTTTTACTTTATTGCATTTTTATTTTCTACAATTTGAAGTTTGTGGTTGAAAAGTTTTTATTTTGTTAAAATTGTTATTATGCTTAAAATTATAAAAGTAGTTTTGTATAAAATTTTCAGGAGTCTTTTTAAATAACCAATTCACCCCCCCCCCCCCTCCTTCCCTCTCCCTCTTAGTTCGCCTTGAGATAATTACTTTAGGTCTATTAACCTATACAAACCTTTAAGTGGTATTAGAGCCTACTTTTGAAAATTATGGTTTAGAAAACTTTTTAAAAATGATCATGGCTACTTTTGGAAACCATAACACACATGAAGGATATTCGATCACTAGACCTCCATTGTCTGATAACGTCCCTTTTGATTTTAGAAAACACGTATGTCTAATTTACTTCAATTGCTTGACTATCGCATGTGGATTTTAGTACAGGAAGAATACACTAGGCCAACTAAACTTGTAGATGACATTAGAACTGAAACACCATTTATTGATTGGATTGTAGAAGATAAAGACTTAGCTCAATTAAAAGCTAAATGTTTAAATAGTTTTTTCTATACACTAACAAAAGATTATATGCATGTCTCTACCTATAAAAGTGAAAAAGAAATTTGGGATAAATTTTGTATCACAAATAAAGGAACTAACAAAGTGAAACAATCTAGATTGAACATTTTGCTACACGCTTAAGAACTATTTCGCATGAAACCAAATGAATCAATCGCTGATATGTATACATGTTTCACTTAAATAGTCACCTCATTGCATACTTTAAGTAAGAAACTAAAGAATGCTGAGAAAGTTAATAAGATACTTTGTTGTTTGCCTAATATTTGTTAAGCAAAGATCACTACTATAACATAATCAAAAGATTTAACTATTTATTCTACTATCAATCTTCTTAGATTACTAATTCTTACAAGCAAGGAGTGACTCGAATATAGATTGATGTAGGTGAGAAGCAAAAGGAGAAGAACATAGCATTGAAAGTGGATGCCTCGGTGAGTGATCAGTTTCAACCTGAGAATGAAGATGACATTGCCTTGAAGGTAAAGCAATTCAGTAGTTTTCCGAAAAGGAAGTAAAGGAGACATCATTAGTGGATTAAAGGTAAGCTCCACAAAAATGTTAAGGCTTCTAACGATATTATTTGCTATGAATGTAAGAAGCCTGGACATATCAAATCTGATTGCCTGAATCTTAAATCCAATCCTAGCAAGGAGAAGGTGGAGGAGAAAACAAATGTGAGAACGGATAAGAGGAGATTATAGAGAGCATTTTGGGTGGACCCAACTTTGGATTCCTTAGAAATAGAAGAAGAGGTGGAAGTCACCAACCTGTATTTGATGACTGAGCTGATAAGCTTAATCTGTTAGATTAAGAAGAGGTATGTGACTTAACTTATGAAAAGCTATTATATGTTTCTAATCATATTATACTGCACTTAGAAAACTAAAAAAGATGCAAGCTAGGTTGAACTTAGATTTCTTAGAATTATAAAATGATCTTGAAATCCTTATGAAAGTTCACGCACTGATTGATAGCAACCACATGAAAATGTTGGATGAGTTTGATGAATTGAACAAATAGCATGAACTATTGAAATCATCCCACACTGAACTTGAAAAATATTGTAAAGTATTAATGGATGAATATGATAGTAGAGAGAATTACTTACAAGCTGACATTGTTGTATTAGAAAGTACAAACTTATTTTTTAAAGCTTAATCAAAAGCACTTGAGGAAAACATGATTCTACCAAAACCTGAACAATTTTTCAATCTTGATAAAAAATAAAAAAATTCTAAAACCTAAGAAAAGATAGTTTTACTCATATAGATTAAAAAATCTTTTTTTTAGAGTTAATTATTTTTCTTATAGAATGATTGATCATATATCTCACACTTGCACTATTCAAATTAAATTATATCTAGTATGGAGATTAAAGATGCATAAAATAAAGTATATCAAACATGTTTTTAGATTAATTTTGCCAAGTAAAGAACCAAAATTTGTTTGTGTTCCCAAGACTAATGTTTCATTATCTTGTAGAAATGCCCTTATACAAGACCTCGTAAGAGCATTTGGTACCAAGATAATGGATATTTTAAGCATATGATTGGAGACATTATATAATGCATATCACTGGAAGTCAGGAATAGAGGAATGGTTATACTAGGAGATAATACCACTAGAAAAGTGGTTGGCACAAGTATGATTGGAAACTTAAACAGTTTGTTCATTAAGAATATTTTACTTGTAGAATGCTTAAAGCATAATCTATTGAGTATTAGCCAATTATGTGATAAGGGTTAAAGTATAATATTTTTTCACACTAACTGTAAATAAGCCAAAATGGAATTGATATTTTGAATGGATTTAGGGTAAATAATAAATAAATGCTTGATTTGAATTGTATTAAATCTCCTATATTTTTTGTCTAAAAATAATTTTTGATGAATCATGGTTATGACATAGAAGACTTTGTCACACTTGCATTAAAAATCTTAAGAAAATAACCCAAAAAGAACTTGTTAGAGGAATACCAAAATTAGACTTTACCAAGGATCACCTATGTAATGCATGTCAATTCGGAAAATAGGTGAAGTCCTCCTTTCATTCCATTAATTATTTTAGAACTAGCAAACTATTAGAAATTAGTTACATGAATTTTTTTGGACGAGTTAGCACTATAAGTCTAGAAGTTAAAGTATTTGGATTTGTGATTGTTGATGATTTTTCTAAATTCACTTTGGTTAGATGTTTATTTCATAAGAGTGAATTATTTAAGAAATTTAGAAGTTTTTCTACTTGGATTCAAAGAAAACTAGGATGCTAGATTTTATCAATTTAAAGTGATCATGGAGGTGAATTTGAATGAAAAAATTAAATATTTTTATAAAGATAAAGGAATTGATCACAATTTTTTAGCACTTAGAACCCCTCAGTAGAATGGGATAGTAGAAAGGAAGAATATACCATTAATTAAAGCTACTAGAGCCATATTAATAGAATATTCACTTCCACAATATTTTTGAGCTAAAGCGGTCAGTAAATCTTATTATATTTTGAATATGGTGCACATTAGATCTGAATTGAATAAGCACCGTATGAACTTCTTAAGAGGAGAACACCAAATTTATCATATTTGTATATTTTTGGATGTAAATTGTTCATTCATAATAATGAGAAAACTGTTTTAGAAAAATTTGATCTAAAATCTGATGAATGAATTTTTCTTCGATAGTTTAGTGTTAGAAAATCTTATAGAGTTTTTAACAAAAGAAGTTTGGTAGTTGAGGAGATCACACATGTTATGTTTGATGAATTTGACATTTTGGAAGAGCCAAGTTTGGAAGAAGATCATATTGAAAATAACTCCCAAGAAATTGAAAGGTAAATTTGGAAGAAAATGTGAAAAAGAAAATCATTTGCCAAAAGAATGAAATTTTCTAAGAATCATCCTAAGGAATTGATTTTAGGTGAACCTAGTAAAGGTGTTAGGACAAGGCTTGGAGTTAGCAAAAAGGTGAATACTTCTTCCTTTATATTGATGATTGAACCCATAAATATAAATAATGTACTTTCAAATGAATTTTAGGTTTTAGCCATACAAAAAGAGTTGAATCAATTTAAAAGAAATAATATTTGGGAATTGATTGAAATACTAAAGGATTAAAGTGTCGTAGGAATTAAGTGGGTATTCAAAAATAAAATTAATGATACTGGAGTTGTGATTAAAAATAAGACAAGATTGATGCCCAAGAGGTATAATCAAATAGAAGGGATTAATTTTAAAGAGACTTTTGCCTCTGTAGTAAGACTTGAAGCAATTTGAGTTTTATTGGCCTTTGCATATTTTAAAGGTTTTAAATTGTATCAAATGGATATAATGAGTATCTTTCTAAATGGGGTAATATAAGAGGATGTTTATGTTGAGCAACCTCCAGGTTTTGAAAATTCTAAATTCCCTAATCATGTGTTTAAATTAAAAAAAAAGTATTGTATGGACTGAAATAGACACTTAGGGCTTGGTAAGTGAGGTTAAAGACTTTTCTATTAAAGAGATCTTTTGTAAAAGAAAGTTTGGACACCACTCTCTTTTTGAAGACAATAAGAGATGACATACTCATTGTTTAAATATATGTTGATGACATCATATTTAGATTTACAAATAAAAATCTTTGTGATAATTTTTAAAATAATGTGTAGTGAATTTGAGATGAGTTTAATAGGAGATTTCAATTATTTTCATAGTTTTAGCATAAAGCAAAATGAGGAAGGATTTTTTTTAGTCAGGCAAAGTATATTAATGATATTTTCAAGAAATATGAAATTGATAATACTAAATTAGTGACTACACCAATGAATTCCTCATTTCAATTAGATAAGGAACCAAAAGGAAAATTTGTTGATCAAAAGAAATTTAGAGGAATAATAGGATCATTGCATCACTTGACTACTAGCAGACCAGATATAATATTCAGTATTTATTTATATTCTAGATTTTAATCTGATCTAAAAGAATCACATTTAACAAAAATAAAAAGAATTCTGAGATATCTTTTGAGAACTCAAAATTTAGGGATTTGGTATCCTAAGCATAGTTCTTCATTTGAAATGTTAGATATTCTGATTCAGATTTTACAGGTTGTAGGATTGAACAGAAAAGTACATCTAAAATTTTTCAATTCATACAAAACTCTTTACTTTCTTGGTCTAGGAAGAAATATAAATGAAAAGCTTTATTTACTACTAAAATAAAATACATTGCCTTAGGTAATTATGTGGCACATGTTTTTTGGTTGAAATAATAATTGATTGATTTAGGATTTTCAATTGGCACAATATTAATTTTTCATGATAATACTAATGTCATATGAATTTTAAAGAATCCTCTTCAACATTCTAGTACCAAGCATATAGACATAAGACATCACTTCAGTAGAGATCATGTAGCTAATGGTGAGATTGAATTAAATCACATTACAATAGAAAATCAACTTACAGATATTTTCACAAAACCACTGGCCGTTGACACTTTTTACACCTTAAGAACTAGGTTGCGTGCTATTGATCTTAATGCTTAAATTAAAAATTCTATAAAACTTGATGTGTTGTATATATATGTCTGTTTAGTTTATCTTTGTTTCTTTATTTTGTTTATTTTTGTGTGTTCAGTTTTGTATTTTCATTTTAGTTTTTGTTTTGACTGTGAATCATATCACTTGATGAAAAATAATTAGTTTTGAGAACATTTTATGATTATCATGCCTTACTTTATAATTGTTATGTTCGTAATTATAAATTTTTTTATCCGATACAAATTATGTAGCATGTGCATGGTAGATTTTGAAGTTGAGCAGGCAAAACTTAGTTTTTCATAGGATTTGTACGGTATGATGACATCATCATACTGTATGATTTATGTGGTTTTGTATGTATGCATGGGGATGGTTTTCCAGTTGGAGTCAGTTATTAATTGATGATCGTATGTATGAAATTATATTTCGTCTATACGATCCAGTTGTCAATTTCTTTGGGGGATAAACCTAGCCATCTTTAAAATAATTTTTAATACTCTAATCATCCTAGATGAACACTTGCTCGTCTGTACGATCGTATGGTTAAAAAGCTTGAACAAAAAGATGCCTCATAAATGGTGTTTTACAGAAAGCCATTTTATTTTTGGTCATTTCTGTTCATACATATGAAATGTTTTTCATCCCATATGATTTTAAAATTGTAAGTACAATTCAAGTTTCATATGGTATAATAGGTTATTTTTCCCTTAAAAATAAGGGTCTTTAAAATCATTTTAATTCACTTTCATATCCATTTCAAAACCCTCTATAGCCCTCGTCTTATAAATGGCAAGTTCTAGCAAACGTCCACATCTTTCTATTGGTTCTTCTTCTAGAAGTGATGGGGATGATAACTTCCTATCTATGGAGAATGAGGATTCCTACTTTAGGTAATTTGCTGCAAAAATCACCCCTTATAGACTTCTCATTCATAGTTATCTTCACTTTTTTGCTATGCCCTTCTTTGTATCGACTCAAGTTTCTTTCGTTCTTACTCTTATATATACCTACCACAAAGAAACTTTACAATACTTCTTGGCCAACAAGAGAGTTAATGAAAACCAATCTAAGATTACTTCATATGTTCATAAACAACAAGTAGAAGTTACGAAAGAAGATTTAGGCAACTTGAAAGTGCTCTGATGGCACTAGAAAGTTCGTTAGGGATGTTAAGCCCTATAGAACTGGCCCGAGGTTAAACAAAGAGAGGTGGATTGGTTGTTTAAAGATCTTTTAAAACAAAACTACAAACCAAAATCACCACAAAGAAAATAAATGCTGAAATTAAATGCGGAAGCAATAATAAGAAAAGAACACACATGATTTATAGTGGTTCGGTCAAACCTTGACCTACGTCCACTCCTTGGAGGCCCCCTCCAAGTATTGCACTACAATCGTGACTCTCCTTTAGCCCCCACAGCTAGGCGGAGAAGCCCTTACAAAATCACTTCCACCTTCCCTGCTGCGGCGGAGCGCTGGGTCCTTTGACACCAAAGTGAACTTCTTCTTTGGTGAACTTCCCTCGAGACAAGCCTTGAATCCGCCGGTATTAAGATGCAAGCCTGCCGGAGCAACCGTGTGGAATCCCCTCCACACTCCCTTGAGTCTCCCCCTCACAGGATCTTCTCCCTCTCAGACTTCAGCCGTTCCTCACTCCCTTTCAAGCTCTCTCTTTAAGTCTCCCCCACAAGAACGAAGCTATAATGGCTGCCAAAGACACTCACAAAGTGCCTTGTCATAGCTTAAATATAATAGCAAAAAATGAGCTCATTAATGCAAGTTGCCGACATTATCGTCCAGGACGATAGACATATCGTCCTGGCTGATTAGTTCAAATATGAGGAAAATCATCCTGAATATCGCCCTGAAATGAAACTTGACGATGTCTAATCGTCCCGTACGATCTTGATCGTCCCGGGCGAAATCACCATTAATTGCTTTCCAAAATTACCAGAGAAATTTTGGAAAAATTGTCCTGGATCGACCAGGATGATATTTTATAGTCCAAGCTGATCCACCAGGCCGATATCCAAAAATAAGAATTTCCTAAGTACATTTGGCGGAAGATTCTTTTTGAATTGAGCCTATCGTCCTGGCCGATACAAAATTGTCCAGGACGATGTCTTTTGCATAATGACGGCTGTTTTAATGAGGATGCCCTAATTAGGGTTTCTGCTTTTGAACAGATCGTCCCGGCCGATATAAATATCGTCCAGGACGATATTACCAAAAACAGTAAACTCTAGGAACAGTCAGAAACTCTTATACGTTACAAAGCATTAGGAGCCATAACAAATACAATAGACTCATGAAAGGAAAAAGTGTACAAATAAACTCAGACCTAGTCTACCCAATCTTGAGTTGGTTCCAAATTGCAGTCCGATCATGTGAACCTGAAATGTCAGTACATAAGACAGTCGTAGAGAAATAAAAATGTTTGCTATCATCAAAATCATAAACCATTGATCCGCAACAATCTCCCCCTTTTTGATGATGGCAAACAATTCAATTTGAATTTAAAAAAAAAAATTCTCCTAATCTCCCCATCACTAGATTAAACCTTTAAAAATAGGGGAGATAAAAATTTTTATTTATTTTTTTGAAAAAAAAAAGATACAAAAACATACAAATTCAACAATACGTTCTCCCCTTTGACATTATCAAAAAGAGAGGAGGCACAAAAAAAAAAACAAAATGAAGAAAAGAAAAAAAAATGTTCCCTGATCTAGTGAAAAATAAATATTCTTAAAATGAGAAAGTTACCTCTTAGTTTTAATCAAAAACTTAGTAGAATTGGATTGACAACGCATAATCCAGAAAAGGTTAGAAATTCAGAGTTTGATAATCCCAACTCAAGTTTTTTTAAAGGCTCAAAAACTTTTTAATTCAATATCCAAATTAAGAAATAAATGGGAAAAAGAAACATTAATTTTTCAAAACTCCTTTCATAAAACTTATCTAATAGAAGATCAATGCACGAATTTTTGAATCAGGAACCAAGATTTTCAAGCACAAGTTACGAATATATCAAGGATTTTCTTAGGCTTTTAGTAGTATAAGAAAAAATAAGCATATTTTTTGTGGGCTCATTTTATGCCCTTTATCACTTGAATGGCTCTTTGAGCATCTTTTAATTTTTAATACACATTGTGTATTATTTTTTTTTTTCAATTTGGCGTCATTACGCATCTTTTGATTTGGCATCATTGACCACTTTTTTTTTATCATTTTCAAAAAATATGCTTTCTTTCTTATATTTTCAAAACTAAAGTAAACCCAAATTATTGACAACACGAACAACTTGATTAAGAAAATTTTATGGTGGATTCAACAATCTTACAAAAGATTTTTATGCGATAAAAAAAATGTAGGGAGATGAAAAAAAAATAGTTTCAAAATTCAATTTAAAATATGATGAAGATTTTGAATCAAAAGTAAAGTAACCTCTTTTAGGAAATAGAGATTGAGAGTAAAAAATATGAGTTTCCTTCCTTTGACTATTTTAGAGAAGTCAAACACAACTTACCAAAGATTTCAAGAAAAAAATAGGAAGTAGATTTTTCATTTTTAGAAAAGTGAATGTGTGTGTTGATCAAAGAAAAAACTTTCACGAAAATGAAAATTTCAAAGAATAAACAAAACGAAAATACAAAATAAAAATGAAAAACACAAAAACACGAAAGGCTTTTAACCAGTATCTCTCTCCTGGTCCGATGCTTCAGAAACCAGATCTGCCCATGAGACTTTTTGCCTTTCATTATTTCCCCAGTTCAAATTTTGTTTTCCCTTACCCTTTTCTTTCGTAGAAAGAATTCTTAAATTAGGACACTGATTTTTCATATGTCCAGGCTTCCTGCATCGAAAGCAAATAACATTAGAAGAAATATGGATATCCTTACCACTTTTATCTTTTTTTCACTTTTGCTTATGCTTTGGTGAGCTTTGTGATTTGCTTGACAAGTCATTGCATTCGTCACCAAATAAGCTATCTCCTTCTGTATCTTCAACTTTTAGAACAATCGTTTCACCTGCATCCAAATGTCTTGGACCCAAACTTTGCTCGTAGGCAATGAGTGAGCCAATTAAATTATCAATAGAATAATCATTCAAATCTTTTGATTCACAAATAGCAACAACTTTGGCATCAAATTTTTCAAGTAGGCAACGAAGAATTTTGTTAACTTTTTCAAAATTTGAAAATTCTTTTCCTAAGGCTTGCAATGATGTTACAACTTGAATGAACCTGGTATACATGTCTAAGATCCTTTCAAAAGATTTCATGGAAAACAGTTCAAAATCATGCATTAACATATTCAACTTAGATTGCTTGATTTCATTAGTTCCTTCGTATAAGGTATGTAGTTTATCCCAAACTTCCTTACCACTAGTGTACGTGGATACAAACATAAAATCTTCAGAATTTAAAGCACAAAAAAAGAAATTTAAAGATTTTTCATTCAGTTAAGCATTTAGTTGTTCTTCCTTGTTCCATTGATTAAAAGGAATATCAGTTTTAATTCCATTAATAATACGTGATGGTGATGAATAACAAGTTAAAATTATATGCCACATGCGAAAATCAATCGATTGCAAGAAAATAGACATGCGAGTTTTCTAAAAATCAAATGACTTTTTTTTCAAATAAAGGAGGTCTGGTGATTGAATAACCTTCTGCAACATTACGATTAGCCATGGATAGAAATTTAAAAACTTTTAAAAACTTATTTTTTGAAAATAGCTCTAGAAACCACTTGAAAGTGCTCTGATGGCACTAGAAAGTTTGTTAGGGATGTTAAGCCCTATAGAACTAGCCCGAGGCTAAACAAAGAGAGGTGGATTGGTTGTTTAAAGATCTTTTAAAACAAAACTACAAACCAAAATCACCACAAAGAAAATAAATGCGGAAATTAAATGCGGAAGCAATAATAAGAAAAGAACACACCGGATTTATAGTGGTTTAATCAATCCTTGACCTACGTCCACTCCTTGGAGGCCCCCTCCAAGTATTGCACTACAATCGTGACTCTCCTTTAGCCCCCACAGCTAGGCGGAGAAGCCCTTACAAAATCACTTCCACCTTCCCTGGTGCGGCGGAGTCGCCGGGTCCTTTGACCCCAAAGTAAACTTCTTCTTTAGTGAACTTCCCTCGAGACAAGCCTTGAATCCGACGGTATTAAGATGCAAGCCTGCCGAAGCAACTGTGTGGAATCCCCTCCACACTCCCTTGAGTCTCCCCCTCACAAGATCTTCTCCCTCTTAGACTTCACCCGTTCCTCACTCCCTTTCAAGCTCTCTCTTCAAGTCTCCCCTACAAGAACGAAGCTACAATGGCTGCCAAATACACTCACAAAGTGCCTTAGCATAGCTTAAATAGAAGAGCAAAAAACGAGCTCATTAATGCAAGTTGCCGACTTTATCGTCCAGGACGATAGACATATCGTCCTGGCCGATTAGTTTAAATATGAGGAAAATCATCCTGAATATCACCCTGAAATGAAGCTGGACGATCTTGCGATCGTCCTGGACAAAATCACCATTAAATGCTTTCCAAAATTGCCACAGAAATTTTCAAAAAATTGTCCTGGATTATCCTGGACGATATTTTATAGTCCAGGCCGATCCACAGGGCCTATATCCAAAAATAAGAATTTCCTAAGTAGATTTGGCGGCAGATTCTTTCTGAATTGAGCCTATCGTCCTGGCCGATACAAAATCGTCCAGGACGATGTGCTTTGCATAATGACGGCTATTTTAATGAGGATGCCCTAATTAGGATTTCTGCTTTTGAATAGATCATTCCGGCCGATATAAATATCGTGCAGGATGATATTACCAAAAACAGTAAACTCTAGGGAACAGTCAGAAACTCTTATACGTTACAAAGCATCAGGAGCCATAACAAATACAATAGACTCAAGAAAGGAAAAAGTGTACAAACAAACTCAGACCTAGTCTACCCAATCTTGAGCTGGTTCCAAATTGCAGTCCGATCGTGTGAACCTCAAATGTCAGTACATAAGACAGTCATAGAGAAATAAAAATGTTTGCTATCATCAAAATCATAAACCATTGATCCGCAACACAACTTTCATTGTTTAAGAAACCAAGGGATTCGAGCCCACACCTTAACCTCAAGAGTTAATTTTGATAAAATAAAAATAATCAAACTCTTAGAGGTGTCTCCCAAGTGTGTCATTTACCTAGGGTCTACACTCTAAATTAAAATGATTGGATCATCCTGTTACAAATCTAGTTTTATGAATTAGAATTTTGAAGATAGTAAATATTCTTATTTTTTCTACAACTGCCTTGCCCACTAACATTTCAGGTCAACAAGGTCAAGTGCAACTCAAGCCAGCTCAAGATTGGGTAGATTAGGTCTGAGTCAGTTTGTAATATATTTTTTTTCCTTTCTTGAGTCAATTGTAATCTTTGTGGTGCCTAATACTAAGTAACTCTGCACACACACACTTAGGTGGATTTTTTCTATTTGACTTAGAGTTTTTATTTGCTAACATCGTCTGGGATGATCCAAAAATAGTCCTGAATGATCGATCAAAAATAGAAATCCTAATTAGGGCATCCTGGCTAAGGCAGCTGTCATTAAGCATATCATATTGGACTATTTTTGTATCGACCAGGACGATATGCTCAAATCAGAAAGAATTAGCCGCCAGATCTATATAGTAGTTTTATTTTTTAATCATCATCCAGGACATCAGCCTGGACGATGGGGTTTAATTTTGCCTAAATTGATCTGGTGATTAAGAAAAGTAGTTAAGGTTAATTGATTCGATCATATCGCCCTGAATGATCTAAGGATCGACCATGACGATCAGTTCAAAAACCGTGATTGCTCCTGGATGACCAAAAATCATACATCGTCTATTTAGAGCGATATTCTGGACGATTTTTCATATATTTGAACTAATCGGCCAGGACGATCATGTGATCGGCCTGGACAATCAAGTAATTTTGTTTTCATCCAGACTCCCATCCAGGGCGATGTTTTGGATGAATTCCCCAATTTTTACTAATCATACAGGATGATATATTATTATCCTGGATGATATGAACAAAAAATCTTCTAATCATCTCAAGTCGTCCGAGCTTATTGAGCTAAAATTGTATTGATCGTACATGATGATAGCAATATCTTCCTAGATGATATAGTTGGTTCTTGAAAATCGATTTAAAGGACTCATATTTTCTCAAGCATAAGGGTCTTTTTGCTGTAGCCTTGACCTAAGAGAGCCTAGAGGAGAGGAAGAGAGAGGGAGAGAGAGGGAGGAACTTGTGAGGGGGAGTTTATGAGGGGGTTTCATAAGGGTTACTCCAAGCAAGGGTCCAAGGTGTCTTCTCCAATCATTGTTCCTCATTCTTGGAGGCTCAAGGGAGCTCTTCTTCATCAATAGATTGAGGTTCTCTGTATGCTTCAGGAGGAAGCAAAAGGAGTTGGTTCTCTGTCGCATCGGGGTTGGTGAAAAGGAGTGTTTTGTAAGGGCTTCTCCGCCTAGCTGTAGGGGATAAAGGAGAGACACTAAGTTAGTGTAATACTTTGAGGGTGCCTCCGAGGAGTTGATGTAAGTCAAGGTTTTGCCGAACCATGATAAATCTTATGTGTTCTTTCCTTTGTTTTTACTTAAGCATTTAATTTCCGCACTCTATTTTTCTTGTGGTGAATTGTGTTTTGATTTGAGTTCGTGATTTGATTAAAAAGTTTTTAAAATACCAATTCACCCATCCTTTTGGTTAGCCTCGGGACTAGTTCATAAGGGTTTAACATCCCTAATGAACTTTCAAGTGGTATCAGAGCGGGATTCATAAAAATAAGTTTGAAAACTTTTTGAATTTTGATCCAAGGCTAACCCCGATAATCGTAATACTGTGGAAGGGTATTCTATTACCTGACCACCTTTGATTGATAATATTTCTTTTGATTTTTGGAAAACTCGCATGACTACATTTTTGCAATCAATTAACTATCATATATGGATGCTTGTTAAGGATGGTTATACATCTTCGACTGGTAAACTTAATGGTGCTACTATTCCACTTTCTTTTTCTGAATGGACTCTTGATGATAGGGATTTAGCTCAAAATCAATGTAAAATGTTTGAACTTTTTTTTTTTTTTAAATCTGAAGATTACATGTGTGTTTTAACTTGCACTACTAGTAAAAAGATTTTGGATAAATTGAGTATTACTTATTAAGGAACTAAGGAAGTTAAGCAATCTCGATTGAATATTTTGTTGCATGATTACAAAATTTTTTGTATGCAACCTTATGAATCCATTTATGATATGTATACAAGATTTACTCAAATTGTCACATCATTGCATGCTTTAGGAAGAGAACTTACGAATTATGAAAAAGTTAATTAAATTTTAAGATACTTGCCTTCTTCTTTTGATGCAAAGATTACTGCATTTACTTAATCTATAGATTTAAATACTTATTCGATTAATTACTCACTTGGTTCACTCATTGCTTACGAGCAAGGGGTGAATTAAAGAAATCTTGATGTAGGAGAGAAGAAGAAGGAAAAACTATAGCATTAAAGGCCAATGAAACAAATAACAATTCTTCCATATCTGAAAGCGATGATATTGCTCTCATCACTAGGCAGTTCAAAGACTTTCTAAGAAAGAATCACAATCATCATCAGAAATGGAAAAAAAGTAAGGATATCAATAATTATAAAAATTCTTTTGATGTTGTATATTTTGAATGTAGGAAACCTAGACATGTCAAGGCTGATTATCCTACACTGATGGATCACTCAAGCAAAGAGAAGGATGAGGATAAACCTAAGTTTAGAAAGAATAAGAAACGATTCCAAAATGCATTCTAGGTAGAGTCTACATCAGACTCCTCTGAGATTGAAGCTGAAGAGAAGAAAACAAATTTGTGCTTGATGGCTGACGATCATCTTGGTAAAAGTGGCCAAGAAGAGGTATGTGAATCAACTTATGATCAATTACTTGAAATATGTAAGAAAATTCATACATCATATAAAAAACTTAAGAAAATGCATGCTAGTTTGAAATTGGACTTTTTGAATTTACAAAAAGAATATGAAGTCTTGATTAAAGATCACCTCCAAATTGATAGCAATCATATGTCTTTACTTTATGAGTTTGATGAATTAAATAAAAATCACTCTGAGTTAGTTATTGAGCATGATTCATTGAAGCATCCTACACCTCACTTGAATTAGATTATAAGATATACATTGACAAATCTGATCATAGGGAGCACAATTTGAGAGTTAATAATGCAACTTTAGAAAGTGCTAACTCGAGGTTTAAAGCTGAATTAAATGCACTTAAAAAAAATAGGTCGACACCCACACTTGATCTTAAGCCAAAACCTAGGAAGAGGCATTATAACTCAAATAGATTAGTACATCTGTTTCCTAGTGTTAAACATATTTCATGTGGCATGTTATGACATATAGCACACACTTGCACCATTCACTGTAGTACACATTAAGCGTGGAGAACCAAATTGCATGTTTCACAACATAAAACAAATGCATTGCATTCTTCTTTACATAAGAGGGGACCCAAACCTGTTTGGGTTCCTAAATTTGACATTTGATGATTTTGTAGGTTTGCTCTCACAAAAGGTCGGAGGCTCACGGCTTATAATTGCATAAATTTGCTGCTTAATAAAATTATGAATTGCATGCTTTTACTTTGTTAATTGTTGTAATTGTCTGCATTAGTTTTTGTGTTAGCTTATCATGTTTGCTGTTATAGTTTAGGTTCTTTTTTGCTTTACTGTATGTTGCCTTGTTTTTTATTTTTGAAAATTTGTAGTCAAGGTTTTACATCTCTTAATCCGTTAAGGAGGGAAACACCGTTGATTGTTTCCTTTCTCTCTAACATCCTTTAGTGGTGTAATTTTCTTTTTTAAATAAAAGTCTATCTCAAATCAACAACTGGACTATGTAATTGAAATCTTTTTCAATCTTGCTTTAGTAATCTATCTTATATAGATAATGTTCAAAGTCTTTATTTTTCCTTTAAATTTTTTGAAATCTTATCGTTGCAATTATCATATGAATTTCTATTCTATTTTGTGATTCATTCTTCCCTATATTATAGAGTGAGTTTTTCTTCTCTAATATCTGAAAGATATAATCACAATTGAGAGTATTTAAGAATTTTGGAAAAGAAACCTAGCTTGCAAAATAAAAAAAAAGTGGCCAATGATGCCAAAATCAAAAGATGCGCAATGTCGCCAAATTGAAATATATATATATATATATATATATATATACAAAGTGTATCAAAAATCAAAAGATGCGCAAAGAGCGCCAATCAAATTGACAAGAGGCATAAAATGAGCCCATCAAAAGTAAGCTCTTTCCATTTCAAAATTATTCAAAGGCTTGATTTCGGGATTCTTGATCGTAACTAATTACTTTGATATATTATTTTATAAAATATTTTTCTGAATCCAAGTTTTGAATGGATTTCTTTTTCTTATCCATTTAATTTTTTCTTATTTAGATCTTTGTTTTCAAAAGAAGTTTTGCCCTAGGAGAAGTCTGAGTTAGGGATAACAGGATCGGTTGTGTTGCCAATTTTTTGGATTCCGATGATATTAGTTCATTGACTTACAAGTCTTTAAAATCAATCACATGAAAACTATATCATATTCATGTCTTGATCAAAAAAAAAAACCTTTGTTTTTGTTCATTTTTATGTCTTTGTTGTTGACCTCATTATTCGAGGTCAATTTCCCCGGAATCGACTCTAGTACTTAGGTTTTTCATAGCCTAGTGTAAATGTCGCACCCGTAGGATTTCCCTTAGGTGGATACCTATTGACGTAGCATCGACTCGAACCTATCACTCAACTCAAATCAGGCTCGATTTTTGATTCGTCGATGTCGATCGACTCAATCTAATTTATTTTCGATCAAATTGATACATTATTGGGCTCAAATCAATTCACCAATCAAATCAAAATCAAATCAAATTAACTCACATTGAATTCGATTTCAATGGCTCCGATTAACCCGTTTTGACTCGTCACAAGTATATATATAATAATAATTTATCTTAATCGGGCACGAATCTCAATGCAAAATCAAGTTTGGAAACTTCAAAAATTAATTCGGAGACCATCCAAACTCTGATTTCAGCAAACTTACAGTCGAACTGAGCGTCTCAGGAATACAAACCCAACGAGACCAAGATCAACTCAATCCGAGCCCAAATGAGTCCAAATCAAGGGCTCAAAGCTCTGTTGGATGGTTCAAACCGCAATTTGAGTTACCAAACGGTCTCCGATTTTGACGAGCTTATACTCGAATCGAATGGCTCGATGAGACGAATCCAATGAGCCCAAGATCACCAAATTCAGAAATCATTAAGGCCTTCAAATGTCCAACGAACGGTCCACGGTCAAAGGGTTCAGCAACAACCCATAACCACCCACTCTCCCTCTCCCTCAACCCAAAACCACCCACTCTCACTCTCCCTCAACCCAAAAAACGTCCAAGCCTCCCTCCTCTCATACATGACACGTCCAAGCCCCTCCTCTCATCTAATCTCCAGCCCTAGGAACCCCAAATGAACCCCTCTATGCTATGGCTTGTTCAACCAGAGGCAACAAAAAGTGGTAAATTTTCTTCTTCTTGATCTCTTTCTTCTACGTTCTTTTTTTTTTCTTCTTCACTATATCAATCATCAAAAGATTAAGAATATATTGATTCCCATTTCTCTCTATGGTTGTAGAAGATAAGGGATTTAGATCATTTCATTTCTTTCATTTTGGGATCTAATGTTGATTTTATAGAAGTCATAAAGCATTATCTTTAAAATTTCCTATTGCTTCTAATAGTTACATGTCTTTGATGTTGTTTTAAGAAAGTTTTTGGTGAGAAATGTGATGAAATTTTGTTGTTGTCTTTAAGAGAAGAGATTAAATATATCATTTCTTGTTAAAATTGTAAATTATTGCGTATGATTAAGTTGATTTTTCTTCATCAATATCTAAGGGTGTAATATATGCATATATGTGCAAATTGTAACTTGTACATGTCTTGAAAAATAGGAAGCGAAAATTGTTTGTATTAGAGGTGAAAGTATATGTTGGAAATATTTTGTGTTGAGAATTGAATGTTTTGAAAAGTGCTTTGCGTTGAGGGAGAGGTGTGTATTATTTTGAAAGGTGAATTGTGAAAATTTTTGGGAAGGATATTTTTGTACATTTTGGAGAGGTGAAAAGTATATATTGTGGGTAAGTAAAAGTGTGTATTTGTGAGAAGTGAAAAGTGTATGCGTGTATCTCTCTAAAAGTATGGGTCATGTTTTTGAAAAGTGATTCGTGCGAGTGCTTGAAAATGTAATCGTGTGATCTTTGTAAGATGAAAGTTATATATGCTTCGAAATATGAAATGTGTAAATCTATAATATTGAAAAATATAGTGTTGAAATGAATTGTGTATAAGTTAAAAGCGATGTGTGAGAAATATAGTGAGGCTAATGGGATCGAAAAGTTGATATTTATGTGTTTTGAAAGTTAAAGTATGTGTATATGAATAGCTAAGTGAACGTTTTGAAAAATATATATGAAATATGTTAGAAGGTGAAATGTAGGAATTTTGGGTAAAATGAAACGTGTGTGGAGATAATGTGGTTTTGAAAAGTAAAATGCTTTTGACTATGTGTATTGAGAGATGAGATATTTTGGAAAGTGTGTGTTAGAAAGTATTTGGATTTTAAATGATTGGGATTCATAAAGAATGAAAATTGAAGTGTACAAGTGTGAGAGGTAAATTGTTTATTTTGTGAAAATTGTGTAAATTAGAAAGAGTGGTATTGAATATTGAAAGATTCTAAAGTGTACTTCCAAAAGTAAAGGTTTCAAAAGCCAAGTCAACACAACCAGTGATCAAGCCCGAAGAAAGGTACGTCTTTTATTTTCAATAAATTTTAATTATATTATTATTATTTATTAAAAGTGCTTTCTAATCCCTATTTCCTTGTTTTCTTCTCTTTATTTGCATGAACTACGAGGAACAGTACTGATCGAGTGGACAAAAGTACAAAGAGCTAAAGACGTCAGTCGCCTCTATCCAACCGGGTAGAGGTGCTACGGGCAGAACCACCGGGTCGTAGCCCCCGGTGACTGTGAGTATTCTAAAACTTAGAAAACCTTTAGGGGCCCCTTGATGTGGTGTGCACGAACCCTTCCCCTTTAGGTCCCTGTAGTAACTTCAATTTTATTAGATTTATTTTTATTTGCTCTTATTTCCCTAAACCCCTTTTACATATACGCAAAGTCCTAAGGGTTAGAGATAACAACATTTTTTACCCTATATAACACTAGTGACACTTAAGGACAATAATTAAGGACAGGGTCTTGAAAAACTTATACTTAAGATGCATGTACACTTTAGGGTAGAGACATATAACATAGAAAACTTAGTGACATTCATTATTATTATTATTATTATTATTTTATTTTATTTTATTTTTACTTATTTATTTAACAAATTAAATTTAATTAATTAAAAATTTTCTTCTAAATAATAATTGATTTAGGATATATCAAAACCACACCTTCAAATACACACACTTAGAATTGTTTGTTAGGACAACCGACTTTAGCTTTAGGTTAGGCCGGTGTTTATTTCCTTACTGCACTGTGACGGGCTTTTTCTCGAGTTTCATTGCATGTTGGTTGTAAAATTGTTGGTGTGTTTTTTTATTTACTTTTACTGCACTCTGTGTTGTGATTTGACTAACGATTAGATTACCCATAGGTTAGGAGCGATCTGGGTTGTTAACAAGATTTCTTGCAGGTGACCACACTCGTGCAGGGCAGAAAA
Organism: Dendrobium nobile; assembly: GCA_022539455.1. Lineage (NCBI taxonomy): Eukaryota > Viridiplantae > Streptophyta > Magnoliopsida > Asparagales > Orchidaceae > Dendrobium > Dendrobium nobile. The sequence continues at coordinate 43,342,490 of CM039718.1, read as the reverse complement.
AGGGGGCTAATTAATCAAAAAAAATTTTAAAATGCTACAGGTACTTCAGTTGCCTAGCGCCCAAATAAGAAAGAGTGTGGCCAAGTGTGGCTAATTGATTTAATTTAAATGCATATATATATATAACTGCTTGGGATGATTTTTTTACTATAAATTGCTTAGGATAACCCTGGAGGTGGTCTAGATTTTCTTTCTTTTTCTGTGAAATGTAATGTAAATGTAAATGTCTTTGAAAATTATCATAAATGTGAAAGTGATTTTGGAAGTGCGATATTACATCCAATTTGGAATCCAAAGAAAGAAGAATATACCTTAAAGGATTATTCTCTTTTATTTGGAAAGCCAAATTAGGATGATTCAATATCCAAATAGAAAAGAAAATACCCCTCTCAGGGATGAGTTTCTTTTCATTTGGATATTCAGAACCCGGCGGATCCAAGAAGTTCGTAGAACAAGAAAGGATGAAATGGAGAAACAAAGAAAGAAGACGAAGAAATAAAGATTCAAGGAACAGTATATCCCAGTTCAAAAATCACTTGCGTTATTCTTAGAATTAGAATCCGGGTTTGTTGGCAGTGGTGCCCGGCCACTTTACTTTTCTGCAAATTCTGGGTGTAATATGGACATTGGACATTGGATATTATAATTTTGGATTATTTAAATTGCTTGTTTACATTATTTGTGCAGTAGATTTTTTTAGGACCTTGCATGCCGTGTTTTGTTTTAGCCTGGACACGAATCGGAGTGCTTTTTTTCGTAAGGGTACGCTTAAAATTCTTCTACTTGTAATTTTAATAAAAAAATTTAGGCTCACATAGTAACTCTAACGTTCTAAGAAGTAAGCTCGGGACCGCCGAGAGTCAGTATAAGCATATTAATACTTTCTCTTCCTTGTTAGGCACCTCCCCGCCTGCGGGTTCTGGCAGACCACTTGACCTATGAGGGTGCAGTTCTGTCAAGGGGAAGTTGTGCAATCTCTAAGGAAAAACCTATTTTCTAAGCCTAATTTTTAAAACTGCTTCATATTCATTTTATGCATTCGAGTCAATTAGCATGCATTGCATTAGATACAAACTAAAAAGAGTCTAAAATATTAATTGCATTTCTAGACATTTATCACCCTACGTAAGTTGAGGGGCTAATTAGGAATTGTCTTAGATGTCGGCCCCCAATTCCTTAAAACTTAAACAACGTTCCTATCCATCTTTCATAAGAGACTGGATACATGATTTTAAAGCGCCTAGGTGGTTAGCTGGCTCCCCAATCCAGGCCGGGATAAGTCCAGATTTGCATTTCATTAGTTAGGTTCGGGTCACTATTTTGTAGTACCCAAATTAGATTTAGGTTCTGAGGCTGATTTCTTTTAGAATCTTAAGTCCTCGCCCTCTGGGAATATAATCCCAAATTTCTAATAAAATGTCAACTTAAACATAAAATTTTCTCTTAAAATGTAAAGCCCAACATAGGGTAGACTGAGGTTGCCTCTGAACTTCCCAGAATCTGGCTCCTCCTACTTTTCCTCCCTTGACTCGCTAATAAATGTTCAACATCGAGCTTTCACCTTGAAAAATTCCTACTTCTAATCCTTATCTTTTACTTTGTAGTCAAAGGGTATGAAATCACTGCTTTAATCGAGAGTTTTCTTAAGAGCTTCTCTCCTAGGATATAATTAACTATAGGGGCTTGCCTTTATAGGGATTTGAGAACCCCATACTAAAATAAACCTTATTTTATTCGTATAAAATAAGGGAAGAATCTTTGGGAACGTAGATATTTTTAAAACCTCATTTCTAATTTTGAATAGACTTATAGAATGTTATTATTATCTTTTCAGATAATATGATATTATACTTGTTATATTCAACTTTAGAAATGATGAATTTTATAAAACTCATTCTCGCTTTTGGATATCTTAAAGAATGTTATTTTCGTCTTTTAAGATGATATAATATTCTTCTTGTCATATCTAAATAAAAGAATGAATAAACTTTTACAAAAACGTATTTCTATCTTTAAATATATTCTATAGAATTTCATGTTCATCTTTTGAGATGATATGTTATTCTTTGAACTATGTTTGATTATAGAAATATCAACTTTTTAAAATCTTATTTTGATATTGAATCCATTGTATAATACTATGTCAATCTCTCGAGATTGTATTTTATTCTCAATGTAGTATTCGATTACAAAATAGGAGAAATCAAAATTTGCGTGGTGATACACAATTTTTCCCACCAAGGTTTTTCTGGCGACTCCGCTGGGGATCAATCCTCTCTCCATCTTTAGCAGTGTTTTATACCTTTTAATCGGTAGTATACTTGTGCTTATCATAAGTTGTAACTACCTTTCTTCTGCCGGTTCTTTTATTCATTTCATTCTTGGATAATTTGGCTGGTATCTAAACAATTTTAGAGGTCTTATTTTGGACCCCGTTAGAAAACTAACGGGAAGATTTTTTGTACGTTTTTGTAAGGAAATCCCTGTGCTAATTTGAATATTGTAGTTACATTTTTCTTGTAGCTTGATGTTTGACTTAGCACTGGATCTAAAATCTCTTTGCCCAATCTTTAGTAATATGTATAGTTACTTTTTTTTTAGTAACTTAATGTATTATTTGGATTGGGTCCAAAAAATTTTAAATCTTCAAAATTTTAAACTTCTTCGTGTCCTAGCCAATATGTTGCAGTTATATATTTTTGTAACTCAATATGTAGCTGGACTAATCTTAAGAAAATTTGAGCTTTAAAATGAAAGTTTTCTCATTATCTAAACTAGCATATTACAGTTATATGTTTTTATAGCTTAATATGTTTGGTAGGATAGGGTCCAAAAGCTCAAACCTTCAAATCAAAACTTTCTTCTTGCCCTAATAACATATTGTAGTTACATGTCCTTTGTAGCTTTATATGTTTGCTAGGACAGGGTCTATAATTTGATATATGCAAGATTTTCAAGATTAAATTCAATTTATATTGAGAAAAGTTTGAAGGTTCAAATATGAGTCAAGCTTATAAAAATCATTTTTGTTAGAGAAAATGGCAGGTTGATTTCTCTTAAAAGAAATTTACCTCTACTTTCTTTAAATTGTAATAAAAATTTCATTGTGGTTGACTCCTCTAAACTTTAAAGAATAAGACCAATGGTTATCAATGCTAAAATGAAAAGTGTGTTCCCTCCCTCCCTCCACTTGGGTGGATTAACGCTTTAGATGAAGATATATTTAATCTAATTTCCTTTTGAAACCTCAAAGCACAAAAGTTTTGCTAATTTTGCTAAGTTCCTAGCAATCATCTGAATTAAATTCAAATATATTTTCAAATCTCATATTCAACCATATTATAATTTTTCTAATCTTAGGAATGAATAATTATTGGTTGATATATTGAAGTTTTAAAATATTTTGAATTCCCTCATCTTTAAACCTTCCTCTAGGTTAGAGTTTAAGATGCTTTTAAATCATATTTCTTAAGGGGTACTACATGGATACGACGATTTGTCCTCTACTATGTGGTTTAACTCTGATAGAAATTAGATCTTAAAGCATTAGATGAAAATAAATGCCTAGTCAAGTACATAAAAGCTTTTGTTCATCATCTGAAGTTTTCTCTTATGATAATATTTTTAAATCAAATATTATCTAAGTTTACTCTTAGCTTTATTAGTCCATTTGAGAAAACTCATGAACAGTTCTTATTAAAGATTGATCATCTTAAATTTTTTTTTTGTCAAAAAAAAAAAAAAAACTTAGGACGATTCAAGGTTCTTTATTATGGTTTATCCATGATATGGTTAATATTCCCTCTATCAGGTGATTTTCCATCAAAATAAATTGACATTTCTTGAATTGATACTAAGTTAGTCGACTTCATAACATCTTTAATGGTTTCCTTCTTCAGTAGTGATAAAAAAAAAATTATCATATTTGGGTTCACCCATTATGATATCAATATATATCTTCTTTTGAATTAAGATTTATGTCAAATTGAAATTGGAAGAAGTGGAAGTCTTATTCATCTTCTTATCGTCATACATCTCATAGGCATCTTGCAAGTTGATGAACTTATTTCATAATTATCTCATTCAAGTTGTTTATTCATACTATAGGATCGGGTCCAATTTGTAGATCCATCTTCCTTGTATAAGAGGGCTAATTTTCTACTATTATACTTGGAAGATGATTTTACAACTGAAATAATCATTTCAAGATTTGAAAAAAGGAAGCCTAAAAAAAAAAAAAAAAAAGAAAGGACATATATTAAATGTGGCAAAAAAAAAGTACACATTTATTAAATGTGCAAAAAAAAAAGGACACTTTCATTAAATGTGTAGCAAAAAAAAAAAAAAGATGGCTTCCTATTCTAAATTTTGAATATCAAAGGATCTATTTATCCTTTAGTATTTTTAACATTTGACTTTGAGAATTCAAAATTTTTGTTCATCATCAAGCATTGATGTTCTATTAGATGTAAAATATATATATCATATACAAGATTTGAAAAGATCGAATTTCTACCTCCAATTTAATTTCTTTGGATCTTAGTTTAAAAAGAAGAAAAAGACAAAGAAGGAAACCCCAGTTTTGCTTGCAGGGAGCTTTGATCTGGGTTAACAAAATCTAAATCTTGATACCTCTCTAGTTAGCAACTTGAGTAGGTCAGTTTATATATTCAAATCTTTTTAAAGAAAAATCACAAAGATGATCAATCTAACTGAAATTATAATGGTGATGGTTGTGCATTATCAGGTTTCTAATAACTAACCTAATTGAGATGCATAAACAAACCATTATCCAAATATCTTCAACTCTATTTTGAACATTTTCCAATTTGAATGAGATTCTAGACAGGGTCCTGATACTGGATGATCTATAGTGATATTTATGAATGTAAAAATCACTTTCTTTAGATTCAAAATTTTGAAACTAAACTAAGGAACATCCCTTAGTTGGTTCTGAGATGATTGTCTAATGTTCTCATTCACCATTGAGTAGATATCATGTTCAAGTTTAAATCTATCATTGACTGAACTAAGATGTTAGAACATGAGGGGTTCTATCCTTAGTGATGGTAATGATATTTTTGTTTGAATCTTTGCCAAATGTCAAATCAAAATCAAACTATAATTTGACCTAGTCCATTATTGACTAATCTTGGATGTTAGAATTGGAGGGATTGTATTCCAGATAAAGTCTATGATGGCTTCGTCAAATATATATATAATTCAATTCAAGGTATATCTTCAGCTTATTATGAACTAGAATCGGATGTTAGAGTCTAAACAACTCTATTCTCGTTAGCATTGAAATTCAAAATATTTGAAACTACAATTTTCTTTAAAGAAAGTTGTTAAGTTTTGATTATTTGATTAAAATTCATTTTGGTTATATTCAAATTATATAATTTTGGATGAGTCAACCCATCTTTCATTGAGTTTTTGAATCTTTTCCCATGTCATTTTCATTGCGTTAAGATGATTAAAACTTAAGCGATCACTTTCCAATATTATAAGAAAATTATCAAATGAAAAATAAAGCTTTCTTTTTTTTTTTTTTTGATGAAAATAAAACTTTTCTCAATCATTGTGAGTATTTGATATTTCTTAGTGTTTTCACTATAAAGGATGCTCAAATATACTCATTATTCTATAACAACTCATGCAAAAGTTAAAATTTTTTTAAGGAAAATTTTATCATGTTGCATTTAGTTTTCTTAGAACATGTAAACGAAGACTCTAGAAAATTCATATTATTTTCTTCGAGTTAATCGAAACAAATTCAATCATAGAATCAATCATTAAACAAAATCTTGCATTTCTCCTTTGGTGGTCGAGATGCTTTGTTAAGTATTTACTTATCAAAGATGATCAAACTACTTTCTTTTTGTTTTCCTCACATATAATGATCCGATATAAAAACATATCCATAGTGGATTATTTGTAAGTTATAAAGATCATTTATAATGAAGGATAAAATAAAATTTTATTCAAAAAATTTTCAAGTCTATCAATCGTCAAAATGTTTTTTCTTTCCCTTCTAGAAAATGACATATATAAAAGCTTATGATCTCTAGTAGAACATTTGCAAGTTGTCAATGTCATTTGTGGTTAATGGAAAAGATTCAAAGCTTTAAAGAAATCAGCTTTACTTTAAAAATTCACCACCCTAAAATCCGTCTTTAGATCTAAGTCCGCTCTTACGGCAGCCAATCCTAATTAAATCCGTCTTTAGGTATAAGTCCTCCTACGACATCCTATTGACATTCTTGAAGTTAGGTATAAGCATCCCTAGTGGCATCCTAATCTTCATCCCGAGGAGAAGTATAACATCCCTAGCAGCATCTTCTCTTCATTAAATTTTAAATCTTAAATCTGTCTCTAGGTATAAGTCCTCCAACGGCATCCTATTGACACCTTTGAAGTTAGGTATAAGCATCCCTAGTGGCTTTCTAATCTTCATCCAGAAGTTAAGTATAAGCATCCCTAGCGGCATCTTCTCTTCATTAAATTGTAAATCTTAAGTCGATCCTCTATGATTAGGTGTGAGTCCCCACACTTAGGCTTCCTTTTAATATGATCTTCCGATCCTCTAAGGTTAGGTGTGAGTCCCCACACTTAGGCATCCTTCCCTTATGATCATCCGCTAGAGTTGGAGAACGCCCCTCGTGGCACCATCCTAGTGTAAAGTGTAAATCTTAAATCAGTCCTCTATGATTAGGTGTGAGTCCCCGTACTTAGGCTTCCTTTTCATATGATCTTCTGATCCTCTGAGGTTAGGTGTGAGTCCCCACACTTAGGCATCCTTTCCTCACGATCATCCGCTAGAGTTGGAGAATGCCCCTCGTGGCACCATCCTAGTGTAAATTATAAATCTTAAATCTGATCCTCTTTGGTTAGGTGTGAGTCCCCACACTTAGGCTTCCTTTCCATATGATCATCCGATCCTCTGAGGTTAGGTATGAGTCCCCACACTTAGGCATCCTTTCCTCACGATCATTCGCTAGAGTTGGAGAACGCCCCTCGTGGCACCATCCTAGTGTAAATTTTAAACCTTAAATCTGATCCTCTATGGTTAGGTGTGAGTCCCCACACTTAGGCTTCCTTTCCATATGATCTTCTGATCATCTGAAGTTAGGTGTGAGTCCCCACACTTAGGCATCCTTTCCTCACGATCATCCGCTAGAGTTGGAGAACACCCCTCGTGGCACCATCCTAGTGTAAATTGTAAATCTTAGTGTAAATTGTGAAATCTTATATGATCATGATCCTCTAGGTATGAGTCCCCACACTTAGGCATCCTTTCCTCACGATCATTCGCTAGAGTTGGAGAATGCCCCTCGTGGCACCATCCTAGTGTAAATTTTAAATCTTAAATCGATCTTCTATGATTAGGTGTGAGTCCCCTCACTTAGGCTTCCTTTTCATATGATCTTCTGATCCTCTAAGGTTAGGTATAAGTCCCCACACTTAGGCATCCTTTCCTCACGATCATCCGCTAGAGTTAGAGAACGCCCCTCGTGGCACCATCCTAGTGTAAATTTTAAATCTCAAATCGATCCTCTATGGTTAGGTGTGAGTCCCCACACTTAGGCTTCCTTTCCATATGATCATCCGCTCCTCTGAGGTTAGGTGTGAGTCCCCACACTTAGGCATCCTTCCTCACGATCATCCGCTAGAGTTGGAGAACGCCCCTCGTGGCACCATCCTAGTGTAAATCTTAAATCTTAAATCGATCCTCTAAGGTTAGGTGTGAGTCGCCACACTTAGGCATCCTTTCCTTACGATCATCCGCTAGAGTTGGAGAACGCCCCTCGTGGTACCATCCTAGTGTAAAACTTAAATTTTTAAACCTTTCAAGATTAGATACAATCTTTTCCATAGGTTGCTTTCTTTTCTTGTAAGTCGCCCTCTAGTTTGTTGAGTTAGGTATAAGTACCCACTTGGTGGCATCCTTTCTCTTAGACTAGAAAGAAGACTCTAGTCTTATCAAAATCATTTTCAAATCAAAATTACATCAACTCTTGCATTCCTTTCAAACTACATTCAAATCATTATATTCAAAATTTTCAAATCTTAACTTTACCAAATGATACTAATATCTTTAGTTATTATTTGATAAAGCATCAATGCCAATATCAACTTCAAAATCACTCAATCAACTCAAAAACTCTATCAACTTTTCTCTAGATTTTCAATCAATTCCTAAAATCCCTTCATTTCATATACTTAGATCTTAAATTTCAATTTTGGATCTAGATGATCATTTCGGTCAACGCCAATACGCACGATAAACTTTGGCAAGTTTATCATGCCTATTGGGGGTCCATTTGTTGACCTCATTATTCGAGGTCAATTTCCCCGGAATCGACTCTAGTACTTAGGTTTTTCGTAGCCTAGTGTAGATGTCGCACTCGTAGGATTTCCCTTAGGTGGATACCTATTGACGTAGCATCGACTCGAACCTATCACTCAACTCAAATCAGGCTCGATTTTTGATTCGTCGATGTCGATCGACTCAATCTAATTTATTTTCGATCAAATTGATACATTATTGGGCTCAAATCAATTCACCAATCGAATCAAAATCAAATCAAATTAACTCACATTGAATTCGATTTCAATGGCTCCGATTAACCCGTTTTGACTCGTCACAAGTATATATATAATAATAATTGATACGTCGTAAAAAATTATCTTAATCGGGCACGAATCTCGATGCAAAATCAAGTTTGGAAACTTCAAAAATTAATTCGGAGACCATCCGAACTCCGATTTCAGCAAACTTACAGTCGAACTGAGCGTCTCAGGAATACAAACCCAACGAGACCAAGATCAACCCAATCCGAGCCCAAATGAGTCCAAATCAAGGGCTCAAAGCGCTGTTGGATGGTTCAAACCGCAATTTGAGTTACCAAACGGTCTCCGATTTTGAGGAGCTTATACTCGAATCGAATGGCTCGACGAGACGAATCCAATGAGCCCAATATCACAAAATTCCAAAATCATTAAGGCCTTCAAATGTCCAACGAACGGTCCACGGTCAAAGGGTTCAGCAACAACCCATAACCACCCACTCTCCCTCTCCCTCAACCCATAACCACCCACTCTCACTCTCCCTCAACCCAAAAAACGTCCAAGCCTCCCTCCTCTCATACATGACACGTCCAAGCCCCTCCTCTCATCTAATCTCCAGCCCTAGGAACCCCAAATGAACCCCTCTATGCTACGGCTTGTTAAACCAGAGGCAACAAAAAGTGGTAAATTTTCTTCTTCTTGATCTCTTTCTTCTACGTTCTTTTTTTTTTCCTCTTCACTATATCAATCATCAAAAGATTAAGAATATATTGATTCCCATTTCTCTCTATGGTTGAAGAAGATGAGGGATTTAGATCATTTCATTTCTTTCATTTTGGGATCTAATGTTGATTTTATAGAAGTCATAAAGCATTATCTTTAAAATTTCCTATTGCTTCTAATAGTTACATGTCTTTGATGTTGTTTTAAGAAAGTTTTTGGTGAGAAATGTGATGAAATTTTGTTGTTGTCTTTAAGAGAAGAGATTAAATATATCATTTCTTGTTAAAATTGTAAATTATTGCGTATGATTAAGTTGATTTTTCTTCATCAATATCTAAGGGTGTAATATATGCATATATGTGCAAATTGTAACTTGTGCATGTCTTGAAAAATAGGAAGCAAAAATTGTTTGTTTTAGAGGTGGAAGTATATGTTGGAAATATTTTGTGTTGAGAATTGAATGTTTTGAAAAGTGCTTTGCGTTGAGGGAGAGGTGTGTATTATTTTGAAAGGTGAATTGTGAAAATTTTTGGGAAGGATATTTTTGTACATTTTGGAGAGGTGAAAAGTATATATTGTGGGTAAGTAAAAGTGTGTATTTGTGAGAAGTGAAAAGTGTATGCGTGTATCTCTCTAAAAGTATGGGTCATGTTTTTGAAAAGTGATTCGTGCGTGTGCTTGAAAATGTAATCGTGTGATCTTTGTAAGATGAAAGTTATATATGCTTCGAAATATGAAATGTGTAAATCTATAATATTGAAAAATATAGTGTTGAAATGAATTGTGTATAAGTTAAAAGCGATGTGTGAGAAATATAGTGAGGCTAATGGGATCGAAAAGTTGATATTTATGTGTTTTGAAAGTTAAAGTATGTGTATATGAATAGCTAAGTGAATGTTTTGAAAAATATATATGAAATATGTTAGAAGGTGAAATGTAGGAATTTTGGGTAAAATGAAACGTGTGTGGAGATAATGTGGTTTTGAAAAGTAAAATGCTTTTGACTATGTGTATTGAGAGATGAGATATTTTGGAAAGTGTGTGTTAGAAAGTATTTGGATTTTAAATGATTGGGATTCATAAAGGATGAAAATTGAAGTGTACAAGTGTGAGAGGTAAATTGTTTATTTTGTGAAAATTGTGTAAATTAGAAAGAGTGGTATTGAATATTGAAAGATTCTAAAGTGTACTTCCAAAAGTAAAGGTTTCAAAAGCCAAGTCAACACAACCAGTGATCAAGCCCGAAGAAAGGTACGTCTTTTATTTTCAATAAATTTTAATTATATTATTATTATTTATTAAAAGTGCTTTCTAATCCCTATTTCCTTGTTTTCTTCTCTTTATTTGCATGAACTACGAGGAACAGTACTGATCGAGTGGACAAAAGTACAAAGAGCTAAAGACGTCAGTCGCCTCTATCCAACCGGGTAGAGGTGCTACGGGCAGAACCACCGGGTCGTAGCCCCCGGTGACTGTGAGTATTCTAAAACTTAGAAAACCTTTAGGGGCCCCTTGATGTGGTGTGCGCGAACCCTTCCCCTTTAGGTCCCTGTAGTAACTTCAATTTTATTAGATTTATTTTTATTTGCTCTTATTTCCCTAAACCCCTTTTACATATACGCAAAGTCCTAAGGGTTAGTGATAACAATATTTTTTACCCTATAAAACACTAGTGACACTTAAGGACAATAATTAAGGACCGGGTCTTAAAAAACTTAAACATAGGATGCATGTACACTTTAGGGTAGAGACATATAACATAGAAAACTTAGGGACATTCATTATTATTAATATTATTATTTTATTTTATTTTATTTTATTTTACTTATTTATTTAACAAATTAAATTTAATTAATTAAAAATTGTCTTCTAAATAATAATTGATTTAGGATATATCAAAACCACACCTTCTAATACACACACTTAGAATTGTTTGTTAGGACAACCGACTTTAGCTTTAGGTTAGGCCGGTGTTTATTTCGTTACTGTACTGTGACGGGCTTTTTCTCGAGTTTCATTGCATGCTGGTTGTAAAATTTTTGGTGTGTTTGTTTATTTACTTTTACTGCACTCTGTGTTGTGATTTGACTGACGATTAGATTACCCATAGGTTAGGAGCGATCTGGGTTGTTAACAAGATTTCTAGCAGGTGGCCACACTCGTGCAGGGCAAAAAAAGGAGGCTAATTAATCAAAAATTTTATATAAATGCTACAGGTACTCCAGTTGCCTAGCCCCCAAATAAGAAAGAGTGTGGCCAAGTGTGGCTAATTGATTTAATTTAAATGCATATATATATAACTGCTTGGGATAATTTTTTTACTATAAATTGCTTAGGATAATCCTGCAGGTGGTCTAGATTTTCTTTCTTTTTCTGTGAAATGTAATGTAAATGTAAATGTCTTTGAAAATTATCATAAATGTGAAAGTGATTTTGGAAGTGGGATATTACATCCAATTTGGAATCCAAAGAAAGAAGAATATACCTTAAAGGATTATTCTCTTTTATTTAGAAAGCCAAATAGGATGATTCAATATCCAAATAGAAAAGAAAATACCCCTCTCAGGGATGAGTTTCTTTTCATTTGGATATTCAGAACCCGGCGAATCCAAGAAGTTCATAGAACAAGAAAGGATGAAATGGAGAAACAAAGAAAGAAGACGAAGAAATAAAGATTCAAGGAATAGTATATCCCAGTTCAAAAATCACTTGCGTCATTCTTAGGATTAGAATCCGGGTTTGTCGGCAGTGGTGCCCGGCCACTTTACTTTTCTGCAAATTCTGGGTGTAATATGGACATTGGACATTGGATATTATAATTTTGGATTATTTAAATTGCTTGTTTACATTGTTTGTGCAGTAGATTTTTTAGGACCATGCAAGCCGTGTTTTGTTTTAGCCTGGATACAAATCGGAGTGCTTTTTTTCATAAGGGTACGCTTAAAATTCTTCTACTTGTAATTTTAATAAAAAAATTTAGGCTCACATAGTAACTCTAACGTTCTAAGAAGTAAGCTCGGGACCGCCGAGAGTCAGCATAAGCATATTAATACTTTCTCTTCCTTGTTAGGCACCTCCCCGCCTGCGGGTTCTGGCAGACCACTTGACCTATGAGGGTGCAGTTCTGTCAAGGGGAAGTTGTGCAATCTTTAGGGAAAAACCTATTTTCTAAGCCTAATTTTTAAAACTGCTTCATATTCATTTTATGCATTCGAGTCAATTAGCATACATTGCATTAGATACAAACTAAAAAGAGTCTAAAATATTAATTGCATTTCTAGACATTTATCACCCTACATAAGTTGAGGGGCTAATTAGGAATTGTCTTAGATGTCGGCCCCCAATTCCTTAAAACTTAAACAACGTTCCTATCCATCTTTCATAAGAGACTGGATACATGATTTTAAAGCGCCTAGGTGGTTAGCTGGCTCCCCAATCCAGACCGGGATAAGTCCAGATTTGCATTTCATTAGTTAGGTTCGGGTCACTATTTTGTAGTACCCAAATTAGATTTAGGTTATGAGGCTGATTTCTTTTAGAATCTTAAGTCCTCGCCCTCTGGGAATATAATCCCAAATTTCTAATAAAATGTCAACTTAAACATAAAATTTTCTCTTAAAATGTAAAGCCCAACATAGGGTAGACTGAGGTTGCCTCTGAGCTTCTCAGAATCTGGCTCCTCCTACTTTTCCTCCATTGACTCGCTAATAAATGTTCAACATCGAGCTTTCACCTTGAAAAATTCCTACTTCTAATCCTTGTCTTTTACTTTGTAGTCAAAAGGTATGAAATATTGCTTTAATCGAGAGTTTTCTTAGGAGCTTCTCTCCTAGGATATAATTAACTATAGGGGCTTGCCTCTATAGGGATTTGAGAACCCCATACTAAAATAAACCTTATTTTATTCGTATAAAATAAGGGAAGAATCTTTGGAAACGTAGATATTTTTAAAACCTCATTTCTAATTTTGAAGAGACTTGTAGAATGTTATTATTATCTTTTCAGATAATATGATATTATACTTGTTATATTCAACTTTAGAAATGATGAATTTTATAAAACTCATTCTCGCTTTTGGATATCTTAAAGAATGTTATGTTCGTCTTTTAAGATGATATAATATTCTTCTTGCCATATCTAAATAAAAGAATGAATAAACTTTTACAAAAATGTATTTCTATCTTTAAATATATTCTATAGAATTTCATGTTCATCTTTTGAGATGATATGTTATTCTTTGAACTATGTTTGATTATAGAAATATCAACTTTTTAAAATCCTATTTTGATATTGAATCCATTGTAGAATACTATGTCAATCTCTCGAGATTGTATTTTATTCTAAATGTAGTATTCGATTACAAAATAGGAGAAATCAAAATCTGCGTGGTGATACACAATTTTTCCCACCATTTGTCATATCTTTTTTTTTATCATTTTTACTTGATTGTAATGTTTTTGAGCCTTGTCTGATCATCTCCATCCATCCTCTATTTTAAATTTTTTCTCACATCATCCTGGACGATAGCAATATCATCCTGGACAATCGGTTCAATTCACTTCTAAAATCCATCTGCTAGTTGTTCTGACTTTTATGCTCTTTATCATCATGGAAGATACATTATTGTCTTGGACGATCTGATCGTCCTCTACTTCAATCATCCTTGATCATCCTGGATGATCCTCTTTCATCCTGGATGATGTTTTTACTCTTTGCTCAATTATTGGTAATCATCCCGTATGATCCACCTGTTTGTCCTGGACGATACACGTGGAAATACGTTTAATAATCCTTGAATTCGGCCGGTACGATCCATTATTGGAGCATCATCCCGGACGATCCACCTATTCATCCTAGATGATACACATGGCAGTGCATTTAAATGTTTTAAATTCATCCGGTATGATCCATTATTGATCATTATCCTAGATGATCCACTTCATCATCCTAGACAATCTGCTTTTCTAACAGTAGTTTGGATTTTTGCCTCAGGACGATCGCTTGTGTCTAATCGTCCCGAACGATATCTGATTATCCCGGATGATATGATCGCCTTTTTGATCAATCTTCCAGCCACAATTATTGCACCGGATTGTCCTGGATGATTCTGTGATCTTCCTGGATGATCTGGCCAATTCTTTAAATTCAGAGCCCCTCCAGCCATTTTTCTCACACCATCTCCTTCTACTAGCTTTCTACTTCCTCTTTTCTTGCTATTTGTGATCATGGAAGGAGGCAAGAGATCTCGCCAGGTGTCAGGAAATTTTTCGAGGGCCACTTTGGACCCTCATTTCAAGGAGGCAGATGATCAAGCCGCCTACCAATGCTAAATGGTAGTCAGCATTACTATTTCTGAATCGATCAACCTAAACCACCTTTCCTATTCGGTACTTGACTTATTCACTCACACCTCTTTTTGTTTCATTCTCACTCTTGCAATCCCCTTTAATTCGAAGCTTCTATTTGAATTCTTTACAAGCCTTAGAATAAATTCTGCCTTTACTTCTCTTGGATCATATGTGAATCGACGCCCCTTCGAGATCACATACCTGGACTGTACAGAATTCTTACAACTCTCCACCAAATGAGATAAACATCATGCCCTGTATTCTGACCCAAATTATGATTGGGCTCTGGCCAACAACTTTCTTCGCAACACCAATGCCCACTTTCATATTGGAGAGACTAGCTCTTTACTTAAAGATGCTAGGACGATCCAGCACATCCTTCGCACCTCTGTTATTCCTAAAGCTGGTGATCGTGTCCACATTACTCCTCTTCTTTTGATTATCACCTTTTATATTTTAGCCCATCGTGAATTCAATGCTACTGATTTGAACTTTCATTACATTGAACATTTGACCATTATTCATGACCCAGGATATAGGAAGAAGACAAACCTAGCCCTAGGACATATCATCGCTTATGTCTTAGAATTCAAATATAACCTCCAATATTCTGCTCCTCCAAATTTCCAGTCTACCTTCTACTCCAATAATTCCTTCAATGTTTTTCATAATACTCGTCTTCACTCGGGGGATGGGGAAGCTCAGGGGGCAGAATAGGGGGATGTTAAGCGAGTTTCTATTTGCATGTTTTATATTTGTGCAACTTATATAGTTTTGATAATTTCAAATATTATTATTTTATGTATAGTTGTCTCCTAACACTTTTTGGAATAGTTATTTTTGCTCTTGTTTGTACTAACATTTCAAGAAAATCAAAATCCAGACTACAAGGACTTCAAATCAAATTCAGCAGGAGATACTTTATGTATTTAAAACTTATATTTTTATTTGAATTAAGTTTGAGAGGGAGTGATTGTAATTGAGTGAATACACACAAACACATTAGGAGATCTTGAGAAATTTGTATTGATCGTACGGGACGAATATAGTTCACTTGGGACGATCAGGTTAGTTATCTCCTTGTAAGAGCAATGGAACGAACATGAGTGGAAGAAAATTTTTCTAAGTCCTGATCGTCTAGGACGAAGTGTATTCATCCCAGAATGAAATGTTCTCTAGAAAATTTTTGTTCAAAACGAAGTGTATTTGTTCTAGGACGAGTTGCTCTCTGGAGTATTTTCATATAGGACAAAGTGTATTCATCCCGGGACAATTTGCTCTCTGGAAAAAATTCATCTGGACGAACCCATATTCATCCCAGGATGAAGTGAACTGAATCTGAAATTTTAGTGACGTTCTACAGTTTTTGGGAATCGACCCACGGAATAACTGTTCGTACCGGACGAACATAGTTCATACGGGACGATCTGTGTGTACAAAGTCATTTCGTACCCATATAAATTAGGTTCATTTCCATCTCATTTAAGTAAAATTGTCCAGGACGGTCCACAATCATACGGGATGATCCAATGCATATTGACTTCATAATTTACAGTTTTTGGACAATTTTTTATGTCTTTCCTATAAATAGTTCAAACTAAACTACAACTTAATCTTTTTGCCTACTGATCTTCGTGCCTATTGAAAGAAGAGTCAAGAAGAGCGTGTAAGAGAGAGTTTGAAGGAGGATTCATACTACTAGAGTGTGAAGGCTTCACTTGGTGTTCAAAGGTAAGAATCTTTACTTTTGATTTATGTTTACTTCACTCTTTTTC
This sequence comes from Dendrobium nobile, assembly GCA_022539455.1. NCBI lineage: Eukaryota > Viridiplantae > Streptophyta > Magnoliopsida > Asparagales > Orchidaceae > Dendrobium > Dendrobium nobile. The sequence continues at coordinate 43,326,073 of CM039718.1, read as the reverse complement.
TTTCTTCCTTCTAAATTTCTTGTGAAGAAGATCTGTCAAGGAGATCCGGTTCTCTGCCGACACTTGGAGAATGTGAACAGCCGAAGGGTTCTCTGCCCACACTAAGAGAGTGAACAACCGAAGGGTTCTCGGCCCACACTAGGAGAGTGTGAAAGGACAAAGGGTTCTCTGCCCACACCAGGAGAGTGTAAAAGGACGACGGTTCTCTGCCAACACTGGGGATAGTGTAAAAGGATGACGGTTCTCTGCCGCACCGGGTAGTAGTGGAAAAAGTGTTTGTAAAGGCTTCTCCGTCTTGTTGTAGGTGCAAAAGGAGAGTAACTTTTGGTATTAGTGCAATACTCGGACAGTGCCTCCGAGGAGTGTATGTAGGTCAGGTTTTGATCGAACCACTATAAACCTCGTGTCTTTATTTTTTTGCTGCTTTTTATTTTTGTGTTTTAACTTTTAAAATTGTGGTTGAAAAATATTTTCTAGAAAAATTCACTAAAATTTTATTTTCGTTTCCTAAGATCAAAAAGAGGGTTAAATTTTTTAATTACCAATTCACCCCCCTCTTGGTTAGCCGTGGGAGATAAGCTTAGGTTTAACAACCTAATTCATAGTGAACGAGTTTCAACAAGTGGTATCAGAGCTTTGTTTCAAAATTATAAGTTCAGACTACTTTTTGATTAACGTAGATGGCTACATTTGGAAATTGAAGTACACCCGAGGGTTACTCTATAACTAGACCTCCACTGTTTGACAATATACCGTTTGATTTTTAGAAAACATGTATGTCTACATTTTTACAGTCACTTAATTATTATATATGGATCTTAATTCAGGAAGGGTATATAAAACCAATTAGATTAGTTGACAGAGTTAGAGTTGAAACACCTTTTGCGAGCTGGACAGTAGAAGAATGTGACTTAGAACAACTAAATGCAAATGCTTGAATAGTTTCTTTTGTGCTTTAAAATCAGAAGACTGCATGCTGATTTCCACCTGTAAAAATGGAAAGGACATATGGGATAGACTTTGTATAACTTATGAGGGGATTAATGAGGTTAAGCAATCTAGAATTAATATCTTGTTACATGATTATGAATTATTTTGCATGAAACCAAATGAATCCATTTCTGATATGTGCACAAGATTCACACAAATAGTTACCTCTTTGCATGCACTGGGTAGGGAGCTAATGAATGCTGAAATGGTTAATAAAATTCTTCGTTGTTTGCCTACTACTTGTGATGCTAAAATTACTACAATTACAGAGTCTAAAGATCTCAACATTTACTCTATTGACAATCTTCTTGGTTCGCTAATTTCTTACGAGCAAGGAGTTAGCCAAAGAAAGATTGATGCAGGTGAACTATGAAGGGAGAAGAACATAGCACTAAATGTGGAAGAGTCTGAGAGTAAACACTCACAACCTAAGGATGAAGACGACATCGCATTGATGACTAGACAATTTAGAAGCTTTCTGAAGAGGAAGCAGAAGAGACTCCAGCATTGTAATAGAGGTAAATTTAATAGAAATGCCAAAGTTTCAAATTATTTGATTTGCTATGAGTGCAGGAAATCTAGTCATATCAAGACTGAATGCTCAAAACTCAAAGCCACTCCTAGCAAGGAGAATGTTGAGGAGAAACCAATTGAAAAGAAGGGCAAGAAGAAGTTTCAAAGAGCTTTCTGGGTGGACTCAGCTTTAGATTCATCAGGGACTGAGAAGGAAGAAGAAGTTACTAATCTGTGCTTGATGGCCGATAGTCTTGATAAGTCAGGTCAAGAAGAGGGTCGCCCTCACACAAGATCTCATGAGAGCATATGGTACCTGGACAGCGCATGTTAAAAGAAAATGACTGAAGATACTGCAAAATTCATATCGCTGGAAGACAGGAGTGGAGGCAAGGTTACACTTGGAGATAACACCACAAGGAAGATGGTTGGAACAGGTATGATTGGAAATCTTAATAAATTTTATTTTGAGAATGTGTTATTAGTAGAAGGCTTAAAGCATAACCTGTTAAGTATAAGCCAGCTATGTGATAAAGGATATTGTGTGAAATTTTTTCCTACTAGCTGCATATTAAGCCTAAATGGTAAAAATGTTTTGAATGGTAAAAGGGTAAATAATATTTATATGCTAGACTTGAATTATATTCAATCTCCTACTATTTTTTTTTTTTAAATTGTATCTGATGAGTCATAGCTTTGGCATAAGAGACTTTATCATTCTAGTATGAAAAATCTTAGTAGGATTACCCAAAAGAACTTAGTGAGAGGTATACCAAAATTAGACTTTATTAAGGACCACCTTTGTGATGCATGTCAATTAGGAAAGCAAGTGAAGTCCACTTTTCAGTCTAATAAGGATCTTAGAACTAGTAAACCATTGGAGATTTTGCATATGGATCTTTTTGGACCAGTTGGAACTGTGAGTCTAGGAGGAAAGATATACGGATTTGTGATTGTGGATGATTACTCAAGATTCATATGGGTTAGATTTCTATTTCATAAGAGTGAATCATTTGAGGAATTTAGAAATTTTTTTACTTGGATTCAAAGAAAACTTGGGTGTGAAATTATTTTTATACAAAGTGATCATGAAGGAGAATTTGAAAATGAGAAATTTGTGGATTTTTGTAAGGAGAAAAGAATTGATCACAACTTTTATGCACCTAGAACCCCTCAGTAGAATGGGGTAGTCGAAAGGAAAAATAGAACTTTAATAGAAGCTGCCCGAGTAATGTTGGCAGAAAACTCACTTCCTAAATATTTTTAGGCTGAGGCGGTTAACACAGCATGTTATGTTCTGAATAGGGTGAATGTGAGATCAAAATTAAATAAAACACCCCATGAGTTGTTAAAAGGAAGAACACCTAATTTGTCTCATTTGCATATTTTTCGGTGCAATGTGTTCATTGATAACAACAAAAAATCTGCCTTAGAAAAATTTGATGCAAAATCAGATGAAGGAATTTTTGTTGGATACTCAAGTATTGGAAATCTTATAGAGTATTTAATAGAAGAACTTTGGTAATTGAGGAGACCACACATGTTGTATTTGATGAATCTGGAATTTTGGAAGAGTCAAATGTTATAGGAGATGAAATTGAGATTAACTCCCAAAAGATTAATAAAATGAATTTGGAAGAAAATTTGATGGAAAATATAGAAGAAAATTTGGAGATAGAAACCCCTTTGCCTAGAGATTTGAGATTTTCTAAAAATCACCTAAGGGAACTGATTATATGTGAACCTAGTGAGGGTGTAAGGACTAGGCATAGATTAAACAAAGAAGTCAATCATTCAGCCTTCATTTCAACTATAGAACCCACAAATATTGATCAAGCACTTTTGGATGAATTTTAGATTTTGGCCATGCATGAAGAGTCGAATCAATTTTTTAGAAATAAAGTTTGGGAATTAACTACAAGGCCAAAGGATCAAAGTTTAGTTGGAACTAAGTGGATATTCAAAAACAAAATGAATGACTCAGGGGTAGTCATTAGAAATAAGGTGAGATTAGTTGCTAAGGGGTATAATTAGATTGATGGGATTGATTTTGATGAGACTTTTACCCTTGTAGCTAGACTGAAGTAATTAGGGTTTTGCTAACTTTTGCCTGTTTTAAAGGATTCAAATTGTATCAAATGGATGTAAAAAGTGTCTTTTTAAATGGGGTAATTTAAGAACATGTTTTTGTAAAACAACAACCAGGTTTTCAAAATTCTAAATACCCAAATCATGTTTTCAAGTTGAAAAAGGTATTATATGGATTGAAACAGGCACCTAGGGCTTGGTATGAGAGGTTGAGCACCTTCTTACTTGAAAGATCTTTTGAAAAAGGAAGTATAGATACAACTCTCTTTTTAAAGAAATGTGGAAAAGATATACTCATTGTTCAAATTTATGTGGATGATATCATTTTTGGATCTTCAAATAAAAATCTTTGTGATGATTTTTCTAAAATAATGAGTAGTATATTTGAGATGAGTTTAATGGGAGATTTAAGTTACTTTTTAGGATTTAGCATTAAGTAAATTGAGGAAGTTACATTTCTTAGTCAGTCAAAGTATTAAAGACATCCTCAAAAAGTATGAAATGCACAATGCTAAACCTGTTAGTACACTAATGAGTTCCTCAGTTCAGTTGGATAAGGACCCTATGGGAAAATCTATTGATCAAAAGAAATTTAGAGGGATAATTGGATCTTTACTTTACTTGACTGCTAGCCCACCTGATATCATGTTTAGTGTTTGCTTATGTGCAGATTTTAATCAGATCCAAAAGAATCACATTTGACAGAAGTGAAAAGGATTTTAAGATATCTATTAAGAACTCAGAACTTATGAATTTGGTATCCTAAGTTTAGTTCTTCATTTGAAATAATTAGTTATTCAGATTCTGACTTTGTAGGTTGTAGGGTGGATAGAAAGAGCATTTCTGGAATATGTCAATTTATTGGAAATTCTCTAGTCTCTTGGTCTAGTAGAAAACAAAATTCAGTAGCCCTATCTACTGCAGAAGTTGAATACATTGCATTAGGAAGTTGTGTGGCACAAGTTCTTTGGTTGAAAAAACATTTAATTGATTTAGGATAAACTATAGGAACTATTCCAATTTATTGTGATAACACTAGTGCTATTTGTATTTCCAAAAATCCTATTCAACATTCAAGAACCAAACGTATAGACATAAGGCATCATTTCATAAGGGATCATATATCCAAAGGAGAAATTGAACTTACTCATGTTTCTACTGAAAATCAACTTGCAGACATTTTTACAAAACCTTTAGCCTTTGATACTTTCAGTGCTTTAAGAACAAGGCTTGGTGTGATTGATTTGAATGCTTAATTAAAAATATTTTTGCAACATTAATGTTTGTGTTCCTAGTTAATATTTTTGTGTGATTTTTATGTATTTGAGAACTTGTATGTGTTATTTTCTATTTGTGTTCTTCGTTTTGCAATGAGTTTTTTAGTGTGTTTGTTGTTTAGTTTTAATTGAGTGCATGATTTAAAATTTTTGAGTGTCCATCGTCCGGGATGAAATTTGTTTGTACGGGACGATTTGTGTAGTGTATCTTTCGAATTTTGAACCGTTTGCGTGTAATTTTTTAGTTTTTTATGGTCACTTCGTCTGTACGATCGTCACGATCGTCCGAGATGAAATGTTTTTCAAACGACGGGATGAATGAATAAAGCAGTTGAATGGATAAGGTAGTTTTTAATACGAATTTTGTTCGTCCGGACGAACACATGTCGGTTCGATGTAGGGGATGGTTTTAATTTCCATTAAAACGATCATAAGTTCTGATCGTCCCAGGAAGAACACGTGTTCGTCTGTACGTCAGTCTGGTCAAAAGTCTGTACGAAAGGATGCTTTGTAAGTTGTGTTGATTATGAAAATCCATTTCATTTTGACGCATTGGTTCGTCCATACAATTTTTTTTCCTACGGGACGAAATTTTTTCGTCTGGTATGAACGTGTCGTTTTTAATAAATAGAAGGGCTTTTGAACTCAACAGTCACACTCAAAACTTCACTTTCAATCTCTTTCGTACTCTAGATCTTCTTCCAGATGGTAAGTTCAAGTAAGAGACAAAGAAACCACATAAAAATTCTTTTGAGAACTTTCTTTCCAAAGGGAATGAGGAATCTTTTCCTAGGTTTGTCTCAGCAAAGATCACACCCTCCAGAATCCTAATCCAAGAACAACTTACCTTTTAGGTGATGAACTTATTTGCTTCAACACAGTTTGGTTTTATTCTTACCCAAGTCTATCTCTACAATAAAGAAACCTTTCACTACTTTCTCACCAACATGTCCTTTAATTCTGACCATTCTATAATCTATTCCTTTGTCTTTAAACAAAAAGTTGAAATCACCAAGCTGACTTAGGAGCTTTTTTGAATTTAAGGACAGAGGGAGCTAGAGCTCATCACTTGATCAACACTCATGATTATGCATGGTATGAAATTAATAATGTGATTAGAATAAACAATCTGAACAAACATGTGGCTACAGTATCCGGTCTTGTTTGAAATGCACGTTTCATCCAGCATGTCCTTAGAACTTCTATAATTTCTAAAGCTGGTGATAGAATCAACATTACCCCTCTTCTTTCTATGGTGACTTTCTTGATCATGATTAAAGAACCTATAAATGAAGCCCAACTTATCATTGACTATCTTTATGGGCTATTTGAAATTGGACATGTAGAGCATAAGAGAAAGAAGAACATCGCCTTAGGATATCTAGTTGCCTACATTCTGGACAAGAAATACAATTTGGTTCATTCTGATTAAGAGTTTGAATAACCGCTCTACTAAAATGATGGATCATTTAGAGCAATCTTCAAAGAAGAGCCAAGTAAAACACATGTCATTAGTGATACATAGGAAGAACCAGAAGCTGCACCTGCACCCACCAATGAACCAAATTATCAGGATTTGGTTCAAAGATTTGATCGCCTAGAGACTCATTTTGATTAACATTTTGATCAAATTGAGACTCATCTTCAGCAGAAGGCCACACAGTATCAGCATGACATGAGTTTTATGAGGAATCAGATGAGTGATATCAGTACCAATGTGCTTATGATGAGTACTTACTTTAACATCTTCGGTGCTACACCTCCTACTCCTCCGCCAGATCAAGGTCCTTCTCAATGATAGTTGCACTTAATTTTATGTATTTTCTGTAGTTTGTGTGTTAGTTATTGTTTTAAGTAAATTTGTTGTATTTTCTTTTCTTTAGATGTTTTACTTTCGCATTGATATCCTGAGCTTAGATTGTAATATCTTCATAGTGATATCAATATATGTTCTCGTGTTTTGGCTTTAATGGTATTGAAATGTGTGTTAGCCTTTATGGCAATCATTAGATTTTTGATCTTAATAGTGCTATACTTTGAAATGCAAGTCAAAATTAAATTCATTAGAAAATTTAATTTTTTTTAAATTTAAGTGCTTATAATTTGATATAATTAAGACTGTCAATTTCATGTCCTTATTTAGACTATATTAATTCTAATATTATTATTGCAACTATGATATTTTTTTATTTTATATTTCACTTATCAATAAATATTTATGCATTTAGAAAAATTTGAAATTTTTTATTATTGATTTTGGAAAGATCAAAATTACTATTGAAAAAATGTACAAATGTACAAAAAATAAAAGGAATGCGTAATGGTTCGCAAGAAGAAAAAGAGGCACAAAATAAGCCCAAAAGTAAAAAGATGCACAAAAATGTTCAATAATTTGAAAAAGATGCGCAAAGCGCCACATGTGGTAATTATTTCTTTCCAATCTTTTAATCTTTTAATTCAAATTGATTTACTGTACATTTATATTCTGTATTGAAATTTGAAATATACAAATTTTCTATTCATCCTTTTTGCAATGATTTTCTCTATCTTAGAGTCTAAATTGACTCATGTTATTGATATATTCTTTCTATTATCAATGTTATATATCTTCTTAAATTCTATGAATTAATATGATTTGCCTAATATTTTAATTTTATTTGCATAACTTATTTCAATCACTTTCAAGATTAAATTATCAAATGATTTTCATATGTCTGCTTACATTTCAAGTCTTCTTCTTCTTTAATTTTTGCTGCTGTAAGAAAGGGGGAGAATTTATTTGTATCGTGGTTTTGGTTTTGTTTGATTCATATTGTATGTGTGTGTGTGTCTTTTTTTTGTGTTTTGTAAATGTTCTATACGTTACGTGTTTGTTTTACTTTTGTTTGTTGTATATTTCTAAAAATGCCTCCTTATTTACACGTGTTCATCAATTCAGGGGGAGTTTAGGAGATTTTTTTTTAATTTAAAAATTATACAAACAATAATTATTTTGCCATGGTCAAAAAGGGGGAGATTGTTAAGCGAGTTGCTATTTGCATGTTTTACATTCTTGCAACTTGTATAATTTTAATGATTTCAAATATTATTGTTTTATGTATAGTTATCTCCTAACACTTTTTGGAATAGTTGTTTTTGCTCTTGTGTGTACTAATATTTCAGGAAAATCAAACTCCAGACTACAAAGACTTCAAATCAAATTCAGCATGAGATACTTTGTGTATTTAAAACTTTTATTTTTCTTTGAATTAAGTTTGAGAGGGAGTGACTGTAATTGAGTGAATACACACACACACTTTAGGAGATCTTGAGAAATTTATATTGATCGTACGGGAAGAACATAGTTTGTACGGGACGATCATGTTAGTTATCTCCTTGTAAGAGCAATGGAATGAATAGGAGTGGAAGAAAATTTTTTTAAGTCCTGATCGTCTAGGATGAAGTGTATTCGTCCCAGGACGAAATGTTCTTTGAAAAATTTTCGTTCAGAACAAAGTATATTTGTTCCAGGACGAGTTGCTCTCTGGAGTATTTTTGTCCAAGACGAAGAGTATTCGTCCCGGGATGATTTGCTCTCTGGAAAAATTTCATCCGGACAAACCCATATTTATCCCATGATGAAGTGAACCGTCTCTGAAATTTAGTGACGTTCTGCAGTTTTTGGGAACCGACCTATGGAATAATCGTTCGTACCGAACGAACCTAGTTTGTACGGGAAGACGTGTGTGTATGAAGTTATTTTGTACCCATATACATTAGGTTCGTTTCCAACGCATTTAAGTAAAATCGTCCATGACGATCCACGATCGTACGGGACAATCCAATGCATATTGACTTGAAAATTTGCAATTTTTGGATAGTTTTTTGTGTCTTTCCTATAAATAGTCCAAACTAAACTACAACTTGATCTTTTTGCCTACTGATCTTCATGCCTATTGAAAGAAGAGTCAAGGAGAGAGAGTTTGAAGGAGGATTCTTACTACTAGAGTGTGAAGGATTCACTTGGTATTCAAAGGTAAGAATCTTTACTTTTGATTTGTGTTTACTTCACTCTTTTATTTGTTCCTTCTAATTTTCTTGTGAAGAAGATCTGTCAAGGAGATCCGATTCTCTACCGATACTTGGAGAGTGTGAACAGCCGAAGGGTTCTCTGACCACATTAGGAGAGTGTGAACAGTCGAAGGGTTCTCTGTCCACACTAGGAGAGTGTGAACAACCGAAAGGTTCTCTGCCCATACTAAGAGAGTGTGAAAGGATGAAGGGTTCTCTGCCCACACCGGGAGAGTGTAAAAGGACGACAATTCTCTGCCAACACTAGAGATAGTATAAAAGGACGACGGTTCTCTACCGCACCGGGTAATGGTGGAAAGAGTGTTTGTAAAGGATTCTCCGCCTTGCTGTGGGTGCAAAAGGAGAGTCACTATTGATATTAGTGCAATACTCGAAGAGTGCCTCCGGGGAGTGGATGTAGGTCTGGTTTTGACCAAACCACTATAAACCTCGTGTCTTTATTTTTTTGCTATTTTTTATTTTTGTGTTTTAACTTTAAAAGCTGTGGTTCTAAAATATTTTCTAAAAAAATTTACTAAAGTTTTATTTTCATTTCCTAAGATCAAAAAGAGGGTTAAATTTTTTAATTATCAATTCACCCCCCCCCCCCCTCCTCTTGGTTAGCCGTGGGACATAAGCTTAGGTTTAACAACCTAATTCATAGTGAATAAGTTTCAACATAGGAGGCTCCCCCACCTGTTCCTGCATTTGCTCCGCTTCACCAGCACTCTCAGCTAGATGAGCTGGTTGAACTGTTCGACCAGGGGGAGGTATGCTTTAAGACTTACGTTGTTGCACAGGAGCAGTAAAATGATGAGGACTTAGCCCATTTCGAGCAGCGACGTGCTGAGGACTTAGCTCAATTTGACACCTACGTTGAACACCAGCAGCAGCAGAACGACCAGGATATGGCCTGGTTTAGAGCACAGTTCGCCTCACTATCTAGCTACTTTCAGCAGCCACCACCACCACCTCGTCCTTCAGATGATCAGGGGTCATCGTTTTACTCATTTTCTTTTTATGCTATTCTTTCATTGTAGTTTGTTTCTATTTTTTTGTTGCTTAGTTTCTACTTTATTTCTGTTCTATTTTCCTCCTATTTTTTGAGATGTCAAAATGGAGAGTAATGTGTTGTACTTGTACTATTATGTTCTGAAATTTGAATCTGTTATGTTTTCTATGATTGCACTGCTTCTAGTTCACTTTCTTGAATTGCTCAGATTAATTTTAGGTTGCCATCTTCAAAAAGAGAGAGATTGTTGCAAATCTTATTTTAAGAAATAGAATTTTGATAATAGCAAACATTCCTATTTTTTTTAAGATAGCCTTGCCGACTAATAGTTCAAGTCAACAAGATCAAGTGCAACTCAAGCCAGCTCAAGATTAGATAGATTAGGTCTAAGTCAGTTCGTAATATGTTTTTTCCTTTCTTGAGTCAATTATAATCTTTGTGATGCCTGATGCTAAGTAACCCTACACACACATACTTGGGTGATCTTTTTCTGTTTGACTTAGTTTTTTATTTTGCTAACATCGTCTAGGACGATCCAAAAATCATCCTAGACAATCGGTCAAAAATAGAAACCCTAATTAGTGCATCTTGGTTAAGGCACCCATCATTAAGCATATCATCCTGAACGATTTTTTGTATCGGTCGGGACGATATGCTAAAATCAGAAAGAATCAATCGCCATATCTATTTAAGTAGTTTTATTTTTTAATCATCATCCAAAATATCGGCCTGGACGATGGGGTTCAATTATGCCTAAATTGATCTTGTGATTAAGAAAAGTAATTAAGGTTAATTGATTTGATCGTATCATCCTGAACGATCTAAGGATCGATCAGGTTGATCAATTCAAAAACCTTGATTGCTCCTAGACGACCAAAAATCATACATCGTCTATTCAAAGCGATGTTCTTGATGACTTTGCACAGATTTGAACTAATCGGCTAGGACGATCATGAGATCGACCTGGATGATCAAGACATTTAGTTTTTGTCTAGACTCCCTTCCAGGGCGATGTTCCATATGATATTCCCTGATTTGTACTAATCGTACAGGATGATATATTATCATCTTGGATGATATGAATAAAAAATTTTCTAATCGTCCCAAGTTGTCCGGGCTGATTGAGCAAAAATTATACTGATCATACTGGATGATAAAAATATTGTCCTTGATGATAAAGTTAGTTCTTAAAAATTTATTTAAAGGACTCAAGATTTCTAAAGCACAAGGGTCTTTTTTCTATAGCCTTGACCTGAGAGAGCCTACAGGAGAGGAAGAGAGAGGGAGAGAGAGGGAGGAACTTATGAGGGGGAGCTTGTGAGGGGACTTCACACGGGTTGCTCCAAGAAAGGGTCCAAGGTGTCTTATCCGATCATCATTCCTCATTCTTGGAGGCTTAAGGGAGGTCTTCTTCAGCAATAGATCAAGGTTCTCTTCCTGCTTTCGGAGAAAGTAAAAGGAGTCGGTTCTCTGCAGTACCAGGGTTGGTGAAAAAGAGTATTTTGTAAGGGCTTCTCCATCTAGTTGTGGTGGCTAAAGGAGAGACTAAGTTAGTGCAATACTCGGAGGGTGCCTCTAAGGAGTGGACGCAGGTCAAGGTTTGACCGGACCACTATAAATCTGGTGTGTTCTTTCCTTTATTTTTACTTACGCATTTAATTTTTGCAGTCTATTTTTTTGTGATGAATTATGTTTTGGTTTGAGTTCATGATTTGATTCAGAAGATTTTAAAATACCAATTCACCCGCCCTCTTGGTTAGCCTCAGGACTTGTTCATAAGGGCTTAACATCCCTAGCAAACGTTCACATCCAGCATGTTTTGTGAACTTCAATCATCCCTAAAGATGGTGATTGTATAAATATGACTCCACTTTTATCTACAGTCACCTATCTGATTATGACTGAAAAAACCCTTTGATGAAACCCAACTCATCATAGACTATATTTATAATCTTTATAAAATTGGACTTAATTTCATATCATAAGAGGAAAGAAAATATAGCTTTAGGATATCTAGTTTCCTATATCCTAAAATAGAAATACAACCTGATCCATCATGATCCTCCCACGGAACTTCCAATTTACTTCACTGGTGCCTCTTTTTAGGCACTTTTTGGGTGGGATCAAAGTTTTGAAAGTGATGATTCATAGGAAGAAGAGGGGGCTTCTGCTCAAGTACCAGCTCCAGAACCTTACCAAAATTTCTACCATAAAATGGTCCAACGCTTTGATAGAATGGAGACTCATTATGATCAACACTTTGATCTAATTGAGAATCACTTAAATCAGCAGGATGCGAGATATCAAGAAGATGTGGGTTGGAGCCATGGTTAATTTAACACGATCAACATGAATTTAGCTATGATGAATAGCTACTTTTCAATGTTCAACCATCCTCCTCGTCCAGATTAGGGCCCCTTAGATCTCAAGATGTACTTCGTTGTTGTTCTTTCTTTTAAGTTTTTGTACTTGCTATTCTGATGTTTTCTTCTATGAGTGTAGTGGTTTTATATGTTATTTTGTATCTATGTGATGATGTTTATTGATTGTTGTTATGAGTGGTATCAATAAAATGTTTATATGTGATCCTTTATATCAATGCAATGTGATATATTTTGTTAACATGCTTTAATTCTTAATTCTTAAAATGTTCATATCTTTAATGAGAAAAACCTTTTGATATTATTCGTTGAAATGAGTTATCAATTACTTGGCTCTATAAATTAATTTTATTACCAAATCTAATCTTTCAGAAAAAAAGATTATAACTGGATTTAGATAAGGAGATCAATTTCATGTTCTTTTAGGCAAACATATCAGAGCTATAATTGTTGCAAGATTGATGTCTAAATATTTTTTATTTTTTCAATATGTTTATTTTTGTTTTTAATGAAATTTGAATTTAGATTACTAATATTGGAAAGACCCAAAAATTAAAAAAAAAAAAAAGAAAATACACAATGTGCACAAAAATAAAAAAGATGCACAATGGATCATAGAGTGAAAAGAGGTACAAAATTAGTCTAAATAGAAAAGATGCATAAAGTGTTTCACAAATATTTTAAAAAATATGTAATGTCGTCAATTGAAATTTTTTATTATGTTCTTTTCACTAACATTCATTCTCTAATCAAAATCCATCTAATTAACAATCATATAAAATATTTAATTCAAAGTTAAATAATTTTATTTCGTCATTTTTGTAAAAATCATTTTTATTTAATTTGTCTAGAACGAACAATGACTCTGATTAAATTTTCTTATCTTAGTTGTTCTTTGATTTAAAATTTTGAAAATTTTCTTTTTAGTATTACAAAATTAATATTGTATATTCAATTGGTTTAAAATATTTTTCTCCTTCAACTCTTTTGGTTTATCTATAGAAACCTTTCATTTTAAGATATACTTTCCTTTTTATTTTTTTCAAAAGAGGGAGCGAGAATATTATTTGATGATTGATGTATGTGTACAATGTGTATTGTTCGTGTGATGTGAATGTGTTTGTATATGTGTGTATTTTATGTGTGCATGTGTAAATGGTTTAATGTTTTTCATGTTCATGCTTTTGTTCAAGTTCGTGTTTTTGATTTGGTGTCTTTTTTATTTTTAGATTTGTTATTAGTATCTTTATTATTTTTAGGTTTGTTATTTTTATCTTCATGGGAACCCTTTGTTATTTAGTTGATCATTCATTTAGGAGGAAAGGAGAAAAATTGTTTTGAATGTTAACTCAAACAATAATTTTTTTTCCATCATCAAAACGGGGGAGATTGTTACAACTTAGTTTTCATAACTATATTTTCATATCATGTCTTTTTTATGATTCCAAAATATTATTATATTGACTACTGTTTCTCCTAACATATATTAAAAATATTATTTTTGTTGTTTGAGTGTACTAATATTTCAGGAAAATTATACTCAAGACTGCTGAAGACTTCAAGTAAGATTAGATTAAGGTTTACTATTTTAGAAGTCTATACGTTTTATGTTTTTCTTGAGTCTAAAATAGTGTGATTGTAATTGTGTTACCGTGCACACACACACTGGGGGAGTGTAAATATTTGTAAATTTTTAAAACTAATCATATTGTATGATTTTGGATCATACATGATGATTTGGGTTGAGCATTCCTCCAAAAAAGTAGTTAATCTAACCATACTAGGAAAATTTTCTAAGTGTTATTTGTACTGTACGAAGTTACCTTCGTATAGACGACTTCCAAGGTATGAAATAAATACATACAAGTTTGTCCAACTGAACTTCTAATTTTTCCTGAACAGTTTGTACTATACAATCTTAGGTTTGTATAGACGATGTCAAGAGTACAAAATGGTTGCGTATCTTTTCGTCCATACAAATAGATAAATTTTTTGAACTTTTCGAAATGTAAAATCATAGGATCGTAGAAACAACTTCTAGATTATGAAATGGTTGAGTCCATTTTCATTCCAAATAAAACATGGTTTAATTAAAATAGACCGTAATATATGATATAGATTTCGTATAATACATTATTCAGAGTATGAAATCATTTCGTAGTGAATCGTACCAGATGAATCCATTCAATTTTTAACTAAACGTATTGTATGATATAAATTCAAACATAGGTCAATCAGAGTATGAAATTAGTTTGTACTAGATCATACGAGCAAATTTTGAATTGTTCATAAGTATGATTGTCGATCATACTATACGATCATGGATGGTCAAATTGAAAATTTCAGTTTTTTTAATACTTTTTTGTGTCCTTCTCATATATATTCCTAAAAATTAACTGTGGACAAATCCTTCTTCATTTTTTTATTGTGAGAAAGTATGAGAGTGCTTTGGAAGGGTGTTTGAGAGTATGGAGAAAGACCTTACAAGTGAAATTATGAAGGGTTCACAAGGTTGCACAAAGTTAAGGATCTCTTTGTATGTCTTGTCGAATCTCTTCCTTGCTTTTTTGAAGTTGCTTGAGAGAAGATCTTTGGAGAATATCTGATTCTCTACCGACACCATGAGGGTGTGAAAGGACGATAATTCTCTTCCAGTACTTGAAGTGTCTAAAACGATGACGGTTCTCTGTTGACACTTGGAGAGTATGAAAGGACGATGGTTCTCTGCCAACATTTGGAGAGTGTGAAAGAAAGACGGTACTCTGCTGCACCGGGGATTGGTGAAGGAGAAGTATTTTGTAAAGGCTTCTCTGCCTTGATGTGGGAGAAAAAGGAGGGTCACTTTAGTAATAGTGGAATAGTTAAAGAGGGAGTCTTCAGGTAGTGGATGTAGGTCTAGTTGGACCGAACCACTATAAATTTCTATGATTTTACTTTACTGCATTTTTATTTTCTGCAATTTTAAGTTTGTGGTTGAAAAGTTTTTATTTTGTTAAAACTGTTAGTGTGCTTAACATTATAAAATTGATTTTCTATAAAATTTTAAATAGTTTTTTTGAAATAACTAATTCATTCCGCAATAGTTAAAGAGGGAGTCTTCAGGTAGTGGACGTAGGTCTAGTTGGACCGAACCACTATAAATTTCTATGGTTTTACTTTACTGCATTTTTATTTTCTACAATTTTAAGTTTGTGGTTGAAAGTTTTTATTTTGTTAAAATTGTTAGTGTGCTTAAAATTATAAAATTGATTTTCTATAAAATTTTAAAGATTTTTATTGAAATAACCAATTCATTCCACAATAATTAAAGAGGGAGTCTTCAGGTAGTGGACGTAGGTCTAGTTGGACCGAACCACTATAAATTTCTATGTTTTTACTTTACTGCATTTTTATTTTCTGCAATTTTAAGTTTGTGGTTGAAATGTTTTTATTTTGTTAAAACTGTTAGTGTGCTTAAAATTATAAAATTGATTTTCTATAAAATTTTAAAGAGTTTTATTGAAATAATCAATTCATTCCGCTCCCCCCCCCCCCCCCCCCCCCCCCCTCGGTTAGCATTTGAAAAATTACTTTAGGTCTATCAACCTATACAAACGTTCAAGTATCCCCATCTATTTCGCCATCACTCTGAATAATAGATCCAAGATATGTAAAACGTGTACTCTTATTAATGACCTGAACGCCCATAGTCATAATCCCCTCACTAGGTCTATTGCTACTAAAATTACACTTCATATATTAAGTTTTAGATCTACTCGAGAAAAAATATTTAGACTGCAACTTATGCTCCATAACTCGCAACCATAGTTTAAAAGTATGACACATTAACATAATTCATCTATAATTCGCACACTCATGTGCATCACCTTTATTGTTAAAAATAGGAATTAAAACACTCATTCTCCACTCATATGGCATCTTTTAGTCTTCAAAACATTATTAAAAAATTAGTAAGCCAAAAAATTCCTTCATCTCCTAAGCATTTTCACATCTCTATTGGAATATCATCAGATCCAATAGCTTTTCCATACTTCATTTTCTTTAAAGTCTATCTAACTTCTATTTTACTTCGCACTTAAATTCTTACATAGGTATATAATAGAATATTTCCTCTCTCACCTCCTAGAAGTTAGGGTAAATTTTTCAAACCAGTCTCATTTAAACTCTAAATTGTTCCTCATAAGAAGATTGACAAATAATTTCAATTTTTCATATTCCAAATGAATTTATATTTGAAATAAAAGTTTATTTTTATTGCAATAATAATATTATTTACCTATTAGCTTAAACTTTTGAACTTTTAGGATGTGCATGCACTAATATATTCTTAACTTAATTCCCCCACCCTTATTATTCCCTTTGATAGCTCTTTCTCTTTCATCTCCATGATTTCGCTCCCAAAAATACAATAGCATATTTAATTACAAGAGTTCTGTGATATTTTTTGCTACATCCATTGCTTTTCGCTAATAGAAGTTGAAAAACATTTATATTGATAGAGTTGTACCTGATGAATTATCACAAAATATGAATAATATTGTGTTTTTGAAGTATAATACAGTGTATATATCATAGTTTTTTTTTAATCTATGTGTGTGTGTATATATATTATCGGAATTTGACTTTCATAGGATATATTGGAAAAAAATAAATCATATTGCCGATCCATTGTATTAGAATAAAAATTTGTTGTAGTTGTTGTATGCATATTTTTTATCTGTATCAATCGAAATTAATACATATGATAATATATATGAATAAAAAATAAACAAATAAACTAAAAATCTAAAGCATCATGTGTACAAGTTTATGCATTGCGCTCATATAATAATAATAATCTATAAGAAATGAGTGGAGTAGGGAGAGCTTCTAGAACGCAATCAAGGAGTTTGGAATGAATAAAGAAGCCTTAGGGGTTAGTACTAAGTTCAGTAATTAACTCCTAATGACCATTTGGTGTGCTTAGATTTCCATGCTAATATCAGCTTCCACCTCACACCATTTTGCCTGAGACAATGTATGTGGAATGAAATGGTTCAACTATGTCGTTGTCACGTGTTTTTTTTTTTTTTTTCATTTCACCATTGTCACTATCTAAGCGTCGATGACGAACATGAAAGCTGACAAAGAGCCTGGTTGTTGCAATATTTAATGTTGTGATGACATCCCGGCTGCTGCGTGATGTAGAGAGGAGGGAGGCTGGGGATTCTGTATATAGTTCATTTGGTTGCTTGTATACTGAAAATATGCTTAGAAAAATTGTTCTTTTGTGCTGATTTTTTTTGTAATAATAGAGATAATTTAATTTGTTATAGTTGTATGAAGATCCACTACATACAAATAAATTAAGAGCACTATATAAGATACACGAGAATTTATTTTTTTGAAAAATTCAGGAGAGAAAAAATTATTGGGCCTTACATAGTTGAATTAGTTAGGCTACTGTGAACCAGTGATTATAATTTATGTAATTATTATTAATTAGAGAAGGCACTAAAATAATATAATATACTTAAACTATAGAACACATTTTTTGTGATAGAGTGAGAAGAGTTTTGAGATGTCAATATTGACATCAACCAATTAGCATTGACAATAGTTTTTTTTTTTTTTTTGGGGAAAATAGCATTGATTATAGTTGATAATATACATCAAAAGTAGAATGCCAATGAGTGATTGATTATATTTTTCTCTTTGTATGAGGATAGAAATGATTAAAAGGACAAGCATTGAACTTTACTAGCTGACGGATATCCAACGTCGTCTATCATCAATGAACATTAGGAAGCTATACATAGGGAACATCAAAAATAAATGATGATGGGTAATTCCAGACCAACAATGAGAGCCTCCAAAATAGTATCTCAAAATAAATCAATTGATATCAATCATCATGCTCATTTATATTTGCATCTTGAACTAAGGAGAGTGAACAATAATATACGGATAACACTACAAGTCCCAATGGAGATAGATCTCCAACTAAACCGATAAATAAATAATGAAGAAAGGTCTAAACATGATAATCTAGCTTGTGATTGTTATCACATAGGTGCAGTAGAATTTAAACTTTTTTCACCGAGGCAAAACCAAAAGTGTGTTAAATAAGAGTGGAGTATGATCTATTCGAATCGCACACTAAAATTTTATCATTAGAAATTCTAGAGGCAAAATCATATATAAATTCACCAAGATAATTCCTAATGATGCCACCACAACTAGAACCAACACTAGTTACAGTACCATTATTATTGAGTTTAAATTCATGAACTTGTGGTTTGAGCCGCTTTACAGTTTTAGGCATGTATATTCTCTTGTACGTATGTGTAGTATAAAAGTTTTGCACTTGAATTCTTACATAGGTATATAATAGAATATTAGCTCTCTCTCCTCCTAGAAGTTAGGGTAAATTGTTTTAACTCATCTCATTTAAAATCAAAATTCTTCCTCACCAGAAGATTGACAAATAATTTCAAATTTCCATATTCCAAATGAATTTATATTTGAAATATTATCTATTGCAATAATAATATTATTTACCTATTAGCTTAAACTTTTAAACTTATAGGATGTTCATGCACTAATATATTCTCAGCTTAATTCCCCCACCCTTATTATCCCCTTTGCTCCTATTTCATCTCCATGATTTCTCTTAAATAGCAAATTTAATTACAAGAGTTCTGTAATATGTTTTGCTAAATCCATTACATTTCAATAATACAAATTGAAAAACATTTATATTGATAGACTTGTACCTGATGAATTATCACAAAATATATGAATAATATTGTACTTTTCAAGTATAATACATGTGTATATATCATAGTTTTTTTTATCAGCATGTATATATTTTTTTATCATAATTTAATTTTAATAGGATATAACTGAAAAAAAAAAAACATATAGTCGATTATATATAGTAGTCTAAAAATTTGTTGTGGTTGTTGTATACATTTATTTATTTATTTAATTTTAGGGGAAACCCACGGAGGGGTCTACGCGTTGATATAATTCAAAATTACAAGTCCTTAAGGGGACATTCAGCTATTAAAGCTCGAAAGAACTACAAAATATAAAGAAAACAAAAAACCTAAGAGCCAATTGTCCCCAACTAAAGCATTTACAAAATTGCCTAGATACAATCTAAGGCGACGCCGAAACAGCGTCCAAAAAAGAAAGAGCCTATAATAAGCATTCAGAGCAGTCTTTCTACAAAAATGAAGCTTGAAAGCCAAAAAGAACCTGCAAAGAAAAAAATAGACAATACCAAAAAAAGAAACTACAAGACAACAAACCAAGTTAGTCGAAACTAAAGATAAAAGACAAAGTAACTTATAACCCATACCAGTGTTAAAGTTCTGCTAAGGGTCCCAAGTAGTACTAATCTAGATATAGTTATCAAACTTAACACCAACGGTCAAATATGATTTCATGCTAGGACATAATAAGCAATAATTTTGGTAAAAAAAAATTGCTAACAAAATAGTAGATATAACGAACCACAAATTCCAACACCAAGAAGTGAAGCTCAGCATAAGATTAAAAACCCCCAGAAAATAACCTACAACAAGTTGCAGCCTCTTTAAAACAGGACATTAACAAAAAAAACCCCTGAATCAACAAACACCCTAAAAAACCAGGGAAATGCCCCACCAGAATAAACAGACGGCCCATGAAAAACAACCTGAAGAGTAAAGTCACACAACAACCAGCACCAACAACTAAAAGATCATCTAGATCTAATGTAATGTAAACCAATTTTGTCCAGTTTAACTAACCCCTTCAACAGATGCGGCAAATTGTCATTACAAAATTCCATATCCTCCTCCAGCCTACTACCAAGTTTGGCCAGGCACTCAGCACAAGTGTTACCCTCCCTTAAGACATGATTCATCGTATAATTGAGGGTAGATAGAGCCATACGAATTTTCCTAATAAGATAGAAGAACTGAGGACAGAACACATCCTCATTTTTAATGATTTGAATTAAAAGTAAAGCATCCACCTCAATCTGAATATTAACATAACCTCTATTATTGCTGATAACAAGCCCTTTAAATAAGCCCATCAGTTCAACAAAAATGATTTTACACGAATATAAAGGGCCCACAAAAGCTATAATTACTTCACCAAAACTATCACGAATAATACCACCAATACCCGCAACAGAAGTCCCAACAGAACCATCAGTATTAAATTTAAGAGAAGGAGGCAAAGGTTTTAACCATTTGACAACCCTATCATTTCAAACCAAATTTTCAGCATAGATAGGAATACCGAGTTTAACAACCAAACCTTCACAATTCTTAAAATTCTTACTCGAAATAATTTTAATAGCAGACAGTTGAAGAAGTTTGTTATTAACATCAGAATCAATACTCTTGGCAACCATTTTAATACCATTATGTTTAGCATCATTCTGAGCCTTCTAAATAAACCAGAAAATAAGAATGGGTAATAAATTTAAAATGTGGCCTTTAGTATTAGTCATCCATTCACTCAAAAGAGACAAAACATTACTAACAGAAGAAGGGTAAGTTTTGTTAACAGTAATAACATAATACCTCCAAACTTTCTGAGCAATACTACCATTGATAAAAACATGATTAATACTCTCAATATTAAAGCAACAATGACATTTAGAAGGAAGATAAAAACCTTTATTCCAAAGACAAGAATCCACTGGCAGATAGCCTTTAATACATCTCCAAGTAAGAACAGAGTATGACATAAGAATATTGTTGTGCCAAACAGACTCATAAATAATAGAACTTTCATTCTTAACTCTACACACCTCCCATGCATTTTTAAGTTCAAAAAGACCATTAGTAGAGCTATTAAAAAGAATACAATCATTATCCAGGATATGTAATGGAATACTCAAAATTTGATTCAAAATCTCATAAGGTAAAATCTCACTAAGCTTATTAACATTCCAGTTCCCGTTCTCAAAGTAGTGGTGGACCTTGGTAGAAATCAAAGTATGAGAATAGATAATACTATCAATAGAACCATCTCCTAACCATCTATCTTGCCAGAAAAACACATCACCTTTGCCCAAGCCCCATTGGATGAATTGGTCCGCTTCCCAACTAATATTGCATAAACGTTTCCAAACCAAAGAGTCAGCTCTTTTGAATTTACATAATATAGGATGCACCTCTTTGCAATACTTAACATGCATAAATTGAGCCCATAAACTGATTTTAGCTCTTAAAGAGAACCATAAGTTATGAGAAAAAGTCCTAACCATGTCCAAAATATTCTTACAACCTAAACCACCATCATTTAAAGGCCCACACATATTATACCAAAAAGCCCAATAAATACAAGAAGTACTGTTCTTAGCCCCCCAAAAGAACTTATTAATCAATCTCTCCAATCTAAGACAAATAGAAGGAGCAGGGTGGAGAGTGTGAAAAATGAAAATGGGAATATAATTTAAAACTTGTTTAATAAGCACAAGTCTACTAGCAAAAGATAGAAAATTAGAAGACCAATTAGCAATTTTGCTTTGAAAAATCATGAAAATATCCTCAAAGAGAAGACCTTCTTTCCTACCTTTAAATATAGGGGTACCCAAGTACTTAATAGGCAAGGAAGTGCAATTAAAATCACATATCCTTTTAATGTCATTGATCCTCCCTTGATTAGCAGAATTCAAAATAATGAAATTGCTTTTATTCTTGTTGATAGCAAGCTCGCTCATATTGTGAAAATCATTTAAGTGCCTAACTAAAAATCTAATATTATTCAAAGAACTATTATCAAAATGATAAAATCATTAGCAAAACTAAGATGTGTAATAGGGATTCCACCCATAGTACGATATAAGAGCTTAGGATGCCTTTTATATAATTCCTCCTAACCCCTGGACAAATAGTTAACATCAATAATGAACAAAGCAGGGGATAAACAATCACCTTGACGCAAGCCTTGGGTGGAATTAAAGAAGCCATGACTCCTACCATTAATGATAACATAAAAAAAGCAATGCTCAATACTATTTTTAATCAAAGAAATAAAATCTTGACTAAAACCAAATAAAGATAACACTTTGTATAAAAAATTCAAACTCAAGTTATCATATGCCTTAGTAATGTCCAGTTTAAAAATAATGTTACCCCCTTTAACTTTAGCGTTAATATCATGAGTAATTTCTTGAGCAAGCAGAATATTATCAAAAATACTCCCACCTTTCACAAAATCAGTTTGGTTCTAGGAAATAATTCTAGGTAAGATATTAACAAATCTAGTAGCAATGATTTTAGAAATAAGCTTGTTGAAAAAAGAACATAAACTAATAGGTCTAAAATTATTCCAATTATTTGTACTATCCTTTTTGGGAATTAAGACAATATTAGTAGAAGAGAAAATTTTAATGTAAGGTTTACCTGAAAAAAATTCAGTGACAGCTTCCATAATATCCAACATGGTAATATTCCAAGTTTTAACAAAAATATAGTAGTAAAGCCATCAGGACCAGCAACCGATTCATCGTTCATCTCCTGCATAATCTTCCAGACTTCCTCCTTAGACGGAGAAAGAGTCAGCATAAGATTATCATTTTTCGTAATACAGCAAGGAACAATATGAGGATTAACAATAGGGCACGGTTGGAAATTTTTATTGAAAATGTTTTTAAAATGTTCCACACTAGAATTTAAAATAGAATCCCCATCCTCCAAGACCCTTCCCTCATTACTAAGAATTTTAAAAATGTGGTTCCTAACTTTTTTCTTGTTAGCCATAGCATGAAAGAACTTGGTATTCCTATCACCTTCGACTACAAATTTAGTGGTAGCTTTCTGCTACTAATAGTTTTCTTCCTGATCTTGTAAAACAAAAAGTCTAATCTTAGCATTATTAAGTTCAGAAAGATTATTACCATCAGGGTTAAGTAAATACACCTTTTCAAGCTCCATCACATCATTTTCAGCATTTTTAATATTAGAAAAAATATTCTTAAAGACATTTTTATTCCACCACCTCAACACTTTTTTCAACCTACTAAGCTTGTTCCACAATTTAGCCATACCTGAAATATTGCTATTAGGGAAAATAGGGGCATGCTAATTAGTATGAACCACATTTAAGAAATCATGATGAGATAACCACATATTCTGAAATTTAAAACTAGAGGGAACATAACTTTTGTTTGCATTGATAGTTTAAAGTAAAGGGGCATGATCCGAAGCAGTTCTACTTAAATTCTCAACTTGAGTCATATGAAAATTAGCAAACCCATCATTATTAAATAAAATTCAATCAAGTCTTTGCCACATGTTGCCTCTACTCCAAGTATAAGCATTCCCAAAGAAACCAATATCATGTAAATTACAAGTAGAAATCATGGAGTTGAAATCCTCCATAGCATTAATATTAGGATGATTACCTCCTAACCTCTCACTAGCATAAGAAATAATATTAAAATCACCTCCAACACAGCATAGTTCAGAAATATTGGAGGCAAAGCTAGTAAGTTGATCCCACAGGACTAACTGACCCACTCTAGAACAAGCAGCATAAACAAAAGAAGCCTTACAATTGAAATTAAACATAGCTATTTGAACATGCACAACTTGAAAAAAATCATCTAGAATGTTAACAGTAATAGTATTATTCCCCATAATCCCAATTTTGTTCGAGCAATTAGCAAATTTATTAGTGAAACCCAATTTAGAAGTAGTACTATCAAGTTTATGCGAAGCAATCAAAGGTTCAAGTAAAACCAACAAGTGAATGTTATGAATTATACAGAGGTTTCTAACTCTAATTTTAGAATCCTTCCCCCCAATTCCTCTAACATTCCAAATAAGGGACTTAACCATTACAACCTTTAGAACTAGTTTGAGCTCTAGTAGAATGAGGCGTGGAGGAGAAAGAATTTTTAGACTTTTTTTCTTCTCAACCTATATAACTTTCCTCCTCAAAATTCTTTGAATTACTATTCCTCGTCCTCATATTTTTTAGACATAGAAACTTCCAAATTTGAAGACATGGAAATTCCTCTTTCCAAATTCTGCACTTGGTTTTCCTTCATATTCTCCGTAACCGGTATAGGGATAAATTCCCCCTCTTCACAACCCTCCTTTTCATTAACTTCAGAATCAATATTCACATCTAAATTAGTATTAGGGACAGCTAATTGAGCATCACTAGTATTCTGAAGCATATAATCAATAGAGACATAAATATTAGGAATTTTATCATTCTCATTACACAAAGTATTACCATCCAAATTTGTTTCCATCATTAAATCACCTCTCTTTTCCGGCACAACAAAATTAAGAGCAGCAGCATTTCCCTGGTTCTCTTTAGTGGAATCCGACACCATATTATCCAGCGAAATAGGAGAAGGGATGTTAACAGGTAAATCAACCTTCTCTAAGAAAGGCTTAACAGTTTTTTTTTAACTCAGGATGCAGTTTGAAACATTCAGCTAACGCATGACCATGCATCTTACAATGAGAACAAAAATCAGAAACTTTCACAAATTCCACTTTTTGTAAATAACCGAAAGCCTTGGATCCCACCCAAATTTTTTTAGCCTGTTTTTTAGAAATATCAACTTCCACCAGAACCCTAGCCACAGATGGACGGGTCCTGGAGGTAGTCGCTTGGTCGGTTTGTAGAGGCCTCCCAAAAATGGAACCAAGAGCATGTTTAGGGTTAAAAAAATGTAATCTCAAGTTCGGAAAAGAAATCCAGATTGGGACTATGGGGCACTCCTCTTGCACATCGAAAAAAGGAGTCCATTTTAAAATCCTCATTTGGCAGTTACTAATGAAATAAGCCATTCTAGCGAAAACTCTGCTATAATCAAGATCGTTCGACAACTGAATCGCCACATGATGGGAATCTAAAAGCCCAACAGAGTAAAAACTAGACAGTTTAAGATTAGCAAAAAAACTATGTATTGAGTCAAGATTTGGCCTACGCAAAGTAAACTTCCCAACAAGGGTAAATTGAAACGGTGAAGCAAGCTTAAGAATATCTTCATCGGAGATAAGAACAGCCAGCACACCATTAACTACCGATTGAGTAAGTTTAGGAAAATTTTCACCTGGCATCGGGTTACCAGAGAGCACATATTTGAATGACCGAGAAGGAGATTTAGTTGGCTCTTCACCCTCCAGGTTGAAGAAACCCTTATTTTTACCACGGATCGGGCTGGCCACCTTCCCCCACGGGTTGGAAAAAGACATCCCCGCTAAAAAAAGCCCTAACAAGGGCGAAAAGGCTGAAGCGACACCAGAATATGAACAAGGGAAGAAAACCGAAGAGGAAGATCGAAAACTGATGGAGGAAAACGATCGCATGGAGACTAGCCGAGAGGAACCCTAAAATCGCCCAGGCGGCGGCTTAGGGTGAGCGTGACTTGAATATATATTTGCATGTGGTTGTTGTATACATGTCGATATTAATATATATGTAATAAATATGAATAAAAAATTTAATAAATATGAATAAAAAATAAAAAATAAAACTAAAAAAACTAAAGCGTCGTCTGTACAATTTAATGTACTGCGCTCATATAACAATAATAATCTATTTGTTAGAAATGAGTGGAGTAGGGAGAGCTTCTAGAAACGTAAGCTCATTTCCAAAATCAAAGTAAATGGGTTGGTCGTTCATCGACGTATATTCTATCACCATCGAGTTTGGAAAGAATAAAGAAGCCATAGGGGTTTGTACTAAGCTCAGTAATTAACTCCTACTGACCTCATTTGGTGTGCCATTTTGCCTGAGACATTGTATGTGGAATTAAATGGCTAAACTCTGTCTCTTTGTCACATCCTTTTTATTTATTTTCTTTTCACCATTGTCACTATCTAAAGCCTCGATCACGAACATGAAAGCTGACAAAGAGCCTGGTTGGTGCAATATTTAATGTGGTGATCACATCCCGGCTGCTGCATGATATAGAGAGGAGGGAGGCTGGGGATTCTGTTTATAGTTCATTTGGTTGCTTCTATACTGAAAATATGTGTAGAAATATAATTCTTTTGTGCTGAATATTTTGTAATAATAGAGATAATTTAATTTGTTATTGTTGTATGAAGATCTAATACATACAAATAAATTAAGAGCACTATATATAAGATAGTAAAAGAGATTTTATTTTATTTTTAAATTCAGGAGAGAAAAATTTATGGGAAACAATGATTATAATTTATGTACTTGTTATTAATTAGAGAAGGCATTAAAATAATGTAATATGATTAAACTACAGAAGATATATTTTGTGATAGAGCAGGAAGAGTTTTGAGATGTCAATATGACATCAACCAATTAGCATTGACAATAGTTCATAATATACATCAAAAGTAGGGTGTCAATGAGTGATTGATTATATTTTTCTCTTTATATGGAGATTGAAATGATTAAAAGGACAAGCATTGAACTTTACTAGCTGACGGATATCCAACGTCTATCATCAATGAACATTAGGAAGCTATACATAGGGAACATAAAAAATAAATGATGATGGGTAATTCCAGACAAACAATGAGAGCCTCCAAAATAGTATCTCAAAATAAATCAATTGACATCAATCATCATGCTCATATTTATTTGCATCTTGAACTGAGGGTGAACAATAATATAAGGATAACACTACAAGTCCCAATGCAGATAGAACTCCAACTAAACCGATAAATAAATAATGAAGAAAGGTCTAAACATGGTAATCTAGCTTGTGATTGTTATACACCACATAGGTGCAGTAGATATCTATATTAAGAGGCCTTAGAATTTGAGAAATTTTTATATTTTTCATGTTTTAGTTGCAATAATAGGATAACTACATCTTAAAAAAGGCATCAATTTAAAGATCACAATGATCCTTGTAGGTGTAAAAAGATTGGCCCTATTGAAAGTAATTATCCATAAAACGGGTGGACGAATTTATGTTGCTTATGTTCTTAGTTTGAATAGTCTTAAAGAGTTCTTGATCAAGATCTAAGGTTTATTGTTTTGTTTAGACTTAAAAAATCTTATGACCAACTATACTACAAGTGATAGATTATGGTAATGTTGATCACTATCATAACGCCCTAGCGCCTCTCCTGCGTTACTAGGGTTTTGCTTCTTCTCCTCCTTTTCGTGCTTTCCTTTGAGGATTTTTTGTTGTGCGATCATTTGTTTTTGTTTCCCCTGGTGTTCATCTACTGATCGGCCCTTTCGGGCCTCGCTACGATGGCGGGGGATTCCTCCTCAACTCCTTGGGGTAATGTTTCCTCCAAAAGCCAATACCAGAACAAAGGTTTCTTCAACATAGGCACAGAAGCTGCTTCTCCTCCTAAATCTAGTTCTTTTAAAGACGTTCTCTCTGGATTGTCAGGTGATATCTTACCTTCTCATACTCCTACTACTTTTAATGGCGTGCCTACTATTTAGTCACTCTACATAACTTCCTTGCCATTTCTCCTGTGAAAGATTTGGTTGTTAAAGAGAATATTAATATACAAAATGAAGAAATACATAATATTTTTTTTTCAGTAGACTCTATGCTTAATCGTACTGTGTCCCCAAATCATATGCTTAATACCGATAACCCTGACAAGAAAAATGAGTATATAGAGGAATGCAAAGAAGGGGAATATATTCCGGGTAAAAATATGTTAAATTCTGTGGAGAAAGTTGATAATAAAGTTAGTGGGGAGGTTGCTTCTTCATCTGCTTATATTGAGAATGGTAAAAATATTGAGGAGGAAGGCTATTCCAAAGGGCAAAAGAAATAAAAAATGCCAAAGTCACACTACCGGAAACCCCTCGTTCTACTAATACCAAAGGTTCTAAAGATTAAGCCCTGATTTGGAATGTGAGAGGGATTGGTGGGTCTGATTCTAAGACCCATGTCAGAAATCTTTGTTGTTTGCACAATATTTCCTTTTTAGTTCTTCTTGAACCTTTTATCTCTTCTGATAAAATTGCTTCTACTGCTTCTCAATTGGATTTTCATAGTAGTTTTGCTAATTGCTCAAATAAAATTTGGATAATGTGGAAAAATCACTTCAATGTTACTATTTTTTCTGATTTTCAACAAGTTGTTAATGTTCAAATTTCCTATAACAATTTTATATTCAGTGCTTCTTTTATCTATGCGACCTCTACTACAGTGGGTCGTTTCCCTCTTTGGGAGTGCTTAATGGATTTTGTTCATAATATTGATGGCCCTTGGTGTGTTGGGGGTGACTTTAATATTATCTCCAATGCTTGTGAAAGGAGAGGGGGAAACCCTCCAAATATGAATGCTATGGATGATTTTAATCATATGATTTCTTCTTGTAACTTAACTGACATTGGTTTTTCTGACAGCTCTTTTACTTGGAGTATAAATAAGATGTGGCAAAAACTCGATAGAATCCTTTTCAATAATGACTGGATCGGTAAATTTAATATGACTCAAGTTCAGCATTTGAGTAGAACCTTATCTGATCATGCTCCCCTGCTTCTTAATATCTCTAATAACAAGTTGGAGGGTCCTTTGGCTTTTAGATTTCAAAATATGTGGATTAATCATGCTGATTTTCTTAATGTGGTGACAAATAATTGGCAAGCCATTGTTTTTCCTGATAACAATATTCGTGGCATGGCTAGACTTTTGGCTAAATAAAGTAGACTTAAACAACTCCTAAGATTGTGGAATAAGCATGTCTTTAAAAATATTTTTGATAATATTAAGGAAGCTGAAGATAAGGTTTTGGTGGCGGATAGGTTATTTCTGGAGAATCCATCTAGTGATAACCTATCTAATCTTGATAATTCTATGCTTCTTCTTTTAAATTTGCAAAATTAGGAAGAAATCTTTTGGAAACAAAAGGCTTCTGTCTTTGTTCTTTTGGAAGCTGATAGAAATACTTCTTTCTTTCATGCATTAGCTAACAAGAATAGAATTAAAAGTTATATTCAGAAGTTAGTTGATAACCAAGGTTGTGTTTATGATACTGAAGATACTACTGTTACTTCTGCTGTGGAGTACTTTAAAAATATTTTTAATGCTGCCAATCCTACTTCTTCTATTACTAACACCAATGTCATCCCTACTCTTTTGGGTGAGGAACATAACTTTTTTCTTACTCAACAACCTTTGGAAGATGAAATTTGGTACACCATAAAAGACATGAATGGGGATTCTGTGGCTGGGCCGGATGATTTTACTACGAAATTTTTTGTTAAAACTTGAGATATTATTAAAACTGATGTAATGGAAGCTGTGCATGATTTCTTTAGTGGTAATCCTTACCCTAAATCTTTCTCCTCCAATAATATTGTCCTTATCCCTAAAAAAGATAATACTACCTATTGGAATGATTTTAGACCTATCAGTCTTTGTACATTCTTTAACAAACTTGTGGCAAAAATTATTGCCTCTAGATTAGCTTTAATTTTGCCTAGAATTATTTCCTCCAACCAAACTGGTTTTGTTAAAGGCAGAAACATTTTTGACAACATTTTATTAGCCCAAGAGATGGTTCATGATATTAATGCTAAAGATACTGGTGGTAACATCCTTTTTAAACTTGATATTACTAAGGCGTATGACAATTTGAATTGGGATACCTTTATAAAATTCTGTCTCTGTTTGGCTCTAATTAGTTTTTTCTTAAAATTTTTAAGCATAGCATTGAAAATTGTTTCTTTTATGTTATCATCAATGATAGGAATCATGGCTTTTTTAAATCCAAGAATGGTCTTAGACAAGGGGTTCCTTTATCCCCTTCTCTTTTTATTATAGCTATGAAATATCTCTCTAGGGGCTTGGAGCATCTTTACAGAAGGTATCCTAACCTTACTTTTCGTACGTCGGGTGGCTTTCCCATCACTCACCTCAGTTTTGCTGATGATTTTATTATCTTCTCTAATGCTTCTATAAAAAATGTTAAAACTTTGGTTCAATTTTTAGAGGTTTTACAAAATACTAGTGGTCTTTCTATTAATAGAGATAAGAGTAACTTTATCACTGGAAAATCTATGAATAGTAACCGTTTAAATAAGATTAAAAGATTTTGTGGCTTTAACCCATCTTCTCTGCCTATTAAATATCTTGGTACACCTCTCATTAAAGGTAGAAAAAAAAACTATGCTTTTTGACAATATTTTACTATTTTTCAAAGGAAATTCATGCATTGGTCTTCTAATTTTCTTTCTTTTGGAGGTAGGTGGATTTTGATTAAAAGTGTTCTGACTTCTATTCCTATATTTATTTTTAATACGTTGCAACCTCCTTCTAATGTTTGCATGAGAATGGAAAAAATGATAAACAAGTTTTTTTGGGGTGCTACTAACAACAAGTCTTGTATTAACTTGGCGAAGTGGAATAATATGTGTGGGGTCTATAAAGAAGGTTCTCTTGGTTGCAAATCCATTCAAAATACTATTCATGCCTTTTCTCATAAATTGTGGATTTGTTTTAGATCGAATATTAGTCTTTGGGCAAAGTTTATGAAAGCCAAATATTGTAAGGGCATGAATCCTCTGATGTGTCATTACAAACCTTCTTATTCCCCTATTTGGAAAGGAATTTGCAAAATTAAATGGGAAGCTGAGCTGAATATTCAATGGGGGGATCGGTATTGGGGAGGTCTCTTTCTAGCAGGATAATTTGTTGGGGTTTTCCTTTATTGACGAATATCTTAAGACCCATACCATCTCTAATACAAAAGTTAATGAATTCTTTCACAATGGCGATTGGAACATGGCTAAGCTCCAGAAGGTGGTCCCTCAAGAGATTATTGATTTTATTATTAAACTCCTGTTACAGTTACACAATAAAGATAAAATTCTTTTTAAACTTTCGTCTACGGGTGCTTTCAATCTTAAAAATCTTTGGGAGAGTATTAGAGATAAAGAGGAAACCTCTCACATTTTTCAAGCTCTTTGACATAATACTATTCCTTTATCTTACTCTTTATTAACCTGGAGATGCCTTAAAGGCTTTTTCTCCGGTTGATAACAGATTATGGAAGAAAGGTTTTTTCTTATTTCTAAATGTCAATGTTGTTCCAATATTGAGAGCATTCAACATATTTTTGTTAACAATTTTATTGCTCGTCATGTTTGGTCCCATTTCTGTAATTTGGCTAGCAGGTTGGGGGTTTTTAGTACTACTTGGGGTTTGAATGACACTCTTAAAATGTGGTTTACGAAGGGTAAGGGTCATATTCAGAACTTACTCCCCATTCTGATTATTTGGTACCTTTGGAAAGCTAGAAATGAGTCTAAACAAGATGATATTAAGATGAATGCTAATCAGATTATTACCAATATTAGAAATAAGGTTTTACAATTGATCTCTGTTAACCTTATTTCCTGTAAAAACTTTACAAACTGTACTCTGTTAGCAAATTATTTTAGTTTAAATACTGCTTCTGCTACTGCGGTTAAGCTGGACCAGATTGTTAGATGGTTAAAACCTATTTTTTCTTATGTCAAACTCAATACGGATGGTTTTGTTGGTACTAATTTGACTGGCATTGGAGGTATTATTCGTAACCATCTTGGTAATCCTATGGTTGTTTTTCTAGGCCTCTAAATTTTTATTTAGTGTTGATTGCCGAGCTGTTGAGTTTATGTTATGGTTTAGACCTTTGTCTGAGGTTGGGTTTCCATCATGTGAACATTGAAGTATACTCCAAAAGTGTCATTCATGTGATTTCTGAGAACAATGTTGGTACCCCTCAAGATTTTTATACTATTAGGAAAATTAAGATGATGATTACTATGTTTTCTTGTAATATTTCCCATATATATCATGAAGGTAACGCCTGTGCGGATTGGTTGGCTAAATTTGGCTCCCAAAGGGACACTTTTCACGATCTGTCTGTGACGAATCTGCCTTCCCCTCTTAAAGCCATGATTTTTTTGGATAAAACTGGGTTCTCTTATATTCGTAATGCTTAACTTAGCTATTTTTGAATTCTTAGTCCATTTTTATTTGTTGCTGCTGCTCTGGTTGGGTTATATTTATAACTGTCATTATTCATTGCTGTGTATTTTCATGGAGGTTTTCTGGTGTGATGGGTTTCTTTGGCCTGGCCTTGGTGGTATGCATCTCCACTGCATGTTTAAGCTGTGTTACTCGGTTTGCTTTTTCTCTTATAACTCGCAGAATTATTTTACTATCTGGATGGCCGCCACTAAGGTTTTTTGTCTTGAATTTTAACGGGTTGTCCCAGAGAGGTTGTGTCTATAGTAAGGTGATTACTAAGGAGAATTTCTTCTATGATCACTCTGGTCTTTGCAAGCATATGACATATCATTTCATTTTTGTTAATGCTCTTTTCAGGTTCAATATCGATTGCTCTATATTTTCTTCTATTTACTACTTATCTACTATTCCTTTTCGAGCGTGCTTTGCATGATCAATATTTCTTCTGAGTTCTGGAGTTTTAATGATTGCAAGGTCTCTCTGTTCGTTTTTCTCCATGCCTTTTCAATTTTGATCTTTGGTTTTGCAGGAAGATTGTGCTGAACGACTTTAACCTACTCTTCCTTTTTTGGGTGCTGCTGCCTTGCAGCCCGAATTTCCATTTATGTATTACATTATTATTAGGAAAAGGAACCACCGGCTCATAGGTTTTTTTTTTATTTTTTATTGTAGATTTCTTGAGCGTAGCGAGCTGGAGGATCCATCTAAGGACCTTGTAACCGATTTTTGAATATTAACGCGTAGGCCCCACCGTGGGTTTTAATAAAAAAAAAAGGTAATTTTCATATTGGTGGTGATGAATTTTGAGTATATAGAGAATTGTCACTATATAAAAATCAAATGAATAACTAAATCATATGGAAGTTCTATAATATAAGACTTGCTAATTTTAAGAGGAATTTAGTCAATATGGAACAACCTTTTGAAAAAAATGTTATGTCAATATTCTATATTTATTCCTAATGTATAAGGATTTTATAATGAGAGTAGATAGAAGCAAGGATTTCATCATGTGAGTATTAAAATAATGAAAATTATTGTAAAATTTATATTTGATTATTTATATAGCAATGCAAGATAAAACTTAACAAGTGAGAGCTTTAGAAGATGTGGCCACTTAAAGTTAAATAATATTCTAGCATTAACGAGTTATTTGGATGAGCATTTTCATGTCTCTCTCTTAAAATTTTGAGAAGTTTTTAACTTTTTGCACTTTTAAGAAGTTCTTTTTTGGTAAAGAAATATATTTTTTTTAAATTATGAGAAAGAAGAATTGATTAAGGCGCTGCAAAAATATCAAATGTCTAGAAAAAGTACTTGGAATAATGTGAATCTTTAATAAATGGTGGTCATTGTATTTGTACAGGCGGCTTAGTTTAAAAGTGAATGATTTGATTATTTCTCTTTTGCCTTATTCTTTGGAACAATTATTATGTTAGGTGACCTGACGTAGCTCTACGTTCATACGCCAATAATATTTCGTCACGCCTTCTAACTTTTTACCGCTTGGCCCAACGACCTGACCTGGACCGGAACCCTAAATTGCTATGTTTGTGTATTGCTCGATATTGGTCGGTATTGCTAGGTATTGCTCAGTATTGCTAGGTATTGCATGGCAAAAACGAGAAATACAGCTCTGTGAAGACCAATACCGAGCTATACCGAGAAAAACTCGGTATTGCTAGGTATTGGTCTTCACATAATGGTATTTCTTGTTATTGTGGAGCAAAATCGACCAATACCTTGCAATACCGAGCAATCCCGGGTCCGTTCCGGTTCAGGTTGTCGGGCTACGCAGTAAAGAGTAAGAACACGCGGCACTATATTACTGGCGTCCGAACGTAGATCTACGCTAGGTGAGCGGACCAAATAAAAGTGTGGGAGTTGCTCTTTTGAATAAGTTTATGCTCAAATAGGAAATTATTTCTTCTGTATAATTGTTAGTTAAAATTATTAATTTTGGGCAATATCTCTGTATAATTTAACATGTTGTTATTATATTTTGTAATTTATTATTTGTACCCATTAAAAAATAGACTAAAGTGCTATTTTTTATAAATTTTGCTATAGGTTTCTAATAAATTTTTGATGGAATATCCATCAAAAATTGAATTTCTGGCAATTTTCCTATGAATTTTTTTGTCAGAATTTTCAGTGGTTTTCTAAAAACGTTTTCGTGCAAAATTTTCCATCTAAAATTTTGGATGTTTAAGCTGTCCTAATTTCCATTGAAAATATTTTCGATGAATATAAATTTTCTAAAAACCTTGTTTATTATGCATGTTTTAGCGATGGAACTAATTCTGCTAGAATTCCACCATAAATGATAATTTTTTATGAAATTCGTTCAATTTTTAAAAAAATTTCCGTAAATAATAACTCATTTTCCTATAGTATTAAAGCCATTATAAGTAAAGTTACTAGTGCATTTATATCTCCTCCAAGGCATAACTTCATACGTGTTGATGAACTTAAAGTCTATAATTAAGCCAAAAAAGAATTAGGGAAAGAGAACTTTTTAGATTCAAGGTATAAAAGGAAGCCAGCTTCTTTTCTACTTCTTCAATCCCTATTTTTTACCTTTTTTCCAAATGTTCCATTTTTCATACACATAATTTTTATTAGCTTTTTTATTTTATTTATTTTAATTTTAGAGGACCAAATAACCTGACAAAGATATTTTTTTGTCATACTAAAAAGTTGTCCTTCTTTTATGGTTAGGAGTCATTCTTGTTTAACCTTGAAAGAATGATTCCCACTTATATGAATAATTTCCTAATTTTAGGGCAGGTAAGGGGGCTATAATAACCATCTTGAGTATGAAAAGTGATTATATCATCAAACCCTTGTAGAGCAAGGGATTTGGTTGAAAAGACCACAACATTAGTCTTGGATAGAAAACTTAAATGAGCATATATATATATATATATATATATATATATAAAGACATTTCAATTCACAATGAACAATCCTTCTCTAAAACTCATAAAAATTGAGATAAAATACAATCCAAATTCATTTATATAGTACATAAAATAAAAGAATTAATGCAAAAGAAAGATAGAGTAAAATATTTCTCCTTTTGATTTTTAATGCAACCTTATAATCTCATTCCCTTTTATTTATTATATTGATTATTTGTTGGGGCCTGAATAATTTAAGATCTTCACCCTCCATAGAGGTCTCAATAGGAGTTAAAAAAATAAATAAAACTCGGCCTACACGTTCCCAAAAAAAAAGTAATAGGCCCTTAACGAACCAAAAGCTCCCTAAAATACAACATTTGAAGTAAAACCTATGAGCTAATGGCTTTGTCTAATACAAGCAATGAAAACGAAAGAAGAAACACCTAATAAAGTTGAGAGTAATTGGAAAAGGTAATACAACAGAAAAACCAGACATCGACTAACATTCCCCCAAATACGAAAGCTCCAGAGAATTGCAACCAAATGCAACCTACACAGAACATCAAAACACTAAAGAAAAAACAACAAGAGAAGAAAAACCAAGTTCCCAAAATCCATAAACCAACCCACAACAGAGGAACTCAGTAGCAAAAACAACACTACAAGGCACCAAGCCCGCGAAAACAAAACAACACCCAACAATTTAGAAAACCCAATAAGAACAATCAATCGAGCTAAAGAGTGGACAACAACAAATTTTTTTTTTTTTAATTTACACTTTCTCCTTTTATCAACCCAAGAAAAATCATCCCGCACAACACAACTGGCATTCAGATCATACAAGTCATCCTGCTCATTCACCTCCATCTCACTAGTCTCACATGGAGAAGACGGAGAACACTCAATCCAATAAGTTTGTTCTGCAATAATTTCTGCCGAACTAATGCCCATCCACAAGAAGCACATTCACATCCTCCACCATTGAAGAGTCTGAAACAGCCAGATCACCGACAATCATAGACGAAGCAATAGAAGGATCCAAACTGCTAGAATCAACATTCACCTTAGTCATATTAACATCGCAAAATTCCTTATTACCCGCATCCATAAATTCATTACCAGGCATAGATCCGCACCGATAGGATTACCATCAATAATTCCACCCCTAGGAGATTTAACCAAGTCATTACCACCATCATCCTCCCCACAACATAAGCAATATCCTCTAACTGAACATTATTACCTACAATAGGAACCAATAAATCATTTCCAACCGAAGGGAAATAAATGGTAGTGTTAACTACATAATCAATAGGATCTTGCTCACCCGTATGAATGAGTACAACATTTCCATTGAAAACACCATCATTAATAGGACCGTTCTGACTCGAATGATCAGGAGCAGCACTTTCAACCTTTTTAATACTCAAAACCACTTCCAAACCATCAACCATAGTAGGAGCAGGATTATTATCTAATTAAGGATTCAAAATATGGCATTCAACTCTAATATGGCCCAAAAGCTTACAATGAGCACAATAATAAGATAACTTTTCCATTTCAACTAGCTGAATGTAACCCATGGATTAAAAACCAAGCCAAACTTGGTCAAGGTACCTCTTGGTAACATTTAATTCCTCAAGCACACAAGCAATCGAGGGCCTAGTGCCATTAGATGTGGCATTATCCATCCTCAATGGATGTCCAAACAAAGAGCCAAGACCACGTAAAATGAGGGGAGAAAACATATGTGGATGCATATTGGGAAAAGACACCCATATGGGATGGTAGGAGATTCTATGTTAATGTCCAAAGAGATGTATCCATTTAAACAACTTTATGAAATATTTGCCAACAAGAACACGTGAAAGTAGTCTAGGTCATCTAAAAAGTTAATCAAAACATTTTTGGGATTAAACAAAGTGACAGAAAATTCACTAATAAGCTTAGGTTGAAAGAAAAATTTGCGAATGGAATCAAGCGACGACCATAGGCTAGTAAATTTCCCAGCCAACACAAACCCAAATGGAACAACTATAGAAGTCAAAAGGTGCGACCATCATTAGAATCTCCTTTTAGGGCTCAAGGACATCCTTATCTTTATTCAGTACTATTTACCAGTAAGCCATATAATTAAGTTGAAAGTAAAATGGGGAAGATTACACAATCGATAATATAAGATGTGGACACCTTGATAGAATTTTGATAATAATCTACTAAGTAGTGCTTTGAAAGAAGAATTTTATCTTAGCTGAAATCCTCTTTTAATCCAATCTATGAAACAGATGCAATTCATAATAATATGGCCCAACAAACTATGTTATGGTAAATATATTTGATGATATGTAAAACTTTTTTCCTTGGAGTTGTTTAACTTTTATAGCTACATCCCCTCCTTGAGGGCTAAATTAAGATGAACATATATCTAAACATTACTCTAATACATTTTTTTAAAAATAATAATCTATAGTAAATTTTTCCATGAGGGCTAAATTAAGATGCATAGTTTATTGATATCCTTATATCATATGTGTAATATCTTTCGCCTTCCCTTTATATCCCAAAGGTGATTTAAGGTAGGTTTTCGGAATGAATTCTTATGAGCAGCTGCAAGCTTCACTAACATCATTGAGAACATCCCAACTACTTCATTCTACGTACTCTCTATGCAATTGATATAATCACTCATTTCTGTAAATGTGACGATAAGTCTGTTGATGAAGTAAAGCCGATTTTATCAACCACTTAATTATATAAATTTATATATTTCATACTTTCTATAAATTTTTATTAACCAATAATCATAGCACATGCAACAATTATTATAACAGTAAGTTAATAAACAATTTTGATATAAAATTTCTTAAAAACGTTAAGTTCAACGTAAATATTGAACTCAACATATACATAAAGTTTGACAAAAAAATAAAAACACAAACTTAGAAGTAAATGAATGTATCACAACAAAATTTTTAACCTCTCACACTCTTGCTTGGTCTAATACTCCAAGGAATGTTATTGTATTTATTCATCATCCTCTTTCTGTTCTTTCACTACAGGAAAGTTAACAATTTGCGGAGGATTTGTGGCGGACTTTGCTATGGAAAATTTTATCTTTGAAAATTTGACGGATTTGGGACCGAAATTTTTGGTGAATTACATGTGGCGGATTTGCAGCAGATTTTTCACCATAAATTGGTGCCATAATTTTTTAATGCACTTTTATTGGCAATGCATTGCATTGGCCACAACTTGTAGAGCACTCATTTAAGCATTCATTTCTTCAATTAATGGAGCCACCTCTCATCTCACCACTTCGTCGATTGTGTTCTCTCCATTGTCGGACAAAGATGTTGGGCATCATATACCATGCTCTCGCCCTAACCCATAAATATGCCCCTTCTTTTTTCCTCTAGCTACTTGATTAAAACAAAAACAACAATATGAACAGTTTAAATATCAAAAAAATAATGTTTCCATTACACACTTAACTTGTCATCATTCAAGGCTTCCATATGCATTCCTTCTATAAAAACTAAACAATGTGCATATTATCCTTCTATGGATGATCCTTATTAAATAACTTTGCTAAATTTATAATAATGTCATGAAACTCTAATGAATAACATGTAAAAAGTTAAATTATCTCATTAAAATTTTACAAAACTTATTAGCACATGCACTACCCATATTAAAGTTTTACTAAGTTATTAAGAACCTTACTGAACTAAACTAAATTTTTATTAAAAAATGTTCTTATAAACTAAGAAAAATTTGGATTGGAAAACAATTAAATAACTAATCTACAATAAAAAATATTTTGATTTATCATAAAAAATATTGTACTTAAAAAAATTATAAATATTTATTAGGAACGTTCATTTAACCCTAAATAAAATACGGATCTAAGGATTTCTATTAAAAATTTTAAAATAAATAAATTCAAAAGTGAAAATAAAAGAAAAATTAATGAATTATCTCTTAATCAATCTTTTCATGAGGTAGATCGAGGACGAGACGATCAGCATTTCAATCTATGAAAGGATGGGAAAAATTTTGAACTGAAGCAAGTTGGCCAATTAAATGTTGCCCGGTGAAAGAGGGTGAAAGCCGACTAAACAACAGAAAATCGCAAAATGGGAATGGTGATTCAAGAATAGGGGGAGTTAATAATTGAACAAACACAAAATCCGATGTGGATCTAATCTGCAAAATATTTTTGTTTTGGGTCAGCCTGTTTGTCAGACATGTTGGGTTTGGATTTCATTTTCGGACTAGTTTCTAAAATTTAGCTAGGTTAGGATAAACCTGAAAACTTG
The DNA here is from genome assembly GCA_022539455.1 of Dendrobium nobile. NCBI lineage: Eukaryota > Viridiplantae > Streptophyta > Magnoliopsida > Asparagales > Orchidaceae > Dendrobium > Dendrobium nobile. Next base: position 43,286,601 of record CM039718.1, on the reverse strand, counting down.
AAATTAACATGAAATGACCCAAAAACCGGCCTTCAATGTGATCCCGCACTCGTGAGTTGTGCCAATCCGTAGGCCTATGCACTCGATCCTGTGTCATGCCTGCAGCGCTCCACCATTTGCACTATACTTCACCCTTCGCCCTTTGCCCTCCGCACTCCACATCTCAGTGCCAGGCTCCAATGAGCCCTCCCACGGACCCGCACTCCCATTTGGACTCTACCCTCCGCACCAGAACGCCAGCGATCACTCTCGCAGACCCACACTCGTGTCAGGACATCATTGGTTATATTTCAGGTACATGGGTTAGGTTGGGTCAACCCGACATCCAGATAGGTCGAGTCCTTGTCTGAGTTTCTAACCCATTTATAAAATTGGGTCATGTTCGGGTCAACCACTTGAACCCAGATCTATTCTAAGTTTGACCCAAATCTAACGCAAAAATCCATTTTTATGTTCTCTATCCTTTAGATCATTAATAATAAGAGTTTATCAAAAGATCACTTTAGAATTGTTAAATGGTGATCATAACTACCACCTTTTCATGACTACCACCCTGTGTCATCTTCTCCTTTGACAACATTTCTTCAATCCGCCTGCTCGTCTCATAATTTTCTTCTGCTCCTTTATTACTATTTAACTTCATACCTTCGACACTCATTGACATTCCCTTACTGTTGGATCGAAAGTTACACATTTTGATTGAAAGCAATGGTAGGAGCTCACTCGCTACATTACACATTCTCATAAGAAGCACCAATAGGAGCTCGCTTGCTGTGAAGGTAGCTTTCTCCCTTTCGCGTGCTTCTTCGGCCAAATACAATACATTTGTCCTCAATCCTATATCCAAACAGCCCTTTCCTATCTCATCACATCGGCTTCGAAGGTAATATTACTTCCATTTCATTTCAAATATATTATTCATACTTTAGGGTTACATACTTTGGTGGGATTGATAGAGATATTATTAGTAGAATTTAAGTTGGATGATTGAAGTGGAGGATTGCATCAGGCTTCTTGGGTGATAAAAAAGGTCCCTCTTAAACATAAGGGAAATTTTTGTAAGATGGTAATGAGAGATGTAATGCTTTAAGCTGCAGAATGTTGGCCATTAAAAGAGAAGCATAATATTAAGTGAAGCGTTGCAGAGATGATTAATCTTATGTTATATTTTATTGGATGAGTTTATAAGGCTTCGAAAGAGCTAAGATGGAGCAGGTGAGTGTTCCTCTGGGGCATCTATAGATGTTCTGACTATCGCATGTAGTCGTATGCAGTTGGTGGAATGCAAAAGGGATGGGTTTATAGATTAGGCTTGCAAGCTTATGCGTACAGGAGACAGCCCTCTTCTACTACCAACAACTTCACTAGCAGCCAGAAGAGTTTATACATCCAAGAGGTGGTTGAAATGACTGCGAAGTTTGAGAATGCGTGAAAATCTCAGGCGGACATGAATATTCAGATACAAGATGAGCTCAGGAGATTGAGAGAGTAGATTGACAGAAATATACCAGCGCCTACACCGGCCAAGCATGATAATGAAGTCACAAATTTCACCTAAGGTGTCCATAAAAATATTTTTTATTTAATTTTCTTCTTTTGATGTATAAGAATTGTTGAAATTCTAACAATGTATTGTAGATTTTTATGAAATGTAGAGTGTTTGTTTGACCTATTGGAATATTATTTTTGAATTTTTAATGCTTTCTATTATTGCTGGATTTGTAGAATTTTAATTGTTTGGATTTGTTCTGTTAGAAAGTGGAATTATATACCAGTAGCTATTTTTTCATCGTGCTATAGGTTTTCAATGGATTTGAGATGAAATTTTTGTTACACATGATGATACGATGAATGAGTATCATTGTATGCGATGGAAATATCTGTCACAATGAGCGATAGATATGGGATGGTTGTTCACTCTGCCATAATTTGTAGTGGAATTTCCAATGTATAGCATCCACAAATCCACTACAAAATATTTGCAACAGATTTATTCCATCGCAAATACTTTTGTGACTCCGGTTTTAACAACGGAATCAATTCTGTCACGAATTCGAAGCAATTAAGTATTTTTGATGGATTCCTTTATTTTGCGATAGATTTTTCTACAGTAAAGAGCATAATCTCCTGTAGTGATAAGGTATAATATAATTGGTACTTAAGAAAAAATTTGCTATTTTGAAAATACCAAATAAATACACCAACAACTAATTATAAAAATTTGGATAAAAAATAGAATTATTAGCTGTCAAATTAGAACGAAAAGGACAATAAACTTCGGCTATGTAAGGAAACAAGAAGAACACCAATATAACACTTAACTATGACTTAAGATGGAGAATGAAATAATTTTTAGTGTAGTCATTAGAAATCTATTATCATTAAAATACAATCCATGAATATATATACGGGCACTTAACCTCAATAGATGAAAATATACTCTTCTCACATATTTAATGAAAGCACTAAATTACAAATATATTTATTTTCTGAAGTTATAAAGAGAATATCATACTATCATGACAGATAAAACATAACTCACAAAATGAATTCTTGAGATTATAGATATAATAATAATTTAAATAATAACAATAATACATCATAATTATATTTCTATATAGCACATAAAGCAAAGCTAAAAAACTCTTACTAAGGCTTCGTTTGGGACGGCTTTTTTACTGCTTTCTAAAACGGAGTTTTAGTACAAAATTTTTTAATTTTGTACTAAAACTCCGTTTTAGAAAGCAGTAAAAAAACCGTCCCAAACGAAGCCTAAGTCTTCGTTTGAGACATCTTTCTTATTACTTCTAAAGCAGCTTTCTTGTTAAAAAAAATTTGAACTAGAAGTTTTTGTATAAGGAAGTTGTTTTAGAAAGCAATAAGAAAGTTATCCCAAACACTAGGGTTTACTCACTCCACCTTCCTCTTTCTAGTGTTCATGGTGTTCCCTCTCTGCTTTAATCCTTTTCTTCAGATTTTCACCGCGACACTCAGAGAAGTGGTTTTTTCACTTTCCTTCGCTTGGTTTTTCTCTTTTCACTGGCATGGCCAACATGAGATCCTCAAATTTTTATCTTTTTTCTTTTGATTTTTTTTGTTTGTTGGTGTTATTGCTACAAAACTCCTTGACCTTGGTTTCATGGAAGGGAAATCAAAAACTAGATCTTTTCACAAGGCACTTTTGGTTACTTCTTATAATGTTTCCTTTTTAAATATCAAGGCTACTACCCATTGTGGGCATAAAGGTTTGTGGGTCTCGAAGGAAGAAGTCCAATCTTAAGCTACACCTTTCAATTTTTGCTAGTTGGAAAATTTATGTTGCATCATCTGTAACTTGATCTCATTCAAAAAAAAAAAAAAATTTAAGCTTAAGCTTTCTGGTGATTTCTCATTTACCTTGATGGATCCTAGGCAAGCTCTTGTTAAATTATTGAAAGATTTAGATTATAGTTGGATTTTAGTCACAGATTCTATTATGTTTATAACATTTAGAGGAATCTCATTAATTGGTCTCATATGTTTGACATTGTCGAGATAGTTGCTACTTAGTTTTAGCATTTTTTTATATTCTTGTAAGTTGTATGTTTTTTATGATTCCAAATATTATTGATTTGATTATTATTATTTCTTCTAACATATTTTGAAAGAATTATTTTTACTCTTATGTGTACTAACCTCTCAGGGAAATTATACTCCGGATTGTTGAAGACTTCAATTCAAGATCAGTTTAGAGTTTATTGTAATTGAAGTCTATATTTTCCATTTTATTGAGCTGAGAGAGTGTGATTGTAATTGAGTAACTGAGCTCACACACCGGGGGAGAGTTTAAAATTCATATTTTTAAAATTGATTGTACTATATAGTATTACTTTGTACAGAATGATCTGGTCAGATTTTCCCAATGAGCAGTTAAACGAATAGAAATAATTTTTTTTAAGTATGGTTCGTACAGGATGATTCCCAGGTTCATACAAGGACGAATGTCTTAGGATTGTTCTCGCAAGAAGATCGTACGAAAGGATTCTAGGTTCGTACAAGTACAAATGCCTCGAGTCTGTTCTCACACGAAGATCGTACGAGATGATCCCAATTTCATATAGGGACGAACGTCTCGGGACTATTCTCGAATGAAATTTTTTTTCTAAGTATGGATCGTACGGGACAATTCCCAGTTTCGTATAGGGATGAACCGGGTCCGTTCTCACTCATTTCATCCCAACATTTCATACAGATGAATTTTGAAATTTCTAACTGTTCATCCCAGACGAACTTTGTTCGTACTAGATAATGATCGAGTAGAAATGATTTCATATCGATTCACAATAGGTTCGTACACAATAATATTTGAACTGTTCGTTCATATGAACATATGATCATACTGTATAATAGTAAATGCTCAAAATTATAAATTTCAGTTCTCTGGATGGTTTTTCATGTCTTTGGTATAAAAGGTCCATTAAGAACTGAACAAAAAAGTCTTGTCTATGTGATTTTTCAAGTGCAATTAAAGGAGAGAGTGTGAGAGGGTGTTTGAGAGAGATTTCTTACAAGTGGAGTGTGAAGGGTTCACAATTTTACTCAAAGGTAAGGATCTCTTTGTAATTGTGACTATCACTCTTCCTATTATCTTTCTAGAATACTCATGAGAAAATCTTAGGATAATATCTTGTTCTGTACCGACACTCGGAGAGTGTGAATAGCCGAAGGTTCTCTGCCGACACTTGGAGAGTGTGAACAGACAACGGTTCTCTATCAACACATAGAGAGTATGAACAGCCGATAGTTCTCTACAGACACTTGGAGAGTGTGAACAACCGACAATTCTTTACTGACACTTGAAGGGTATGAAAGGTTGACAGTTCTCTACCAACACTTAGAGAGAGTAAACATCCAATATTCTCGGGCGACATTTGGAGGCTATGAAAGGATGACGGTTCTCTACCAACACTTGGAGAGTGTGAACAGTCAATGGTTCTCTACCGACACTTGGAGAGTGTGAACAGACAATGGCTCTCGGCCAACACTTGGAGAGTGTGAACAGCTGACAGTTCCTAGCCGACACCTAGAGAGTGTGAACAGCCGACAGTTCTCTATCGATACTTAGAGGGTATGAAATGATGATGATTCTCTGCCGACACTTAGAGAGTGTGAACAGCCGATGGTTATCTGCCGACACTAGTAGGGTGTGAAAGGATGACGATTCTCTACCACACTGGGGATTAATGGAAGAGAATTTTGTAAAGGCTTCTCCGCCTTACTGTGGGGGCAAAAGGAGAGTCACTTTAGTAATAGGGCAATACCTGAAGAGGGAGTCTTCAGGGAGTGGATGTAGGTTGTATTTGACCGAACCATTATAAATCTATGTATCATTTTAATTTACACTGCTTTCTTACTATAAGTTATTTTAATTTTATCTTTAAAAAGTTTTATTTTAGAAATTTAATTAACTTGCCTTTTAAAATCAATCGGTTTCAAATTTAAAAATCCAACAGAATTTTTAAAATTACCAATTCACCCCCCCCCCCCCCCCCCCTCATGGTTCGCCTTAGGACATAAGCTTAGGTTTAAAAACTTACTCAAGATTCAACAAGTGGTATCAGAGCTTTATTTCAAAACCATAAATTTAGACTTCTTTTTGATAAATGAGCATGACTACTTTTGGAAACCGTAAAATACTTGAAGGGTATTCGATCACTAGACCTCCTTTATTTAATAACATTCCTTTTTTATTTTTAGAAAATAAGTATGTCTACATTTTTACAGTCACTAGATTATCATATATGGATTTTAGTTCAAGAAGGGTATACAAAACCAACTAGATTAGTTGACAGTATTAGAGTTAAAATACCCTTTGCCGATTGGACTATAGAAGAACGTGACCTAGCATAATTAAATGCAAAATATTTAAATAGTTTCTTTTGTATACTTAAGTTAGAAGACTACATGCGGGTTTCCACTTGCAAAAGTGGTAATGACATATGGGATAGACTTTGTATTACTTAGGAAGGAACTAATGAAGTAAAATAATCTAGATTAAATATCTTGCTACATGATTATAAATTATTTTGTATGAAATTAAATGAATTTATTTTTGACATGTACACAAGATTCACTTAGATAATCACTTCTTTGTATGCATTGTGTATGAAATTAACGAACGTTGAAATGGTTAATAAAATTCTTTGTTATTTATTTACTGCTTATGATGTAAAAATAACTGTTATTACAGAGTCGAAAGACTTTAATATTTACTCTATTGATAATCTTCTTATATCACTAATTACTTACGAGAAAGTAGTGAATCAAAGAAAGATTGATGCAAGTGAACAACGAAAGAAGAAGAACATTGCACTGAATATAGAGGAGTTAGAGAGTGATCTATCACAACCTAAGAATGAAGATGATATTGCTTTAATGACTAGATAATTTAAAAGTTTTTTAATGAGGAAGTAGAGGAGATGCCAACTGTGGAATAGAGTTAAATTTAATAAGAATGTTAAGGTTTCAAATTATGTGACTTGCTATAAATGCATAAAACCTGGACATATAAAATTAGACTACCCAAACATAAAAGCCAGTCCTAATAAGGAGAAGATAGAGGAGAAACCAAATGGGAAGAAGGAAAATATTCCAAATAGTTTTTTGTGCGGACTCGGCTTCAGATTCATCAAAAATAGAAAAGGAGGAGGAAGTCACCAACTTATGCTCAATGGCCGATAATCTTGATCAGTTAGATCAAGAAGAGGAAGGATCTCATATAAGGCCTTGTGAGAGAATTTGGTACCTGTTGAGTCCAGTAATTAGGTTGTTAAGCCTAAGTAAGTGTCCCAAGGCTACCAAGAGGGGGGTGAATTGGTAGTTTTTAAAATTTTAAACCCTCTTAAAAATAAAGTTGAACCGAAATAAAATTTTCCTTTTTTTTTAAAGTTAGTAGAAAAATATTTTTCAACCACAGAGTTGTTAAAACTGAATTTTAAAAGTGCGGAAACGTAAAAGCTATAAAGTAAATGACACCAGATTTATAGTGGTTCGGTCTATAACCAGACCTACATCCACTCCTCAGAGGCACCCTCTGAGTATTGCACTAATACCAATAGTGACTCTCCTTTTGCACCCACAGCAAGGCGGAGAAGCCCTTACAACACACTCTTTTCACCACTCCCCGGTGCGGTAGAGAACCGTCCGTCCTTTTACACAAAACCCAGTGTTGGCAGAGAACCGTCGTCCTTTCACACCCTCCAAGTGTAGGCAGAGAACCCTTCGTCCTTTCACACTCTCCTAGTGTGGGCAGAGAACCCTTCGTCCTTTCACACTCTCCTAGTGTGGGCAGAGAACCCTTCGTCTGTTCACACTCTCCTAGTGTGGGCAGAGAACCCTTCGTCTGTTCACACTCTCCAAGTGTCGGCAGAGAACCGGACCTTCTTGAATGATCTTCTCACAAGAATCTAGAAGGAAGAAAGAAAAAGAGTGAAGAAATCCAATTTCACAAGTAGAGACTCTTACCTTAGCAATCCAAGTGAAGCCTTCTAGCTCCAGTGGTAGGAATCCTCCTTTGAATGCTCTCTTCCACTCTCTCCTTGGCTATTCTCTCAAAAGGCACGAAGATCAAATGACAAAAAGATTGGGTGGCAGTCTAATTTGGACTATTTATATAAAAGACAAGTGAAACCGCCCAAAAACTGCAAATTTTCAATTCTGTACGCAGTGGATCGTCCTGTACGATTTTGGATCGTCCTGGACGATTTTACTTAAACGATCTGAAACGACCCAATTTGTATATGTGTACGAACTGACTTCGTACATCTGATCGTCCTGTACGAACTTGGTTCGTCCAGTACGAACGGTTATTACAAGGTCGGTTCTAGAAACTGCTGAAAACTGTTCTAAGTCGGTTTGTCGTTTGAACGAAAATGTAGTCGTCTGGACGAAAATTTTCCAGAGAGCCGATCGTCCTGGACGATTATTTATTTCGTCTGGACGAAAATTTTCCAGAGAACCTATCGCCGCGGACGATAACTTGTTTTCGTCTGTACGAAAAAAGTTCCAGAGAGCTGATCGTCCTGTACGATATTTATTTTCGTCGGGACGAAAATTTTCCAGAGGACTGGTCGCCTCGTACGATGGTAAAATTCGTCTGGACGAAAATTTTGCAGAGAACCCATCGCCTGGGACGATGATAAATTTCGTCCTGGACGAATAGGACTTAGAAAATTTTTCAAGGCAAGTTCCTATTCGTTCCAAGTGCTCTATAGGAGATAACTGACAGATCGTCCAGTACGATAAATATCGTCCTGTACGATCAGTATAGAATTTCAAGATCTCCTTATTTGTGTGTGTGTGTGAGATTTTATTCACTCAATTACAATCACTCCCTTTCAAAGTTAATTCAAAGAAAAGATAAACATCAATTATACATAATATCTCATGTTGAATTTGAATTGAAGTTTTCGTAGTCTGGAGTCTGATTTTCCTGAAATGTTAGTACACACAAGAGCAAGTGCAAATCTTCTGAAATTGTTAGGAGATAACTATACATTTGAACAATAATGTTTGGAATCATCAAAACTACATAAGTTGCATAAATATAATTCATTCAAATAGCAACTATTCAAACAATCTCCCCCTTTTTGATGATGGCAAAACAATTATTATTAGTATGGTTTCAAGTTAAAACACATTTTTTATCTCCTAAACTCCCCCTGAATTTATGAGTACATTAAAATAAGGAGGCATTAAAGAACAATATTTTTTTTTTTTTTTTTTTTTTTTTTTTTAAAAAAATTGCAAACAGAACAACTAAAAAAGATAAAACACAAACATACACAGATTAATAATTTCTCCCCCTTTTTGACAGCAACAAAAAGTGAAGAAGAAAAAGACCAGAAATGTAAATAATTATATGAAATTCATTGTTAAAATTTAATCTAAATGGTGATTGACATAGGGTATGCAATTTTAAACTAAAAACATTAGGTCAATCATAGAAATTCAGGAGATTTAAAAAGTGATATAACATTGTAAGTAAGAAGAATTTAGCAAAGACATGATTCAATTTAGACATTTGAATATAGAAAATCATTACAAGAGAGATGAAGAAAAAATTTTATATTTCAAAATTCAATGGAATATAAATGAACATAAGATCAATTTGAATTAAGAGATTGAAAGAATTTGGAAAGAAGAGAATTACCACATGTGGCGCTTTGCGCATCTTTTTCAACTTTTTGAGCACATTTTTGTGCATCTATTGATATTGAGCTGATTTTGTGCCTCTTTTTCATATTTGCGAACCATTGCGCATTTCTTTTGATTTTTTGTACTTTTTGTACAATTTTCAAGAGTACTTTACACCAATTCTTTCCAAAATCAATAATCTAAAATTTCAAATATTTCTAAGTACATAAATATTATTTGAACAAAGAAATACAAAATAAGTAAACATCTAAATTGCAATAATAATTTTAACTTTTATGTAGTCTAAATGAATAGACATGAATTTAAAAATTCTAATTACAACAAGTTATAAACAACTTTTAAATTTTGAAAGACTAGATTTTCTAATGTAGATAATCTCCAATTACAATCTAATTTAAGCACTATGAAGATTAAATAATACTAATGAAATTCATAAAAAATTAACCACATTTCAATAACAAATCAATACTGAAACAAGTGTGAAATGCATTGATTTATATGAAAAGATTACATTTCACAAAAGCTAAACACAACATAAAATAAAAGACAAATACCTACATTTAACAAAAACATTAACATAACAAGAAAAAAATGAGTAACAATCACAACAACACAACAAAAAATACAACACAAGTACTACAAAAACACATTAAAATCATCTCTACTGTTCTGGAGGAGGAGGAGGAGGAATGCCACCGAAAAGGTTAAAGTAGGAGGCCATCAACATTACATTGGTATTGATATCATGTACTTCATTTCTAATAACACCAATGTCATGTTGTTGCTGCACAAGTTGAGCATCAAATTGATCAAATCTTTGATCAATATGAGTCTCTAAACGATCAAATCTCTCAATCAGATTCTGATAATCTGACTGAGGTGCAGAGGTATGTTCTCCTTCTTCTCTTTCTTCTTCTTCTGAAGCACTGTCATGTGCTTTCCCTTTTTCTTTTTCTTCCTTGAAGAGCAGTCTGAATGATGTATTGTTATAGTAAACTGGCTCTTCATATTCTTCATCAGGATGCACTATATTGTATTTCTTCTCCAAAATATAGGTAATTAAGTGCCCTAATGAAATGTTTTTCTTTTTCTTCTGATCAGCATGTCCTATTTCTGAAAGCCTATAGATATGATCTATGATGAGTTGGGCTTCATCAATAGGATGTCTTGACATGATTAAAAAAGTTAGACAAGAAAGGAGAGGAGTGATGTTAATCCTATCACCAGCTTTAGGAATAATTGAGGATCTAAGGATATGCTGGATGATTCGGGCATCTTGGGTCATACCTGAGACTCTAGCAACATGATTGTCAATTGCATTTCCTCTAATTACCCTATTGATTTCAAACCATTTGAAGGAGTTTTCTGACATTAGGGTGTGGGCTCTATATCCCTCAGTTCTTAAGTTTAAAAATGCACCAAGATCGTGCTTGGTGATCTCAACTTTTTTCTTAAAAACAAAAGAACTAATGATAGAGTGGTCAGAATTGAAACTCATGTTGGCAAGGAAGTAATGGTAGGTTTGTTTGTTGTAGAGGTAAACGAGAGAAAGAATGAACTGAAATTGGGTTGAGGCGAAGAGGTGCATTACCCGATATTTCAACTCTGCTGGGATAAGAATGCGAGACGGAGTGATTTTTGCTGAGGCAAAACGAGGAAAAGATTCCTCATTTTCCTTAGAAAGAAAGTTGTCTGGGGCATTCCTGTTTGGTTTCTTCACCAAAACCTTTTGTCTTTTGCTAGAGGAGGCCATTGTTGATTTGATGTTGAAAGGGATTGAAAAAGAAATTTGAAAGTGTGATTTTCAAGTTTGAAAAGCCTTCATATTTAAAGGAAAAACGATACTTTCGTCCTGGACGAAAATATTCGTCCTGGACGAACATAATAATTCGTCTGGACGAAGCATGTTCGTACAGACGATCCAATTCGTCCAAAATGTAACGGCTTTTCGTATTCAACACAACTTACGATGCGTCTCTTCGTACAGGCTTTTTGACTTGACCGATCGTACAGACGAAAAAAATTTCGTACAGACGATCGAAAAGTATTTCGTTTTGATGACTCTTGAAAACCGTCCCCTACAATGAAACGACACATGTTCGTCTGGACGAACGAAAATTTCGTACAGACGAAGTTCGTATTAAAAACTATCTTATCCATTCAACCGCTGCATTCAATCGTCCCGACGTTTGAGAGAAAAAAAATTTCGTCCTGGACGATCACAGATCGTACAGACGATCCAATAAAAAACTGCTCTAAAACGGTTTAAATTTTCGCAAACTGTTCCTTTACACATCGTCCCGTACGAAAATATTTCGTCCTGGACGATTTCCTCCAAAAATTAATTTTGATTTTTTAAATTTTTAAATTAACAAAATCAACAAAAACAATCAGAAACACAGAAAACATAAAACAAAATCATAAATCCAAAAACAATTCATTAAAAAACACACAAAAATTCACAAAATTTCAAAAACAAAACATAACAAGTATCAATGTTTGCAAAGACATTTGAGTTAAGCATTCAAATCAATAACACCAAGCCTTGTTCTTAAAGTACTGAAGGTATCAAAGGCTAAAGGTTTTGTAAAAATGTCTGCAAGTTGATTTTCAGTTGAAACATGTATGAGTTCAATTTCTCCTTTGGATACGTGATCCCTTATGAAATGATGCCTTATATCGATGTGTTTGGTTCTAGAATGTTGAATAGGATTTTTTGAAATACAAATAGCACTAGTATTGTCACAATAAATTGGAATAGTGCCTATAGTTAATCCTAAGTCAATCAACTGTTGTTTTAACCAAAGTACTTGTGCCACACAACTTCCTAATGCAATGTATTCTGCTTCTGCAGTAGATAGTGCCACTGAATTTTGTTTTCTACTAGACCATGAAACTAATGAATTTCCAATGAATTGACATGTTCCAGAAGTGCTTTTCCTATCCACTCTACAGCCTGCAAAGTCAGAATCTGAGTAACCAATAATTTCAAATGAAGAGCTAAACTTAGGATACCAAATTCCTAAGTTTTGAGTTCCTAGTAGATATCTTAAAATCCTTTTTACTGCTGTCAAATGTGATTCTTTTGGATCTGATTGAAATCTAGCACATAGGCAAACACTAAACATAATATCTGGTCGGCTAGCAGTCAAGTAAAGTAAAGATCCAATTATCCCTCTAAATTTCTTTTGATCAACAGATTTTCCCTTAAGGTCCTTATCCAACTGAACTGAAGAACTCATTGGTGTACTAACAGGTTTAGCATTGTCCATTTCATATTTTTTGAGGATGTCCTTAATATATTTGTTTTGACTAAGAAAAGTACCTTCCTCAAGTTGCTTAATGCTAAATCCTAGAAAGTAATTTAAATCTCCCATTAGACTCATTTCGAATTCATTACTCATTGTTTTAGAAAAATCATCACAAAGATGTTTATTTGAAGATCCAAAGATGATGTCATCCACATAAATTTGAACAATAAGTATATCCTTTCCAATTTTTCTTAAAAAGAGAGTTGTATCCACACTTCCTTTTTCAAAAGATCTTTCAAGTAGGAAGGTGCTTAACCTCTCATACCAAGCCCTAGGTGCCTGTTTCAATCCATATAATGCCTTTTTTAATTTGAAAACATGATTTGGAAATTTTGAATTTTCAAAACCTGGAGGTTGTTCTACAAAAACATCTTCTTCAATTACTCCATTTAAAAAGGCACTTTTAACATCCATTTGAAACAATTTAAAACCTTTAAAACAGGCAAAGGCTAGTAAAACCCTAATTGCTTCAAGTCTAGCTACAGGGGCAAAAGTTTCCTCAAAATCAATTCCTTCAATTTGATTATACCCCTTAGCTACTAATCTAGCCTTATTTCTAATGACTACTCCTGAGTCATTCATTTTATTTTTGAACACCCACTTGGTTCCAACAACACTTTGATCTTTTGGCCTTGTAGTTAGTTCCCAAACTTTATTTCTTACAAATTGATTTAACTCTTCTTGCATGGCCAATATCCAAAATTCATCTGAAAGTGCTTGATCAATGTTAGTGGGTTCAATAGTTGAAATGAAGGCTGAATGATTGACTTCCTTGTTTAATCCACGCCTAGTTCTAACACCCTCACTTGGTTCACCTATAATTAATTCCTTTGGGTGATTTTTAGAGAATCTCAAATCTCTAGGCAAAGGGTCTTCTCTTTCTATATTTTCTTCCACATTTTCTTCCAAATTTAATCTATCAATCTTTTGGGAGTTTTCTTCAATTTCTTCTTCAACAACTTTTGGCTCTTCTATGTTTCCATTTTCATCAAAAACAACATGTGTGGTTTCTTCAATGACTAAAGTTCTTTTGTTGAATACTCTATAAGATTTTCCAACACTTGAATATCCAACAAAAATTCCTTCATCTGATTTTGGATCAAATTTTCCTAAGGCAGATTTTCCATTATTATGTATGAACACCTTGCAACCAAATACATGTAAATGAGACAAATTTGGTGTTCTACCTTTTACCAATTCATAGGGTGTTTTATTCAAATTTGATCTCACATTTACCCTATTCAGAACATAGCATGCAGTGCTAACCGCCTCAGCCCAAAAATATCTAGGAAGAGAGTATTCTGCTAACATTGCTCGGGCGGCTTCTATTAATGTTCTGTTCTTTCTTTCAACTACTCCATTTTGTTGAGGAGTTCTAGGTGCAGAAAAGTTGTGATCAATCCCCTTTTCTTTACAGAAATCTTCAAATCTTTCATTTTCAAATTCTCCTCCATGATCACTTTGTATAGAAATTATTTCACATCCTAGTTTTCTTTGTATCCAAGTTGAAAAATTTCTGAATTCCTCAAATGATTCACTCTTATGAAAAAGAAATTTAACCCAGGTGAATCTTGAAAAATCATCTACTATTACAAATCCATATACCTTTCCTCCTAGACTAACCGTGCTTACAGGTCCAAAAAGATCCATGTGAAGAATTTCTAAAGGTTTACTGGTCCTAAGATCTTTATTGGATTTAAAAGAGGACTTCACTTGTTTTCCTAATTGACATGCATCACATAAGTGGTCCTTAGTAAAGTCTAGTTTAGGTATTCCTCTAACCAAATTCTTTTGGGTAATTCTTCTAAGATTTTTCATACTAGAATGACAAAGTCTCCTATGCCAAAGCCATGATTCATCAGAAACAGTTTTCAAACAAAAAGCAGTAGGAGATTGAATACAATTTAAATCTAGCATGTAGACATTGTTCACCCTTTTTCCATTTAAAACAATTTTCCCATTTAGGCTAATTATGCAGCTAGTAGGTAAAAATTTTACATTATAGCCCTTATCACATAGCTGACTTATGCTAAGCAAATTATGTTTTAAGCCTTCAACTAATAAAACATTATCTATGAAAAAGTTTTTCAAATTTCCAATCATACCTGATCCAACCACCTTCTTTGTGGTATTATCTCCAAGTGTAACCTTGCCTCCACTCCTGGCTTCCAGCGTTATGAATTGAGCAGTATCTCCAGTCATGTGCTTAGAACATCCGCTGTCCAGGTACCATATACTCTCACGAGGTCTTGTGTGAGAGTATTCCTGCAAAATTCTCAATTGTTAGACCTGGGAACCCAAACTAGTTTGGGTTCACCTTTATGAAATTTATAATCAGATGCATGTGTGATATGTCTAGGTTTATGCATCTTAGTTCTCCACACCAAATTAGGTTTCATCTTTAAAGTGCAGGTGTGAGATATATGTCCCAAAAATCCACAATTGTTACATTTAACATTAGGAAAAATATTCCTATGTTTTCTTTCATATGATTGTCTTCTAAGGGATTTCATGAATTTAGGATAATATTTAGGATTTGTAAAATCTTCAAGTTTAGGGGGGTTCCTATTATCCTCGAGAGCTCTTATAGTAAGTTTGTAAAATGAATTCATATCCTCCAAGATTCGATTTGTATAATTGATTCTATATGTCTTGTGCTCAGATTCATCCTTAAATTTCTTAAATTCTTTTTCAAGTTCAGCATAGGATGATTTTAAATTTTCAAAATTTTTATTCAAGTCATCATATTCATCAAGTAGTTTCATGTGGTTGCTATCAATTAAAGCATGATCTTTCCTAAGGATTTCGTGTTCCTTATTAAGCTCTTCCAATTCTAAAATTAAACTAGAATGCATCTTTTTAGTTTTCCTATATGCATCATGCATGTGTTCAGAAACTTCAAACAGTTCATCATATGTTAAATCACATACCTCTTCTTGATCTGATTGTTCAGCTTTATCTGCCATCAAGCAAAGGTTGGTGACTTCTTCTTCGTTTTCAGTCTCAGATGAGTCTGAAGCTGAGTCAGCCCAAAAAGCCTTTTGAAACTTCTTCTTGCCCTTTTTTACCATTGGTTTCTCCTCTACCTTCTCCTTGCTAGGAGTGGCTTTAAGTTTTGGACAATCAGTTTTTATATGACCTGGTTTCCTGCATTCATAACAAATCAATTCATTAGAAACCCTGCCATTTTTGTTATACTTACCTCTATTCCATTGCTGGCGTCTCTTCTGCTTCCTCTTTAAAAAGCTTCTGAATTGTCTAGTCATCAGTGCTATATCGTCTTCATCCTCAGGTTGTGAGTGTTCACTTTCTGACTCTTCCACATTTAATGCAAGATTCTTGTCCTTTCTTGGTTCACCTGCATCAATCTTTCTTTGACTTACTCCTTGCTCGTAAGCAATGAGTGAACCAAGAAGATTGTCAATTGAATAAATGTTCAGATCTTTTGACTCTGTAATTGCAGTAATTTTAGCATCGTATGTAGTAGGTAAACAACGAAGAATTTTATTAACCATTTCAGCATTAGTTAATTCCCTACCAAGTGCATGCAAAGAGGTGACAATTTGAGTGAATCTTGTGTACATGTCAGATATAGATTCATTAGGTTTCATGCGAAATAATTCGTAGTCATGTAACAAGATATTGAGTCTTGATTGCTTAACCTCATTTGTCCCTTCATAAGTAATACAAAGTCTATCCCATATGTCTTTTCCGCTTTTACAAGTGGAAACTCGCATGTAGTCTTCAGATTTTAAAGCACAAAAGAAACTATTTAAACATTTCGCATTTAATTGTGCTAAGTCACGTTCTTCTATAGTCCAATCTGCATAGGGTGTATCTACCCTAATTCCATCAACTAATCTAGTTGGTTTTGTGTAACCTTCCTGGACTAGCATCCACATGCGATAATCAAGTGACTGTAAGAAAGTAGACATGCGTGTTTTCCAAAAATCAAAAGGAATATTATCAAACAGTGGAGGTCTAGTGATAGAGTAACCCTCAGGTGTGTTTCGGTTTCCAAATGTAGCCATCTACGTTAATCAAAAAGTAGTTCAAACTTATGATTTTGAAACTCTGCTCTGATACCACTTGTTGAGTCCAGTAATTAGGTTGTTAAGCCTAAGTAAGTGTCCCAAGGCTACCAAGAGGGGGGTGAATTGGTAGTTTTTAAAATTTTAAACCCTCTTAAAAATAAAGTTGAACCGAAATAAAATTTTCCTTTTTTTTTTAAAGTTAGTAGAAAAATATTTTTCAACCACAGAGTTGTTAAAACTGAATTTTAAAAGTGCGGAAACGTAAAAGCTATAAAGTAAATGACACCAGATTTATAGTGGTTCGGTCTATAACCAGACCTACATCCACTCCTCAGAGGCACCCTCTGAGTATTGCACTAATACCAATAGTGACTCTCCTTTTGCACCCACAGCAAGGCGGAGAAGCCCTTACAACACACTCTTTTCACCACTCCCCGGTGCGGTAGAGAACCGTCCGTCCTTTTACACAAAACCCAGTGTTGGCAGAGAACCGTCGTCCTTTCACACCCTCCAAGTGTAGGCAGAGAACCCTTCGTCCTTTCACACTCTCCTAGTGTGGGCAGAGAACCCTTCGTCCTTTCACACTCTCCTAGTGTGGGCAGAGAACCCTTCGTCTGTTCACACTCTCCTAGTGTGGGCAGAGAACCCTTCGTCTGTTCACACTCTCCAAGTGTCGGCAGAGAACCGGACCTTCTTGAATGATCTTCTCACAAGAATCTAGAAGGAAGAAAGAAAAAGAGTGAAGAAATCCAATTTCACAAGTAGAGACTCTTACCTTAGCAATCCAAGTGAAGCCTTCTAGCTCCAGTGGTAGGAATCCTCCTTTGAATGCTCTCTTCCACTCTCTCCTTGGCTATTCTCTCAAAAGGCACGAAGATCAAATGACAAAAAGATTGGGTGGCAGTCTAATTTGGACTATTTATATAAAAGACAAGTGAAACCGCCCAAAAACTGCAAATTTTCAATTCTGTACGCAGTGGATCGTCCTGTACGATTTTGGATCGTCCTGGACGATTTTACTTAAACGATCTGAAACGACCCAATTTGTATATGTGTACGAACTGACTTCGTACATCTGATCGTCCTGTACGAACTTGGTTCGTCCAGTACGAACGGTTATTACAAGGTCGGTTCTAGAAACTGCTGAAAACTGTTCTAAGTCGGTTTGTCGTTTGAACGAAAATGTAGTCGTCTGGACGAAAATTTTCCAGAGAGCCGATCGTCCTGGACGATTATTTATTTCGTCTGGACGAAAATTTTCCAGAGAACCTATCGCCGCGGACGATAACTTGTTTTCGTCTGTACGAAAAAAGTTCCAGAGAGCTGATCGTCCTGTACGATATTTATTTTCGTCGGGACGAAAATTTTCCAGAGGACTGGTCGCCTCGTACGATGGTAAAATTCGTCTGGACGAAAATTTTGCAGAGAACCCATCGCCTGGGACGATGATAAATTTCGTCCTGGACGAATAGGACTTAGAAAATTTTTCAAGGCAAGTTCCTATTCGTTCCAAGTGCTCTATAGGAGATAACTGACAGATCGTCCAGTACGATAAATATCGTCCTGTACGATCAGTATAGAATTTCAAGATCTCCTTATTTGTGTGTGTGTGTGAGATTTTATTCACTCAATTACAATCACTCCCTTTCAAAGTTAATTCAAAGAAAAGATAAACATCAATTATACATAATATCTCATGTTGAATTTGAATTGAAGTTTTCGTAGTCTGGAGTCTGATTTTCCTGAAATGTTAGTACACACAAGAGCAAGTGCAAATCTTCTGAAATTGTTAGGAGATAACTATACATTTGAACAATAATGTTTGGAATCATCAAAACTACATAAGTTGCATAAATATAATTCATTCAAATAGCAACTATTCAAACAGTACCTGGACAGTGGTTGCTCAAAGCATATGACTAGAGACACTACTCAATTTATAATGCTGGAAGTCGGGAATGGAGACAGGGTTATACTTGGAGATAACACCACTAGAAAAGTGGTTGGTAGAGGTATGATCGGAAACCTGCAAAATTTTTTCATTGAAATAGAGCTACTTGTATAAATCTTAAAGCATAATCTATTAAGTATTAGCAAGTTATGTGTTAAAGGATATAGTGTAAATTTTTTTTCCACTAGCTGCATATTAAGCCTAAATAGTAATGATATTTTGCATGGATTAAGGGTAAATAATATTTTTATACTAGATTTAAATATTATTAAAACTCGTAATATTTTCTATTTGAAAACTATTTCTGATGAATCATTGTTATGACATAGGAGACTTTATCACTCTAGCATGAAAAATCTTAGAAAAATTACCCAAAAGAATTTGGTGAGAGGTATACCCAAACTAGACTTTACTAAGAATCACCTTTGAGATGCATGTCAATTAGGAAAACAAGTGAAGTCCTTTTTTCAATTCAATAAGGATATTAGAACTAGTAAACCTTTGGTGATTTTACATATGGATTTTTTTGGACTAGTTGGAACTGTAAGTCTAGGAGGAAAGGTATACAGATTTGTGAATGTAGATGATTTTTCTAGATTCACTAACGTTAAATTCTTATATCATAAGAGTGAATCATTTGAGGAGTTTAGAAATTTTTTGACTTGTATTCAGAGGAAATTAGGGTGTGAGATTTTAACAGTTAAAAGTGATCACGAAGAGAATTTAAAAATGAAAAAATTGAGAATTTTTTTAAAGAAAAAGGGATTGATCACAATTTTTCTGTACATAGAATCCCTCAACTGAATGGGGTAGTCAAAAGAAAGAACAAAACATTAATTGAAACCGCTCAAGCCATATTGATAGAATAATCACTTCCTAAATATTTTTGGGTTGAAACGGTTAGCACTGTATGTTATGTTATGAATAGTGTGAATATCCAATTAAAATTAAATAAAACATCCTATAAGTTTCTTAAAGGGCAAACACCTAATTTGTCATATTTTTATGCTTTTGGATGTAAGGTGTTCATTCATAATAATAAAAATCTATCGTAAGAAAATTTGATCCAAAGTTAGATGAAAGAATATTTTTTGGATACTCCAGTATTGAAAAATCGTATAGAGTATTCAATAAAAAAAAACTTTGGTAGTTGAAGAAATCACACATGTTATATTTGATGAATCTGGAATTTTGGAAAAGCCAAATTTGGAAGAGGATGAAATAAAAAATAACTCCTAAAAGATTGAGAAAATAAATTTAGATGAAAATTTGGAGATAGAAAACTCATTTCCTAGAGTGTTGAAATTTCTAAAAACCACCCTAAGAAATTGATTTTAGGAGAACAAAGTGAGGGTATTAGGACTAAGCATGCATTAAGCAAAGAAGTCAATCATTCAATCTTTATTTCTACAATAGAACCCACAAATATAATAAATCACATTCGAATGAATTTTAAATTTTAGCAATGCAAGAAGAATTAAATTAATTTGTAAGAAATAAAGTTTGGGAATTAATTGCAAGGCCAAAGGATCAAAGTGTAGTTGGAACTAAGTGAGTATTCAAAAATAAATTGAACGACTCAGGACTTGTCGTTAGAAATAAGGTTAGATTGGTAGCTAAGAAGTATAATCAGATTAAAGGGATTGATTTTGAGTAGACTTTTTCCCCTGTAGCAAGACTTGAAGCAATTAGGATTTTGTTAGCCTTTGCCTATTTTAGAGGATTCAAATTATTTCAAATGGATGTTAAAAGTGTCTTTTTGAAAAGGGTGATTGAAGAGAATGTTTATGATGAACAACCACCAGGTTTTAAAAATTTAAAATATCTAAATCATATTTTTAAATTGAAAAAGATAGTATATGGATTAAAACAGCACCTAAGACATGGTATGAGAGATTGAGCACTTTCCTACTTGAGAGATCTTTTGAAAAAGGAAGTGTGGACACCACTATCTTTTTGAAAATTGAGAGATGATTTATTCATTATATAAATTTATACTGATGATATCATCTTTGGATCTATAAATAAAATTCTTTGTGATGATCTTTCTAAAAGAATGAGTTGTGAATTTGAGATGAGTCTAATGCGAGATTTAAGTTACTTTCTAGGTTTTAGCATTAAACAAATTGAGGAGAGAATATTTCTTAGTCAGTCGAAGTATATTAAGGGCATCCTCAAAAAGTATAAAATAGATAATGCTAAACCTTTTAGTACACTTATGAGTTCCTTTGCTCAGTTGGATAAGGACCCAAAGAGAAAATCTATTGATAAAAAGAAATTTAGGGGAATAATTAGATCTTTACTTTACTTGACTACTAGCAGACTAGATATTATGTTTAGTGTTTATTTGTATGCTAGATTTTAATCGAAGCCAAAAGAATCACATTTGATAGCAGTAAAAAGAATTTTGAGATATCTCTAATGAACTCAGAACTTAGAAATTTGGTATCCTAAGTTTAGCTCTTCATTTAAAATAATTAGATATTCAAGTTTGGACTTTGCAGGTTGTAGGATTGATAGAAAGAGTATTTCTAGAACGTCTCAATTTATAAGAAAATTTTTAGTCTCTTAGTCTAGTAGAAAATAAAATTCTATAGCCCTATCTACTGTTAAAGTTGAATATATTGCCTTAAAAAGTTGTATGGCATAAGTTTTTTAGCTGAAATAATAGTTGATTGACTTAGGATTTATAATAGGTACAATTCCAATTTATTGTGAACACTAGTGCCATTTGCATTTGAAAAAATGCTATTCAACATTCTATAACTAAACATATAAACATAATGCATCATTTCATTAGTAACCATATATCCAAAGGAGAAATTGAATTGTACCATATTTCTACAGAAAATCAACTTGCATATATTTTTACAAAACCACTAGCCTTTAATATTTTTAGCACATTAAGAATAATGATTGGTGTGATTGATCTTAATGCTTAATTAAAATTTTCTGCAAACTTGATATGTATCTTTGTGTGTTTCTATTTTTTGTATTTAATATGCTTGTTTGTATTTGTATTTTTCTATTTTTAACTTTATGTTTTATGTTATTTTGAAATGTTTTCACATCAAATTTCCTATTTCTTATCGATCATGCGAATTTTTCTAAGTGTTATTTTCATAATGTACAAAATTATTTTCAACCCGTACGAATTCTGTAGCATGTCGATTATTATTTCAGACTGATTGCATAAGTTTTAGTTTTACTATATATATCATATTGTACGATATTTGTATCATCCCAAATAAATTCTATTACTTCATCTGTACGCATGTAGACAGTTATACGGACAGAATTAGTTATTATAACTGATCATACATACAAACTTGTAGTTCATACATACAAACCACATGTTATTCTATGTGAGGGACGAACCAAACCATCATTAAAATGATCTTAAATAACTGATTATCCTGGACGAACACCTATTCGTCTTTAAGATCGTCTGGTAAAATAGGCTGCATGAAAGAATGCCTCATAACTTGCGTAATTACGAAAGTCATTTTGTTTTGAACATATTCGTTCATACATACAATTTTTTTTTCCATGTACAAACCATTAATCGTACAGTACGAACCTCTTTTTGTACATGCAAAATATCATTTTTCTTTAAATATGAAGGCTTTAGATTTCATTTTCATTCTCTTTACTACCTCCTTCAATCCTTCTCTTCTTCGTTATGGCCAATTCTAGCAAGCGTGGTAGACTCACTAAGGGCATCCTCTAAGAGTGTTAATGAGAACTTTCTACCTAGGTCTAATGAGGATTCTTTCATGAGGTTTGGTTATGCCAAAATTACTCTATCTCGAATCCTACTTCAATAAGATAACCACTTTCAAGTGATGCCTCTTTTCACCACCACTCAATTTACTTTTATCCTAACTCTGATACATGTCTACAATAAAGAAACCTTTCACTATTTTCTGGCAAATATGTCATTTAGTGATGATGAGAGTAGGATTAGATATTATTTTCTTAAGAAAAGGATAGAAATCAATAAGAAATATTTGGGAACCATTTTGAACTTAAGGATACGAGGGATTATAGCCCAGACTATGACTTCATAATTTGAT
This sequence comes from Dendrobium nobile, assembly GCA_022539455.1. Classification (NCBI taxonomy): domain Eukaryota; kingdom Viridiplantae; phylum Streptophyta; class Magnoliopsida; order Asparagales; family Orchidaceae; genus Dendrobium; species Dendrobium nobile. Next base: position 43,264,034 of record CM039718.1, on the reverse strand, counting down.
TTTGATTGGATTGAAATCAACAGAGTTATATGAGAGATTGAACAAGTATGTCATTTGCCTAGGGTCTCTTTGTTAAACTAAAATACAAGGATCATTCAGCATGTCCTTAGAACCTCTATTATTCCTAAAGTTGGTGACTTCATTATGATTACTTCTCTTTTGTCCACTTTTACCAATCTTATTATGACTGAACAACCTATAGATGAAGCTCAACTTATTATTGACTATGTTCATAGCCTTTCTAAAATTGGGCATGTCTCTTACAAGTGGAAGAAAAATATTGCCTTAGGACACCTACTGACCTATATCCTTAAGAAGAAATACAATCTTGTTCATCCTGAGCCTCAACTTAAATTACCTATCTACTTCACTAATGCTTAATTTTGAGCACTTTTTGGGAGAGATGATGATACAAGTGAGGATTCTGAGGGAAAAGGGGGAGCACATGCACCTGCACTTGCGCCTACTTATGGACCTGACTTTTAGGAGACAGTCCAGCACCTTGATCGACTAGAGAGTCATTTTGATCAGCACTTTGATCAAATTCAGACTCACCTACACCAGCAGGATGCATAATACCAGCAGGACATGAGTTGGATTCGAGGTCAATTCGACTTAGTGAACACCAACATGGCTATGATAAATGACTACTTTTCTATCTTCAACCAGCCACCTACTCCAGACCAGAGCCCCTTAGATTTATAGATGCACTTCTTGGTTGTTATCTTTGCCAATCCTTGTGATGTGATATGATTATTTGATGTTTTTTATACTTGTCTTTTATCTTTAATATTATGATATTGATATCGTTGTGCTTGATTGTATTACATCATCAGATTGATATAAATAAAAAATGTCATGTTTTGTTTAGTTGATTTTGTTCCTTATTTGAAATGATAGTTTGCTTATATGTTAATCCTGACTTAATTGATTGAAAGAATGTAATAATTTTAACTGCAATAAAAAAATTAATTTTCATTATAAAGTCTAATTTTTAAAAAAATTTAAGTTAATTTATAACTTGATCAAATTAAGACTATCAATCTCATGTTCTTTTTGGACATACAAAATTTTAATATTATTATTACAATTTTTATATCTTATTATTTTTAAATATCTTTCAATATAATTATCATTGTACGTAAAGAAGTTTGAGTTTTTAGATTATTGATTTTTGAAAGATCAATTAAAAATAGAGAAATATATAAATGTATAAAAATCAAAACAATGCGTAATGATTAACAAATTAAAAGGAGGCACATAATTAGCTCAAATACAAAAAAATTCACAAAGTGTGCCACAAATATTTGAAAAGATGCACAATATTGCCAAACAAGTGTTTTGATAATGTTCTTTCCTCTATCTTTTAATCTTCAATTTCAAATTAATCTAATGTTCAATTATATTTTGTATTAGAAATAAACTTTAATTAATCTTCATTTCACTACTTTTATAATAATTCTCCTTATCTAATTGTCTAGAATGTTTCGTGATCTTGATATAGTTTCTCTTGTCTATGCTATATTTTAAGTTTTCAATCCTTATTTTTATCTAATGGACATTAATCTTGTTATTACTATTATAATTCAATCTCTTTTTAAAGGTTTCTCATTTGGCTTCTTTCATTTCAACTTTTCCTTATTTCTTCTTTTTGGTGTTGTCAAAAAGGTGTAGAAATTTTATTTGATTTTGATTTTTTTTTTATTGTGTTAGTGTTATTTTGGTGTTTTTTGTTCTTGTTTTAGGGTTGTGTGCTTTATATTGTATGTTTTAAAATTTAAAAATAAAAAATTAATTTGCTCTTAAAAGAATACCCTGATACTCACATGTTTTTTCATTTAGGGAGAGTTAAGGGGAAATTTAAATTTAGGATTTTCAATTTCATTCAAAGAATAATTGTTTTGCCATCATCAAAAAGGGAGAGATTGTTGAGATAGTTGTTACTTAGTTCTTGCATCTTTTATGTTCTTGCAACTTATATGTTTTTAATGATTCTAAATATTATTTATTTGATTATTATTATTTCTTCTAACATATTTTGAAAGAATTATTTTTGCTCTTGTATGTTCTAATCTTTCACGGAAATTATACTCCGGATTATTTAAGACTTCAAATCAAGATCAATTTAGAGTTTATTATAATTGAAGTTTGTATTTTTCATTTTATTGAGTCTGAGAGAGTGTGATTATAATTAAGTAACTAAGCACACACACACACATACACATCGAGGGAGAGTTTTAAATTCATATTTTTAAAACTGATCGTACTGTATGACATTACTTCATATGGGATAATCTTGTCAGTTATTTTCCCAAAGAGCAGTTGAACGAACAGAAACAAAAAAATTTTTAAGTATGGTTCGTACGGGATGGTTCTCAAGTTCGTACAACGATGAACATCTAGGGATTATTCTCACACGAAGATCATACGGGATGATTCTAAGTTTATATAAGTAAGAACGCCTCAGGTCTGTTCTCGCACAAAGATCGTACGGGATGATCCCAGTTTCATACAGGGATGAACATCTCGGGACTATTCTCAAACAAATTTTTTTTTTAAGTATGAATCGTATGTGATGATTCCCAATTTTGTATAGGGACAAATGTCTCGGGTCCATTCTCACTCATTTCGTCCCAACATTTTATAAAGATGTATTCTAAAATTTCTAACTATTCATCCCGAACAAACTTTGTTCATATTGGATGATGATCGCATATGAAATGATTTCATATCGATTCACAATAGGTTCGTACATAAAAATATTTGAACTATTCGTATGTACGAACATATGATCTTAATGTATGATTGTAAACGCTCAAAATTGTAAATTTTAGTTTTATGTATGGTTTTTCATGTCTTTTGTATAAAATGTCCATTAAGAACTAATGTAAAAAGACTTATCTATGTGATTTTTGAAGGGAAATTGAAGGAGAGAGTGTGAGAGAGTGTTTGAGAGAGATTTCTTACAAGTGGAGTTTGAAGGATTCACAAGATTACTCAAAGGTAAGGATCTCTTTGTAATTGTAGTTATCACTCTTCCTCTTATCTTTCTAGATTACTTGTGAGAAGATCTTTGGATAAGATTCGATTCTCTACTGACACTCAGAGAGTGTGAATAGCTGACGGTTCTCTACCGACTCTTAGAGAGTGTGAACAGACGACGATTCTCTATAGACACTTGGAGAGTGTGAATAATTGATGGTTCTCTACTAACACTTAAATGGTGTGAATAGCCAATGGTTCTCTACTGACACTTGGAGGGTGTGAAAGGACGATAATTTTCTTCTAACACCTAGAGAGTGTGAATAACCGACAGTTCTCTTTCCACACTTGGAGGGTGTAAAAGGATGACAGTTCTCTGCCGACACTTGGAGAGTATGAACAGCCGACGGTTAAATGCCGACACTTAGAGAGTGTGAACAGACGACAGTTCTTTGGTGACACTTGGAGAGTGTGAACAGCCAATGATTCTATGCCGACACTTGGACAGTGTGATTAGTCGATGGTTCTCTACTAACACTTAGAGAGTGTGAAAGGACAACGTTCTATGCCGACACTTAGAGAGTGTGAACAACCGACAATTCTCTACTAACACTTGGAGGGTGTGAAAGGATGACGGTTCTCTAGCACATCGGAAATTGGTGGAAGAGAGTTTTGTAAAGGCTTATCAACCTTGCTGTGGGGGGAAAAGGAGAGTCACTTTTGGTAATAGTGTAATACCTGAAGAGAGAGTTTTCAGAGAGTTGATGTAGGTCGTGTTTGATCGAACCACTATAAATCTTTAAGGCATTTTAATTTTTGGTGCTTACTTACTGCATGTTATTTTAATTTCGTGGTTAAAAAGTTTTACTTTTGAAACTTTATTTAACTTGCCTTTTTAAATCAATCGGTTTTAAATTTCAAAATCCAAAAGAATTTTTAAAATTAACAATTCACCCCTCCTCTTATTTATCCTTGGGACATAAGCTTAGGTTTAACAGTCAATTCAAGATTCAACAAGATTCAACAAACATGACTGAGAAATCACTTATTATGCCAGTTTTGATTTCTTTTCCTGATTTGCATCCTCATCTTTTCTCTTCGAGAATTTGCAAGGGCTTAGCTCTATCTTTTGCAAGCCATTGCAAATTGATATTGCCACTGCTAATATTTATAGGCCATTTGCAGCTAAGGTTTTTGTGGAACTAGAAATTACGAAGCATTATTCAAACTCTATTTGGCTCAGCAAAATTAAATTTGGATACATTCAAAAATTTTATTTCGAAAACTTTTCTTACTTTTATGATCATTGCAAAACTCTTAGCTATATTAAATCTTAATATTTCATCCTTCACCCCAATTAATAAGTAGAAAAAACTAGATCCCATTTCTAATAATAATGTTGAATACACAGATACTTCACCCCTCAATATGGATACTATTGGTAATCCTTTGCCTAATCAGTTCATTTTAGATACTATTTGCAATCCTAATTTTGTTTCTAATATAAAGGAAGGTATGAATTTTTCTTATAATGCCTTACCCGATTGTGACATAGGCGCTCATTATGAATTAAATGACAATGGTTTAGACTTGATAACTAAGGATGTGCATTCAATACCATAATGTGGCTAATTTATCTCTGATTGCTACTATAAGTATGTCTCCTATCTCAGATACTGGTGATATGAATGATGAAGTTAAGGAACATTATAACTCTAATAATCTCCCTTTACATGTTGATAAATAAAATTCTCCTACTCAATCTGAATCTAATTAGGAGGATGGTGAAATTTAAATTGATGATGAGGATTTGAATGAGACCAATCCTCAAAAGCAGGATGTTCTATTTACAGCTCAGGAATCAAAAGATGATGGGTTTGTATTTCTTAAGAAGAATAAAGAGAAGAAAAAAATAAAACCACTTTAGTAAATAACTCTCATATTAGAATTACAAGATCTATTGCATCTTTTTCTCACCTTAATATTGATTACCACGATTATTAGTAGATGTGATGAAACTTGACACTCGCTTGCGTATTAGAAATATCTATAGAATGCATAATATCTCTATTTTAGTTTTTGTTAAACCTTTAGTTGATACCTATAGAACTAATATTTGTCAACAATAATTGGGTTTTGATTCTTGATGTTATGCTAATGTTAATAGTAAGATATGGGTTTTCTATAAAACTCAAATTGTTCTCATCATTATTATTTATTTCAATCAAGTTTTGTAGTTTACTTTATCACTTTATAATATAAATATTTTAGGATCTTTTGTTTATTCTGGTTGTTTTAAAAGTGGTAGAAAAGATCTTTGGAAAAATTTTGTGACTTTAATAACCTTCATGTTTTCCTTTGGTTGGTTGGTAGGGATTTTAATATTATTTTCAATGCTATAGAAAAACTGGGTAGTGGCCCTCCTAAAATTTCTTCTATGGATGATTTTAATAGTATTATTCCTCATTGTGGCTTATCTCACATTGGCTTTACTGGTTCTACCTTCACTTGGTCTAATAATACTATTTGGGAATAGTTGGACTAGAATTTTGTTTAATAATGAATGGCTCTCTACCTTTCCCATTTCATCTGTAGATCATTTAAGTAGAATAGCTTCTGATCATGTCCCTTTTCTCACTAAAATTCATTTCATAAATTCTAATGATTTCTATCCATTTCAATTTCAGAATATATGGCTCATTCCTCTAGATAGTATTGATATTATCAAGGGGAATTTGGATGCTCCTATTCCTTTTTATGACAGGGAAAATTCTATGATAAAATTTTTTCATTAAATTTAGGAGATTGAAATAAGTTTTGAAATGGTGGGATAAAAATACTTTCCATAATTTATTTGAAAACATCTTTAAAGATGAGAAAGAGGATATTAGTCTAGAAAATTAGTATTACGTTAATCTTTCTATAATGTCTTGGAATAAGATTTGCGAAGGTAAAAGTCACCTTATTAGTTTGCACTACCATGAGGAAACTATTTGGAAATAGAAAATTGCTTCCAAGCATTTAAGGGATGGTGAAAGAAGCACAAAATATTTTCATGCTCTAGCTAATAAAATACTTTCATGCTCTAGCTAGAAAAATAGGATTAGAAACTTCATCAATAATATCAAATTATCCTCTAGGGACTAGTGTGAAAACCAAGAAACTGTAAGGGATTCTTCTATCTACTATTTTAAAGAGTTGCTTGGTGCAATTCTTTAGTCAAAGATATCTTCTTTCCTCAAATTATTCCTAATCTTATCTCTCCATCTGATAATGATTATTTATCTTCTATTCCTAAGGAACTTGAGATTTGAACACTCTTAATAATATGAATTTTTATTACGTTGTAGGCCTTATTTGCTATACCATCTTATTTTTTTCAAAAAATGTTGGAAGATTATTCAATTTGATCTGTGTGAGGCTATTAAGTCTTTCTCAATTATTATATTGTTCCTAATTTTTTTCTAACTCTTATGTTATCTTGATTCTTAAGAAAGAAATCCTGAATCCTATAATTATTTTAGACCTATCAGACTTTCTTCCACTTCTCACAACCTGATTTCTAATATTTTAGCTAATAAATTATCTTCTATTCTTCCTAATTTAATTTTGCATAATCATATTGGTTTTGTCTAGGGGAGAATTATTGCTGATAATGTTCTTTTAGCCCAAGAGATGATACATGACTTACATAAAATGGTCTCTAATCATAATGTTATTTAAAATTTAATATCACTAAGGCTAATGATAAATATAATTGAAAGTTCATTTTTAACATTCTTGATTTATTTGGTTTTATAAGGAAAGTCATTAATCTTATTAAGAATATCATTAAAATTGTTTGGTTCTCTATCATTATTAATGGTTTTTCTAATGGGTTTTTTAAAGCTAGTAATTGCATTTGACAAGGGAATCCCTTTGTCCTCAGCTTTATGCAGTATTACTGTTAAATACCTTTCCAGAAGTTTTTCTCATTAATTTAATTTCTTTAAAAGTCTAGCTTATAGAATTTTTAGTGGTTTTAAAATTTTACTTCATTCTATTGAGGATGATATCATCTTTTTTTTGTAATGGTCCTATGAGAAGTATCAAAAAGATCAAAAATATAATTTGTTCTTTTGAAAAAGAAAGAGGACTGAAATTTAACAAGTCTGAATGTACCTTCTTTTTTTGGGAAATATAAATCTATGCTGTAATGCAACAACCTTAGCAAGATCACAAGTTTCAATAAACAATTTTTGTCCTTTTATTACTTGGGAACTCTTATTCACAAAGGGCACAAAAATCTTTTCATTTTTATAAGATGTTCAATGTTATCTCTATTAAACTTTCTGGTTGGGAATTTAAATTTCTTTCCAAGGAAACTAGACTTATTCTTATTAAAAGTGTGCTTTATTCTTTACCTATTTATTTAATTTAGACTGTGACTCCCATTTTAGAAAAGTGCAACATATTGGATAAGATTATTAATAGATTTTTAAGGGGTTCCAATTCCAATTCTAAGAAGTTTCATTGATCTAATTAGGCCTCTTTCTCTGGCCCATATATCAAAGGTGGCCTATGTTGCAATACTATTTATGATATGTTCAAAGGTTTCTCATATAAATTATGGTGGAAGCTCATAAAGAATGATTCTATTTGGGTAAAATTTATTAATTTTAAATAGTGTTTTAACAAATACCCTTCCTTAAGCCTTTTTAAGAAAGGGTAATCTATGATTTGGAATAGGATGCACAAAATTAAATTGTTGGTTAAAGCTTTCCAACGGGGATTACGTAATGGCTCTTTCTATTTTTGGCAGGTTGATTGGATGGGAAATGGGTCTCTCGACTCAATTTTTTATACTTATTCTACCTCGTCATTGAAAGTTTTTGATTTTATTCATAATTGCCAATGGAATGTGAATATGCTTTTGAACCATCTTCCTTCTAATATTATTAAGTCTATTGCTGATATTCCTCTTGATCATTCCCTCAATGATACTCTTATTTTAAAACTTTACTAAGATGGTAAATTCAATTTAAAGAAAGCTTTCAACAATTTTAGAAGTAAAAAGATATTAGTTCGATTTTTGATAAAATTGCAACCATTCTATTCCTTTTTCTGCATCTATTATTTCATGGAGAATTTTAAAAGGTTTCATTCCTATTAACATAAGATTGAAAAGAAAGACATTCAATTGATGTCTAGACGTCAATGTTGTTGTTACATTGAAATTTTAAGTCATATTTTTTTGGATTGGCCTTGAACCATCACCGTTTGGTCCGAATTGGAGAATGGCTTAGGCATTCATGTTCGTCTCAATAATGACAATTTCTTATCATTTTTGGGTTCTTGGTTTTCTTAAAAACCTAAATGGTATCTTTTCACTATCATTCGTGTGATTGTCTTTTGGCTTATTTGGAAGGAAAAGAATAATAGCAATCATGAGAGCATCAAGATGAATAATGATAGAATTATTCTTTCCCTTAAAGCCAAAATTCATAAACTCTTTATGGCCAATGTTTTGAAGCTGCATCATTTTGATAATAATAGCAAATATATGCACTACGTCAACATCAATAATAATTATTTTCCTGTGAGTAAGTGTATTAAAATCTTCAAATGGATTAAACATTTTCCTCAAGAGTTTACATTAAATATTGACAGGGCTGTTAAAAAGCATGGAGTTGGCAATGGTGGTCATATCAGGGATCACCTTCATCAGTTTATTGCTCGTTATGCTTTTAACTTCTGCAAGGGCAATGTGATTTACTCTGAAATGTATGATTTATATAAAGTATTACTTCTTTTGTCATTAATTAATACCTGTAAATGCCATAATGCTAATTTATTCTATCTTTTGTTTATCTGTTGTTATACCTAGGTTCTTCTATCTCATCCTTTTGGTGGGCATTTCTATTATGGATATACTGTGGATCCTTTTATTTCAATTGTTTCTTTTCTTTGTCTGAATTATAATTTCTTATATAATAACAATCTTATTTACTACATACATGGGGATGTATTGTGTTTGTTGTTTGGTTGCATCTTTGTTTATTTTCATCATCAGATTTTGATGTTGTTAAAGATTATCTTGATTATTGGTGAAATTTTTTGTTCTATGAGCTATCTTTTTGAAAGAGGTGATTGTTGATTTATTTACTTTTAATCTCCTTTTTTGGGGGATTGGCTCATGGCCTCCTTTAGGTTTTTTCTATTGCAACTGGAGCTTGTGAGCTTGTATTTTTTATGATAATAAATATTATGGCTTACTTTATGTTGTCTACTTGTATTTGCAATATATATTTGTTTGTGTGTATACTAACATTTCAAGAATACCATGCAACATCAAACAAAGAATTAGAGCTCAAGATTTGGTTGAATAATGTTATGTTGTAAAGGGTCTGTAATAATCATTGATGTAATTTTGATTTCTTGAGGCAAGTCCTATAAAGGAGTATGCTTGCTTGGTGACCATGCACACACACACTCAAGAGAGTGAGATCTACTAAAATCCAGAAGATCAAGTTTTTGAACAAATCATACTAGACGATTTTTTAACGTCCAGAACGATTCTTTATGATATTGGAAAAGACCTGCTAATGACAATTTAGGCAAAGATTTAAGTTTAAAATTTTATTCTAATCTTACCAGACGATCAAATCATCTTGAATGATCAATACAAATCATGCCTAAATTAATCCTGTGATTAGGAGATTAATTATGGTTAAAGTTTTCAATCAGATCATCCCGGATGATCTGTATATCGTACAAGATTATGTTTGCCGACATACTTGAATTTCCTAAATCATCCGACACTACAGGAAAAACACTGATTTCCGGCGGAATTTTCCGGTGGCTTTCCGGCGGTCACATTTCCGGCGGCTTTCCGGCTCGTTTCCGTCGGCTTTTTCTCACAGAATTTTCCGGCAGAATTACCGGCGGCTTTTTCACTTTTCCGGCGGAATTTAAAAATTTATTGAAAATGAATAAATTTTTTACTATTTAAATAATTTAACTAAAAATCATTAAAACTTATATTAACTATTTAATTAATTCTCATTTTAAAATTAATTAGTTAGTTAATTTTTATTTTATATTAAATATTATTTTTTATTTTAAATTAATTAGTTTTATTTTAAAAAATAAAAAAAAATAATTGATTTTCGGGGTGAATATACTTTAAATTAAAAATATTCACAATTAAAACGTATTTGCATTATCGACATTTTGGTTGGTTGCTTAATAATCTTCACGGAGAACTGCAGTTCGAAACCCACGGAAGACATCGCGCCTTGACGCGGGAGCGGGGAGCTCGCCGGAACGCGGGAACGGCTAGCTCATTCCGGTTGAGCGGGAACGGCTCCGGTTGCGCGGGAGCTCGCCGGGAAGCCGGGACGGGTTACGCGGGAACTCGCCGGGACGGGCTGGCGCCGGTAACCGCGAGAAGGGAGCTCGCCAGGACTGGCAGTTTTTTTTTTTTTTTAATTTGACCGGCGATTTTAGACCGCTGGCAAGCCGCCGGAATTTATTTTCCTACGCCGTTTTTTCCTGCGGAAACTCAACCGCCGGAAAACTGCCGGAAAATTACAAAACCGCCGGAAAAGGGTCAATTTCCGCCGAAAAAAGCTGCCGGAAATGAGTGATTTTCCTATAGTGCGAGAAGAAATACCATAATTTTTCTTCTAATCATCCTGGATGATCCATAATATCGTCCGGGATGATCTGTATAATTTTGTACTAATCATCCTGGACTATCATAATATTGTCTAGGTCTATCAGGTCAAATTCTTCACATCGTACTAAACGATCCTGCAATCGTCCAGGATGATTTTTGGCATCAAAATTGAGTTTTTAGGTTTTTTAAAGCCCTCTTTTCAAGTGCATCATACGGGATGATCCTGCGATTGTCCTAGATGTTATTTGGCATTGAAATTGAGTTTTTAGGATTTTTAGAAGCGCACCTTTTAAGCATATTATACGGGATGATCCGGTGATCGTCATGGATGATAATATCAATTTTGTGCATTTAAGAGCCTTTTTGGAGCTTTTCTATTTAAGCTTTTTCAAAGACTTTAAAAGTGTCTTTGGTAGCTATTGAGGCTTCATTTCTTCTGGAGAAAACTTGAAGAGAGAGCTTAAAAAAGAAAGAGGAAAGGGTGGAGTTTGAGAGAGGGAGAAGATCCTTGGAGGGGATTTCAAGAGAGTGTGGAGGGGGTTTCACACGGTTGCTCCTGCAAGCTTGCGCCTTAGTACCATCAAATTTAAGGCTCATCTTGAGAGAAGTTTTAGGAAGAAGAAGATCTTTTTGGTGTCAAAGGACCCGACTACTCCGCCGCACTGGGTAAGGTGGAAGTGATTTTGTAAGGGCTTCTTCTCCTAGCTGTAGTTGCTAAAGGAGAGACACTGAGTTTAGTGCAATACTCGGAGGGTGCCTCCAAGGAGTGGACGTAGGTCAAGGTTTGACCGAACCATTATAAATCTAGTGTGTTCTTTCCTTTAATATTTTCACATTTAATATCCGCACTTTGATTTTCTTTCTAGTGAATTTTGGTTTATTTAAGTTTTGTTTTTTATCGTGAAAGATTTTTTAAAATACCAATTCATCCCCCCTCTTGATTAGCCTTGGGCTAGTTCATAAGCCTTAACATCCCTAACGAACTTTTAAGTGGTATTAGAGCAAGATTCATAAAAATGAGTTTTTAAATCTTTTGAATTTTGATCCATGGCTAATTTTTATAATCATATTATTATGGAGGTTATTCAATCACCAGACCACCTTTATTTGAAAATATTATTTTTAATTTTTAAAAAATTTGCATGTCTACTTTCTTACAATCAATTGATTACCGAATATGACAAATGGTTTTAATTGGTTATTCTGTACCATCATGTGTAATAGATGGAATTAAAATTGATTTTTCTTTTAATCAATGGAGTAGGGAAGAATAAATTAATGCTCAGTTAAATGCTAAATCATTAAACTATTTTTTATGTACTTTAAATTCTGAAGATTATATGTTTATTTCTACGTGCACTACTGGTAAGAAAATTTAGGATAAATTACACACTATATACGAAGGCTCTAGTGAAATCAAGTAATCCAGGTTGAATACTTTAATGCATGATTATGAACTATTTTGCATGAAACCTTATGAGTCGATCTTAGACATGTATGCTAGGTTTATTTAAATTATGACATCACTGCATGCTTTAGGTAAAGAATTTTCAAACTTTAAAAAAGTCAATAAAATTCTACGTTGTTTATGTGATAAGTTTGATGCCAAAGTTGTTGTTATTTATGAATCAAAAAATTTGAATTAATATTCTATTGATAATTTGATTGGCTCACTCATTGCTGATGAGCAAAGTTTGGGCCAAAGACTTTTGGATGCAGGTGAAATGATAGTGCTAAAAGCTAAAAATATAGAGAAAAATGGCTTAGATGTTAATGAAAGTGATGAATTATCAAGAATATTAAAAAGCTTACTAAAGCATAAGTATCAACAAAAGTTAAATAAAGGTAAAAATGATAAGAATGTGAAAATTTCTTCTAACATTGTTTGCTTTGGATGTAGGAAGCCTGGACATATGAAAAATCAGTGCCCTAATTTGAGAACTCTTCCTGTAAAAGAAAAGGGTAAAGCTAAAAAAATTATAAAAAGGTAAAATAATGAAAAGAAAAAAAATCTTTTGGGTAGACTATGCTTCTGAATGATCAGATTAGGAGCAAGATGATATTTAAACCCTTATTTGTGTATTTATGTATGCATGTTTTTGTTCGTTATATTTTCATTTATTTTCTGTGTTTTCTTTAGGTTTATTTATTTATTTAATTGCTTATTTTTCATTCCTTTTCTTTTATGTTATAATTTTAAGTTTGTCTTTACATTTTCTTATTGTGAAGTGCTCTCTAATCAACACACACATTCGTATTTCTAAAAATGAAAAACCTACCTCCTATTTTTTTGAAGTTGTGGTTGACTTCTCTAAAAATAGTCAAAGGAAGGAAACTCATGATTTTGTCTCTCTATCTCTTTTCCTAAAGAGGTTATTTTACTTTTGATTCAAAATCTTCATCATATTATAAATTAGATTTAAACTGATCTTTTTCATCTCCCTATATTTTGCTTATCGCATAGAGATCTTTGTAAGTTGTTGAATATTTCTCATAATTTTCTTAATCAAATAGTTCATTTTATCAATAGAATGAGTTTACTTTTATTTTTTAAATTTCAAAAAGATAGCATATTAAAAAAATGTGGCTAATGATGCCAAATCAAAAGATGAGTAATGACGCCAAAATTGAGAAAGATACACAAAGTGTATTAAAAATTAAAAGTTGTGCAAAGTGCGCCGAAAAACTAACGAGAGGCATAAAATGAGCCCACAAAAAGCAATGCTTACCTTTCTTGTACTTCTTAAAGCTTAAGAAAACCCTTGATATTTTTGATACTTGAGCTTGAAAATCATGATTCTTGATTCAGCAATTTTTGTATTAATCTTCTATTCGATATATTTTATGAAAGGAGTTTTGAAAAGAAATAATATTTCTTTTTCCAATTTATTCCTTGATTTAGATATTTGATTAAAAAGTTTTGAGCCTTTAAAAGAACTTGAGCTTGGATTAATGATTTTTGAATTTCTAACATTTTTGGGTTATTCGTTGTTAATACATTCCTTACTAAGTTTTTAAATAAAATTAAGGTAACTTTCTCATTTTAATACTATTTGATTTTTTTCACTAGATTAGGGATCATTTTATTTTTTAAATATTTCTATTATTCTGAGTGTTTGTGCCCCTCCTCTTTTTGATAATGTCAAAGAGGGAGAATGTACTGTTGTATTTGTATCTATTTTTTATTTTTTTAAATAATAATAATAATAACAAAAAAAATTATATATTCTCAAATTTTTAAATTTTTATTCTAGTTAGAGGGAGATTAGGAGAAAATGTTTTTAATTTTACAAATTTGACCAGTAATATTTGCTATCATGAAAAAGGGAGAGATTATTACAACTCGAGCTTAAGAGTTTATATTTTTGATGATAACAAATATTATGACTCACTTTTTGTTATCTACTTATATTTGCAATATATATTTCTTTGTGTATACTAATATTTTAGGAATACTATGCAACATCAAACAAAGAATTAGAGCTCAAGATTTGATTGAATAATGTTATGTTGTAAAGGGTCTGTAATATTCATTGATGTAATTTTGATTTCTTTAGTCAAGTCCTGTAAAGGAGTATGCTTTCTTGGTGACCATGTACACACACACTCAAGGGAGTGAGATCTACTCAAATCCAGAAGATCAAGTTTTTAAACAAATCGTACTGGATGATTCTTTATGATCTTGGAAAAGAGCCGCTAATGTCAATTTAGTTAATGATTTAAGTTTAAAATTTTATTCAAATTGTCCCGGACGATCAGATCGTCCTGGATGATCAATATAATTCATGCCTAAATTTATCCTGCGATTATGAGATTAATTATGGTTAAAATTTTCAATTAGATCATCCTGGATGATTCGTATGTCGTACAAGATGATATTTGCCGACATAGTTGATTTTCGTGAATTGTCCATAATGAAATACCATAATTTTTCTTCTAATCATCCTGGATGTTCTACAATATCATCCGGGATGATCTGTATAATTTTGTACAGATCATCCTGGACTATCCTAATATTTTCCAGGACTATCAGGTCAAATTTTGTGCATCGTATTGGACGATCCTACGATCATCCAGGATAATTTTAGGCACCAAAATTGAGTTTTAAGGGTTTTTTGAAGCCCTCTTTTTAAACGCATCGTACGGGACCATCCTGAGATCATCCTGGATTATATTTGGCATCAAAATTGAGTTTTTAGGATTTTTAAAAGTGCTCTTTTTAAGCATATCGTAGGGGATGATCTGCCGATCGTCCTAGACAATAATGTCGGTTTGGTGCATTTAAAAGCCTTTTTGGAGCTCTTCAATTTAAGCTTTGTTAAAGACTTTGAAAGTGTCTTTGCCAACTATTGAGGCTTCATTTCTTCTGGAGAAAACTTGAAGAGAGAGCTTGAGAGGGGGAGAGGAAAGGGTGGAGTTTGAGAGAGGGAGAAGATCCTTGGAGTGGATTTCAAGGAAGTGTGGAGGAGGTTTCACATGGTTGCTCTAGCAAGCTTGCACCTTAGTACCATCGGATTCAAGGCTCATCTTGAGGGAAGTTTTGGGAAGAAGAAGATCTCTTTAGTGTCAAAGGACCCGGCTACTCCTCCGCACCTGGTAAGGTGGAAGTGATTTTGTAAGGATTTCTTCGTCTAGATGTGGGGGATAAAGGAGAGACACTAAGTTTAGTGCAATACTCGGAGGGTGCCTCCGAGGAGTGGACATAGATCAAGGTTTGACCGAACCACTATAAATCTGGTGTGTTCTTTCCTTTGATATTTCCGCATTTAATATCCCCACTTTGATTTTCTTTGTGGTGAATTTTGGTTTGTTTAAGTTTTATTTTTTATTGTGAAAGATTTTTTAAAATATCAATTTATCCCCCCTCTTGGTTAGCCTTGGGCTAGTTCATAAGGGCTTAACATCACTACTAAACTTTCATTTTCATAGTTTTTTTTTTTGGAACCTTGTAATTCGTAGGGATCAAAGGCTCGTAGGTTATTACTCTCTTTTTGATGTAGCTCTTTGGAGCATAGTGAGCTATTTATCTCTCTTAAGGACTCATTATCCTATTTTATATTAACACGTAGTCCACTTCATGAGTTTTAACCAAAAGAAAAAGTGATCCCAAACGAAGCCTATGTTTTGAAATTCCTCATAAAAGCATGTTTTTATGATTAATTATATCTTAGACCTAATATTCTCTAGAAAAAATTCCATATTATAGTTAGGCCATAACATATATATATATTAATTGATACATTTTATATCATAAAAACTCCTAATCAAAATCTAATGAGTAGCCCACCAAATCTTAAGTCATAGCTTGCCCAAATTCATAATAAGATTTGGAGGATTAAATAAGATGTGCTTAAATTGTTACACTCTACGGCAGTTCTCACTTCCTAATCCTACAATTCTCATAAGCAAGAGATCCAAACACTTCTTGTTCTATGTAATCCTATAAGCATCAACGTCCCCTAAAATTGACCACTTTCCTTGACAAAATTCTCATAAGTTTTTCTTAAAATGAGTTTGATATAAATGTGTCATTAGCTAATTAATTTTATGCTATATATATATATATATATATATATATGTT
This sequence comes from Dendrobium nobile, assembly GCA_022539455.1. Classification (NCBI taxonomy): domain Eukaryota; kingdom Viridiplantae; phylum Streptophyta; class Magnoliopsida; order Asparagales; family Orchidaceae; genus Dendrobium; species Dendrobium nobile. The sequence continues at coordinate 43,247,811 of CM039718.1, read as the reverse complement.
TTTTAAATTTTGCCTTTTTTGTTAGTGTTTTATTATGTTTTATGGATATGTAGCTTCGTGTCTATTTAAAGCAGTTTTTAATATAAAGTTTTTATTCTTTGAAGACTATTGATACTGAGTAAAGACATTTTTTTTCAAATTATTAATCTTATTATTAGTGACATAAAATAGTGGTAAATGTAATTATACAACTTAGGCACTAACGATGCTTAAGTTAATATTCTCCCAATTATTAATTAATAATTATTTAATTTTTGAAGTTTCTTTTTACTTTGAATTTCTCTTTCCAAAATTTATTTAAAGCATTGAATCCTTCTAAGTTTATCTCATTATTCATTGATAGGATTTTTATTACAGCAACCCATCATATCAGATGACTTGTAAAGATGTATGGTTCTATCAAATAATATTATAAGTTTAAGTTGTATGTGAAGGTGGGATATGCACAACCTCAGTTATTTAAAGGGTATGCATTCACATACAAGTAGAGCTCTGAAGATTTGTGTTTAGGCCTTCAAAATGTATTGGCCATCTATGGAGAGGATTCAAGGCATTCCTAATAAAGAAAGGTTCGTTGATGTAAGAAAAAGAATCCATGCTTGTATAACACGGGCCAATGATAGTTTGTTGGAGCAAAATACAAATGCGAATGAGATATTTATGTATTGCATATATGAATGATTAGAAGATGAGGATGATGATGCTCTTTGGAGTGTGCATGCTTAGGTAATGAGAGTAAAACTTTATAAGAAGAGAGATTTTTTAAATATCGTCGATTGGAAATATTTCATATGATGTTCTTAGAAGAAAATGGTCATTCACCAGATGTTGACAAAAACAACCATGACATTGAGCATATAATTTTATTTCATAAATGGCATTCTGGTTATGATGAGTTCATATTAGATTTCTATTGTGATCGGATGAATGAGTTATTACGTGAAGGTAAGCCTAGAAAGTTTTTTAATGTTAAGGACTAATAAGACCTTCGGTATGAGTTTAAATTTCATCTCAAATGCTGACAAAGTCACACCCAACTCCAAGCACGTTTATATATAGTATTTAGCAAATAGAAAAACTATGTAGTACTATAGATATTAGCTTATGCTGTGTTTTTTCTTTTCTTTTGAATGATTCGTAAAGGCTTTATTTAAGTGGAGAACCATTTGAACTATGGATTATACTTTCAAACATGCAAAATGAATTAAGAGTTATGTTTCAAATTAGTTGAATAATTTTTAGTTCTTGTTATGTAATTAAAAAAAGAGAACTTTATATTATTAAAATAAGAAATATAGTTTGATTACATCAATACAACATTCATAATATCAACCATTTCCCCAACTTCTTTTTCTTATATTTGTGGATAGCTGCATAACCTGGTGTGTACCTATCAGGCGAACGGCTTGTCCTTATATATATTTGGGTTTCAGTAGCATCTTTTTCTTCTCCCTCCAACTCTATAGTGCTTTATTGTACTTGAGTTTGTTGGAGCATATCATGATGTTATGTAGGAGAGTGTAGCAATCTGAATAGAGTCATCCATGAAGGGATTTGCATACTCGACATGTGTAGTGGTGCTTCTTACAATGTATTAGTATCTATCTAGTATGTAGAAGCACTCATGCCTCATTATAGGCCATACTAATTCTAAAATTATATGGATGGTTCTGCCTCTGATCACCCTTGCCCCCCATTATGGTAGAAAATCCTCTAGAAAACTATGATGACATAATGAACTCTCCATATCTCAAATACATTGACTATATTAGCGGTTCATAAGTTTATGTTGCTCTTGCATGACTGCTCTCTACCATCATCCTTGATGGAGCATCTGAAGCAGATCGTCTTGACATCTGAGCCTCATCAAGACCTTCGCTGGACCATTATCTCTTATGCTCCTCATCAGAATCAAGATAGCTATAGTCAATAAATAAAGAAGCTTCTTGCCAGGAATAAAGCTTATAATATCATCAAGTGCCTGTAGCATCGAACTTGCGCTTTCTTCATTTGATTGATAAGTGGTTGTGTAATGCACCAACTACTTCTGATATAATCATCATGTTTATACATTGTGTAAATAATACTTTAAATTAAGCATAATCAAATTACTTGAATTTAGAACAACACTTTAAATATGAACTTACCATCATCTGCTAGCCTTGAGACCTTAGGTAAAATGTCTCTAGAGGTTGTGGAACATTCACTATGTACGGGGAAGCCCACGACCGGTACAATCTCATGTACACGGCTAACTCCTCCCTTTCATTTTTCTCTGGTGGAATAATTGGAATGATGAGTTCAGGCATGTTATTCCATAAAGTTATGTGATTCAACTGATATCATGCCCAATTAATGTCAGCTCTACCATGCCCATCAACTCGCTTGAATACTCTTTTGATGGGTTATGTATTTGTGGTATAGACAAAATGAAACTAGTGCCTCACCTGGTCTACCATGTGCCATTCAACTTTCTTCCAGCTAATTAGTGGGACTCATGATCAATATATCTCTCATGACTCATAGCATATAGGCAATAGCTTCGCAATAAGTTCATCAATGTCTGGTGTCAACATAACATGTTTATGATGTTTTAGGTTGAATGAGTATTAATGTTAGAAAATAATGTGCATCAGTAATTTATAAATGGTCAACTACCTAGCTCTGATAGAGTTTGTCTAGCTCGCCCTGATAAGTCAATAAGTTCCCAGATAAAACCTAGCGCAAGTGATCCTCATCCCACCTACATAAAATATTGATGTTGAAATATTTGAATTGTTTGGTAAATAAAATATTTTTCATGTAAATTTAATGGTGAAATGTACCAGTAAATAAGAGGTTTATTGATGATACCTATGAAAGCAGGAATTCGAATTGTCGGTCTACCAATATGTAGTTTCTTCCATGACAAAACCTGCAGCAGCAATAAACATTCAACAATATGCAATTTGGTGGGCTTCATGGACAAATAGAGCTCTATGTAAAGGTATGTATGGACTGAACTACCCAATGATATCCTACTAAACACCAACAAATATTTCATAAGTGGAAGGTACTGTAATGACACATGTGAACATGAGCAATCTTGCATAAGGAAGCAACCGATCATGTATAAAACATATGCTTTGATGTGCTGCATGAATACATGAGGGTCCAAATACCTGTAAGTCTCTCTGTAAAAGTTTAAAAGTAACCTACGTAGAGGCATCATTGAGTTGATATGTGATGTCCCCATAGAAAAAGAAGCTTTCACATTTTTGTATGTATAGTGATGATACATTATTTCTTGATCTAGGTGTCTACCAATCATCTTGTCACAATAATCATGCCAACTCCCCCATCGAAGTCCATCTCCAACAGCAGGGGGCCTAACCATGGCCTCCCCATCCACCTTAAGTTTGAGTAGAATCTGCAGATCTTTTAAAGTGATAGTCATTTCCCCAACAGGGAAATGAAACATGTTGGTCGAAAGAAACCATTGCTTGACAAGCACAATAATGAGACAAAGGTCCAATCTTATATAATGAACATAATGAAAAGATCCAATCCAATAATGTATATTCCAAAAATGAATTCTCAGTAGACAACATGCCACTCATAGGCTATGTGTAGGCGAGCAACTCCCACTAATAGTGATGCCTATTAACTCACATGGATTTCACACATCTGTATGAATTACAATTAATAATGTGCATACTTAAAGCATATGAAATCATACATGATCTAGAGAAACAGTCCTATGGGTATGTCTTAATGTAATGATGCTCAAAACTTATATATCCATTGCTTGCTCAGCTTATAGTTGAGCGACTAATTGAGCTACTCGGAGACAACGAGCTCTGCCACCTTGATCTGTCATATCTATAAGAGGTTCTTCATATTAAAGGTTATATAAATAAATTATATCATGAAATTTAAGTAATATTTAGTGTAAATTGAAATAGTTCTAATTTAGAATTAGTAATAAAAATATGATTTCATTAAAGACCTTCACAACTTAAATAGTAATAGAAATGTTACAAGTGGTTGAGATGAAACATTAAGTCCCAAAAATTTAAATTTTGACATAAGTACAACACCGATATAACCCTAGGTACAATTAACAAAGTTTAGCACTAGTATATCATGCTGACAGCATCGCCACAGAGGTTGCAATCAATATTATCTCTTTAATCCACCTTGCCTCCAATTTGAAGATAGGTCCTATTACTTATGGAATTTTAGTTACAACATATAGATAGTTAAAGACTTATCTTAAACTGCTTGCCCTATTTGGACACATTGTGCTATTATGCCTAGCAACACAACAAATCTTGCAAACTCGACTAGTATTTATTTTAGATTCATCCATTGTATTTCTTAATCTACTAGATTGCGGTCTCCCAGCCCACTGCCTAAATACTTGGGGTAGTAATGGCATTATACTTTCTACCTTATCAAATGATAGCCAGCATACCTTCACTTCTATAACTTGAAAAAGACTACTATAAATTTATTGCTAAAATTGTATGTTGTAGTAGGGTGAAACGAACATACTGTAAACCCATCTCTTTGCTCCAACAACAACATTAACCTGGAGGCATGGCTTGTGGTACAACTATGGCTTATTATAGCTACACACACATGTAGAAATCAAATTGATTTCTATCTTGAATGCCGTATAATACATATCGAAGACTTGATAATCCTTATTATTAATGCAAATGGGGGTTTGACAATGACTTGCTTCAATCTCATATCATTCCAATGAGGTCATTATATGTGAAATGAACGTTGACTCTGCGATAGCAGCCTACGTATTCTCTTCAGTAGAATAATTATTAAATAGAACAAAAAGGTTATATTATATAGTTATGATTAGACCCTGGATGGGAAGGTTGCATACATATTTTAGAAGCTCGTTGAAGTACAATGAGGTATTTGTTGTCATGATCCCGTAATTGCACCCACCATCATGTAGAAGGCTCTACTTACTGACCTCTCACTCAACAAATCACTAATATGCTTCATGTTTAATATTTTTGATGTCTAACATGAGTCTATTAAAGATTGCAAACTCATATGTGTTCCCAGCACATAGATCTTCTCATAAAGATGTCTGAATCAACAACAACAACACTTCGAATAAATTTTTTGAAGTTTTCACGTAGGTGTTGTAAGCAGAGTCTGTGTGATGCATATAAAAAGACTTCACGACGTCCTCGAATAATGCTAGAGTACTTATAAGATATAAATCATATGTCTTGTCGGGAATTAACCTGTGGAATAAGATCGTATAGCATTTTCAAGAATCATGACCAAGACTTTTTTGACTTGGCTCCACAAAAGCAAATGCAAGGGGGTATAGTCCACCATTCCCATAAATGCCAACTACGACAAGAAGAGTCACCCAATATTCGACCAATAAAAATGTTCCATCCAAGCTAAGCACCAGATAACATAATATCCATCCATCAATTATTAGACCAAATGCCCATAATAGTGATTTGAAATTATTATTCCTAATAACTTGTATGTTGAGATATGATCCTAAAAGTGCAAATTTAATGGCTTTCATGTAACGATATAGGGAGTAGTATGAGTCCTCAAAACTACTAAAGAGTGATTTAATAGCCTTTTTATATGCATCCCAAGCCTTAATGTTTGAAATCTTAATGTCAAACTTAGACTCCATATGAGCAATGATTTCATGTGGCTTTAAGCTTATTTGTTGAGGAGGAATAGTGGTGATTGTTGCGAATCTGATTTTATGGATTAGAATATTGGTGATAGCAAACATTCATGCTTTTTCTACGACTGCCTTACCTACTGATATTTTAAGTCCACATTATCAAGTGTAACTCAAGAAAGCTCAAGATTGGGTAGATTAGGTTTGAGTCAGTTTGTAAACTTTTTCCTTTTCTTGAGTCTATTGTAAATGATGTAGTTTCTGATGCTAAGTAACCTTGCTAACACACACTTGGGGGAATTTTTTTCAATTTGATCTAGAGTTCTCTATTTTTGGTCACATCATCCAGGACGATCCAAATATCAGCCTAGATGATCAATTAAAAATAGAAATCTTAATTAGGGAATCCTAGTTAAGGTAGCCGTCATTAAGCTCATCATCCTTGATGATATTTGTATCGGTCGGGACGATATGCTCATATCAGAAAGAATCAGCTGCTAGATCTATTTAAAAATTATTTATTTTTGGATATCATCCTGGACAATGCAACATAATTATGCCTAAATTAATTTGATAATTAAGGAAAGCAATTAAAGTTTGATTACTCGATCATATCATCCTAGATAATCACAAAATCATCTGAGACAATCAGTTTAAAAAATCTTAGTTGTTCCTGGACGATCAACATTGGCCACCTTCTATTTAAGGCGATGCTCTAGATGATTTTCATAAATTTGAACTAATCATCCGGGATGATCGTGAGATTAGCCTAGACAATCAAGCTATTTTTTCATTGTCTAGATATCCTTTCAGAGCGATTATCTGGATGATATTCAATGATATATACTAATCATATAGGATAATATGTTATTGTCCTGGATGATGTAAACAAATTTCTTCTAATCATCTCAAGATCGTCCTAGCTGATTGAGCTAAAATTGCACTGATCGTACAAGATGATCTCCATATCGTCCTAGATTATAATGTCAATTTATTGCAGTTAAGAGCTATTCTGAAGCTCTTCTATATAATCTCTCTTATATCACCTATTATGGCACCATTTGCTGATTTCTTAACCTGAGAGAGTCTAGAGGAGAGGGAGAGAGAGGGGGAGAGAGAGAGAGAGAGGATCTTGTGAGGGGGAGTTTGTGAGGGGTTTCACAAAGGTTGCTCTAAGCAAGGATCCAAGTTATCTTCTCCATTCATCATCCCTTATCCTTGGAGGTTCGAGGGAGGTCTACTTGAGCAATCCATCTAGGTTCTGTCTGCTTTAAGAAGAAGCAAACGGAGTTGAGTTCTCTACCTCACCGGTGTCGGTGGAAAGAAGTTTTTATAAAGGGTTCTCTACCTTGCTGTGGGAGCAAAAGGAGAGTCACTGAGTTTAGTGCAATACCCGGAGAGTGCCTCCAATGAGTAGACGTAGGTCGAGTTGACCGAACCACTATAAATTTTTGTGTTCTTTAATATTACTTTTTCCTCATTTAATTTCCATATTTTAAATTTCTTTATGGTGAATTTTGGTTTGATTTAAGTTTGTGTTTTAATTGTAAAAGATTTTTTAAAATATCAATTCACCCCCTCTCCCACCTCTTGGTTAGCCTTGGGCTATTTCATGAGGACTTAACATCCTTAACAAATTTTTAAGTCACTGAGTTAAGAGCGGGATTCATAAAAATGAGTTTTTGAAAACTTTTGAATTTTGATCCGTGGCTTAATCCGGTAATCGTAATACCACGGAAGGGTATTATGTTACCCGACCATTTTTATTTAATAATATTCCTTTTGATTTTTAGAAAATTCGTATGTCTATATTTTTACAATCAATTTATTATCGCATGTGGATGCTTATTAAAGAATGTTATTCACCTCCTTGACATAAAATTAATGGCATTAAAACTGAACTTCCTTTTATTTAATGGAATTTTGATGATAGGGATTTAGTACAACTTAATGCAAAATATTTGAACTATTTTTTTGTGCTTTAAAATTTGAAGACTACATGTGTGTTTCAACTTGTGCTACTAGTAAAGAGATTTGGGATAGATTGTGTATTACTTATGAAGGAACAAATGAAGTTAAGCAATCCTGATTGAATATTTTATTGCATGATTATGACTTTTTTATATAAAACCTTCTGAATCAATTTCTAAAATATATACAAGATTTACTCAAATTATTACCTCTAACTATTAAAAAGTGAATAAAATTTTAAGTTGCTTGCCTTCCTCTTTTGATGCTAAGATTACTGTAATTTTTGAATCTAAATATTTGAATACTTATTCAATTGATAACTAACTTGGGTCACTCATTGCTTACGAGCAAGGGATAAATCAAAGAAATTTTGGTGCATGTTTGAAAAAAAAAGGAGAAAATTGTGACACTGAAGGCCAATAATACGGACACTGATTCTTCTAGGTCTAAAAGCAATGATGTTGCCTTAATCACAAAGCAATTCAAAAGCTTTCTAAGGAAGAAGCGTAAGAACCATCATAAGTGAAATAAAGGTAAGTGTAGCACAAATTTTAAGAGTTCTAATGATACTATCTATTTTGAATGTAGGAAGTTAGGACATGTTAAAGTTGATTACCCTATAATTAAAACTCATCCTAGCAAGGAGAAGGGTGAGGAGAAAACCAAGTTCAAAAAGATAAGAAGATATTCCAAAAGGCGTTCTAGGCAGATTCTATATCTGACTCCTCTGAGACTGAAGCTGAAGAGGAGGCTACAAACTTGTGCTTGATGGTAGATGAACATCTTGGCCAAAGTGACCAAGAAGAGGTATGTGAACTAACCTATGAGAAACTACTTGAAGTTTCTGAAAAAATTCATACATCATAAAGAAAACTTAAGAAATCACATGCTTCCTTAAAATTGGAGTTTTTAAATTTATAAAAAGAGCATAAAATTCTTCTTAAAGATCATTTTACAACTAATATCTATCACATGTCATTACTTGATGAGTTTGACGCATTAAACAAATAGCATACTGAATTATCTGATGCACATGATTCATTGAAGTCATCCCATACTGAGTTAGAAAAGGAGTTTAAGAAATTAGCAAATCTTAAAGTTATTGAAAATAATAAATCATCATTGCATGCATCACATAACTTTAAAAAGAAGCATCACCACTTGAGTAGATTAGTACATCCTTTTCTTGGTGTTAGATATTTTTCATGTGGCATGTTAGAACACATCGTACACAATTGCACCATTCACCATAGTACACATTGGGTGTGGAGACCTAAATTGCATGATTCACACTATAACACACATGCATTGCATTCTATTTTTCATAAGAAGGGACCCAAACATGTTTGGATTCCTAAATCTGATGTTTGATGATTTTACAAACTTTCTCTCACAAAATGCCTCATGAGAGAATTTGGTACCTGGACAGCGGATGCTCACGACATATGACTGGAGATGCCAGTCAATTCATTTTGTTGGAGACCAGGACAAGAGACATGGTTACTCTTGAAGACAACACCACCAGGAAAGTGGTGGGCTCAGGTATAATTAAAAATTCCAAAACCCTTTTAATTGAAAATATTTTACTTATAGATGGATTAAAACATAACTTGCTCAACATCAGTCAGCTCTGCGATAAGGGCTTCATCATAACATTTTTGGCTAATACTCGCATTATAAGCTTAAATAATAACATTATTTTGCAGGGAAAGCGGATCAACAATGTTTACATGCTTGATTTAAATAATATTGAATGTACTGCTTCATTTTGCTTAAAAACTACTATTGATGATTCATGATTGTAGCACAGGAGGTTATGTTATGCCAGTATGAAAATCCTTAGGAGAGTGACCCAGAAAGACCTAGTTAGTGGTGTCCCCAAGCTTAAGTTCTCTAAAGATCACCTTTGTGATGCCTACCAATTAGGGAAGCAAGTACATTCCTTTTTTCACTCCATTAAGGACATTAATAACTCTAGACCTTTAGAAGTCCTTCACAAGGATTTGTTTGGATCCATTAGCACTGCCAACTTAGGAGGGAAATTTTATGGTTTTGTGATTGTCGATGACTACTCGAGGTTTACTTGGATTAGATTTCTATCACATAAGAATGACTCTTTTGATGAGTTTAGATACTTCTTCACTTGGATTCAGAAAAAGCTAGGTTGTGAAATTTTTACCATCCATAGTGACCATAGGTGAGAGTTTGAAAATGAAAGATTTGGAAACATCTGTGAGGATAAGGGGATTAGTCACAACTTCTTAGCTCCTAGGACCCCTTAGTAGAACGGGGTAGCTGAAAGAAAGAATCAGACCTTAGCTGAAGCCTCTAGAGTCATGCTTACTGAGTATTCACTTCCAAAATACTTTTGGGCTGAAGCAGTAAATACAGCTTATCCTGTGTTGAATAGGGTGAATATTAGAGCCAAATTTGATAAGACACCCTATGAGATCATTAAGGGTAGGACACCCAATCTTTTCCACCTTTATATATTTAGTTGTACGGTTTTTATTCATAATAATGGGAAGTCCCACTTAGGAAAATTTGATCCAAAATTTGATGAAGTAGTGTTCTTAGGATATTCAAGTCTGGAAAAATCCTTTAGGGTGTTTAATAAGAAGATATTGGTGGTGGAGGAGACTACTCATGTAGTGTTTGATGAATCAGATCCTAAGAAGTATAGAGTTGAGGAGGAAGATGAAGTTGGAGAGAATACCCCTGGAATTAAAAATTTGGAGAAGATTGTAGAGGCCCAAAACACTGAAGGAGTAGGTGAGATTACCCAAGGAGTAGAAAATATAGATCTGGAGGAAAGGGTTGAACCTACACACACTTTGCCTAGAGATTGGATATATTTTTTAAGTCATCCTAAAGAACTGATCTTAGGAGACCCTTTTGAAGGTGTTAAGACTAGACATGGACTTAGGAAGGAAGTTAACCACTCTGCCTTTATCTCAATGACTGAACCCACTAACATCAACCAAGCCCTTTCTAATGAGTTTGGATCTTAGCCATATAAGAGAAGTTAAATTAATTTGTTAGGAATGATGTTTGGGAGCTTATAGAAAGACCAAAGGGATAAAGTGTAGTCGGAATAAAATGGATAATTAAGAATAAGGTGAATGATTCTGGTGTGATGGTTAGGAATAAGGCAAGATTAGTGGCTAAGGGGTACAACTAAATAGAAGGGATTTATTTTGAGGAGACCTTTGCCCCTGTAGCTAGATTGGAAACCATTAGAGTGTTATTAGCCTTTGCCTATTATAAGGAATTTAAGCTTTTTTAAATAGACGTTAAGAGTGCCTTTTTAAATGGGATAATAAAAGAGGATATGTTTGTAGAGCAACCCCCAAGTTTTGAAAGTTTCCAATTTTTAAATCATGTTTTCAAATTAAAAAAGGTCTTATATGGATTAAAGCAGGAACTCAGAGCTTAGTATGAGAGGCTTAGCACATTCTTACTAGAGAGGGAGTTTGTTAAGGGGAGTGTAGACACAACCCTATTTTTGAAGAAAGTAAGAGATGATTTACTCATTATTCAAATCTACGTTGCCGATATACTTTTTGGATCTTCAGATAAAAGGCTATGTGATGATTTTTTTAAAATAATGAGTAGAGATTTTGAGATGAGTATGATAGGAGAGTTGTCCAACTTTTTGGGGTTTAACATAAACAAATAGATGATGGAACCTTTCTAAATCAAACAAAATATATAAAAGACATCTTGAAGAACTATGAAATGGATAAAGCTAAGACAATTAATACTCTCATGACCTCCAGTGTTCAGTTGGATAAGGACCCAAATGGAAAGTCTGTTGATCAAAAGAAGTACATAGGAATGATTGGATATTTACTTTACGTGACTGTTAGTCGACCTGATATATTATTTAGTGTTTGCCTCTGTGCTAAATTTTAAGTTGATCCTAAAAAATCCCACCTGACTGCTGTGAAGAGGATTCTTAGATATCTCTTAGGGACCCAAAACTTAGGAATATGGTACTCTAGGCACAACACTTCTTCTGAGATTATTAGATATTCTGATTCTGATTTTGCAGGATGTAAGATGGATAGAAATAGCACTTCTGGGACTTGCTATTTCATAGGACAATCTTTAGTCTCCTGGTCTAGTAGAAAGCAAAACTCTATTGCACTTTTCACTGCTGAAGTTGAGTACATTGCTTTAGGAAGTTGTGTGGCCTAAGTCCCTTGGTTGAAGCAGAAAGTTCTATATTTGGGACTACCTGCAGGCACAATTTCAATTCTTTGTGATAACAGTAGTGTCATCTATATTTTTAAGAATCTTATTCAACATTCAAGGATAAAGCATATTGACAAAAGGCATCACTTTATTAGAGACCATGTGACTAAGAGAGACATTGGGTTACACCATATGGTAATTGAGAATCAACTGGCTGACATCTTTACTAAACCACTGGCCTTCAACACTTTCAGCACTTTGAGGACCAGATTGGATGTTATTAACATAAATGCATGAACTTGATTCTTATTAATTTCTAATATATTATCTGTTGTTTATTTTTACTTATATTATTTTATTTTTGTAGTTTTTCATTATTTTTTTTTGTTTTGTTTGTTGCTTTAATTTTTTTTTTCTTTCATATGTTATATTTTTTTCCTTTCTTTCTAATCATTCTTGAATTGATATCTTATGCCTTAATTTTGTTTTTGGAAATTTGTAAGTCAAAGATTGACATCTCTGAATCAGTTAAAAGGGAAAAATACCATGGATTGTTTCCTTTCCTCTGACTTCTTTTAGTGGTGCAATTTTCTTTTCAAAATAATAGTTTATCTAAAATCAGCAACTGGACTTTATAATTAAGACCTTTTCAATCTTGCTACAGTAATCTATCTTATATATATAATGTTCAAAATCTTTATATTACCTTCAGATTTTTGAAATCTTGTCATTATATTTATTATATGACTTTTGATTATATTTTGTGATTTATTCTTTCTTATATTCGAGAGTGAGTTTTTCTTCTCTAATATCTAGAAGATATAATCACAACTGAGAGTATTTAAGATTTTTGAAAAAGGGACCTAGCTTGCAAAATTAAATGAAAAAAAAGTGGCCAATGATGCCAAAATCAAAAGATCCGCAATGACGCCAAATTGAAAATATATATATATACACAAAGTGTATAAAAAAAATTAAAAGATGCACAAAGAGCGCTAATCAAATTAACAAGAGGCATAAAATGAGCCCATCAAAAGCAAGGTTCTTCACTTTCAGAATTTTTAAACCTTGGAAGAATTCATGTATCACTTGATATTTTTCAAAGGCTTGATTTTCAAATTCATGATCGTGATTAATTATTTTGATAAATTATTCTATAAAATATTTTTCTGGAACCAAGTATTAAAAAAGATCTCTTTTTCTTATCCAATCATTTTTCTAATTTATTAGATCTTTGTTTTCAAAAGACGATTTATCCTGGAGAAGTCTGAGGTAGGGCAGGATCGTTTGTTCTACCATTTTTTAGATTTAGATGATGTAAACTCATTGATTGTTATAAAATTTATCATATTCAAACTTTGATAAAAAAAAAAAACTTTGTTTCCTGTTCATTTTTGTGCCTTTTTTGTATTTTATTTTTTCTTTTTTCAATTGACTTTTCTATTTTTAGGCCTTCTCTGATCATCTCCATCCATCTCTTAATTTTCAATTTTTTATCACATCATCCTGGACAATCTTCATATCATCCTGGATGATGAGTTTGAATCATTCTTACAATTCCATTTACTATCTATTCTGACCTTTCTGCTTTTGATCATTCTGGACGATCCAATTATCATCCTGGATGATCTGATCGATTTCTACTTCAATCATTTATGATCGTCCTGGCTGATCATTTTTTTTGTCCTGGATGATGCTGTTATATTTTGCTCAATTATTGGTAATTATCCCGTATGATCTACCTATTTGTCCTGGATGATACACATGGTAATATATTTAAAGCCTTTAAATTTAGCTGGTATGATCAATTATTGGTGATCATCTTGGATGATCCATATGTTCGGAGATTGCATAGGTAGATTTCTTTTTGCTTTTGGTAAGAGCTCTATTCATTGGGATGTTGCTCAAGTTGAGTTAGAAGCTATTTTTACAATAAGGAAGTTTATCCAAAATTCTATGCTTGAAAGCAAACGAATTA